>VZQC01012039.1:954166-990194 GCA_009823505.1 Rhizomys pruinosus | reverse complement strand
CGGCTTCTTACTTACATCCTCATTTTCTTCATATATTATGGGGTCTGTTTAACCTGCTGGTTCTTCTTGGCCATAGCTTTGCGTGTATTCACAGGAGTTTAGCAGATTTCATCCATTTTTCTAGGTTTTCAAACTTGGTTAGAATATAGGTTCTTGTAATATTTCCATTAATTTTCTTGATTTTTTCCTTGTCCCGTTTGTTTATATTTCCCTTCAGGGTCACAGATTGTATTGATTGGAGTTGTTTTCTTTTTTTGTAAACTGGGCTAGAGAGTCTAGATCTGTCTATCTTGTTTATTCTTTTCAAAGAACCACACTTTGGCTTCATTGACATTTTTTGTATTGTTTTCCTTTGTATTCTATTTCATTGATTTCTGCTTCTGATTTTTGTATTTCTTCCGATCTGTTGCGTTTTAGGGTTCATCTGTTGTTACTGCCTCTCAAGTGCTTGCTTAAGTAGTGTTCAGAATTATTGTCACTGTTTTCTAACGTAGGCACCCAGGGCTATAAACTTCCCCTTAGGACTGCTTTACGGTATCCCATAGTTTTTGTTGTGTTTGTCTTGTCATTGTCATTCAGTTCCAGGGAATGTTTTTCTTCATTCTTTATCTTTTCTTGGACCCATCATTATTCAAGAGTCGTGTTGTTTAGTCTCCTGTGTTCTTGTAGGCAGGAGGGCTTGTCTGGTGTTGATGTTGATTGCCTTCATTGTACTGTGGTCTGACAGGATGCATGAAATATTCAATCCTTTTGTATTTGTTAGAGGTTTCTTCTGTTATCCCAGTATGTGGCCGATTTGGAGAATTGTTCCATGGGGTGCTGTGTAGAAAGTGATCTCTGGTCATTAGGCTGGAATGTTCGGTAGAGGTCTATGAGTTCCATTTGGTGTATTCATAACATTCAGTTCAGATGTCTCTCTGTTTATTTCTTGTCCTGTTGACCTATCCCACGGACTCGTGGGGTATTGAAATCTCCCACTATGGGTGTGCTGGGGTCCGTCTGTGACTTGTGGTCCTGGGGAATTGGTCTTTTTAAAAGTTTGGTGCACCAGAAATTTGGGGCATATTATATTTATAAGTGTGAAATATTCTGGTGGATTGTTCCTTTGATGAGAATGTAATGGCCTTCTTTGTCTATCTCTGATTTCTTTTACTTTGAAGTCTCCTTTTAATCTGATATATTAAAGTAGCAACACATGCTTTCTTTTGGTCAATTTGCTGGAATATTTTCTTTTCCATCCCTCACTTTAAGGTGGTGCCTGTCTGAAGTTAGATGGGTTTCTTGTAGGACCGCCATACGCGGGATTTGTTTCTTAGTCCATTTTACCAGTCTATGTCTTTTGATTGGGGATTATCCATTAATCTTTAAGGTTATGATTGATAGTTTGTGTTTCTTCTTTTTGCCTTATTATCATCTGCTGTTTTGATTTGGGTTTCTACTTCTGCAGTTTTGCTTTCATTGAATTCTCCTTCTAGGTGCCTGGGGTTGGTTGCTCCTTCTTCGTTCTTTGACTTGCTTCAAGTCTTCTCTGAAGGTTTGGTTTTCAGGACATGTATTCTTTCAATTTGTTTTTGTCAGGAAGATTTTTCTCTCTTCTCATTCAACTATGCTTGACGTTTTTGCTGGGTTCTGTATAGTAACTGGGCTGGCATCCATTGTCCCCTCTAACACTGGGAATGCTGTGCTCCAGGTTCTTCTTGCCTCTTCTGATTTCGCGTTTGAGAGTAGTCAGTTGTAATTCTGAATAGGTTTCCCCTTATAGGTCCACTTGTTTGTTTTTCTCTTGTTGCTAAGGATTTTGTCTTTGTTTTGGTGTCTAGCATTTTAACTTGATGTGGCATGGAGAATTTCTTTTCTGATCTTGTCTGTTGGAGTTCTCATGTGCTTCTTGTATTGGCATTGGTTTGTCCTTTTTTAGTTTGGGGAAGTTTTCATCTATTATTCTGTTGAGGATATGATTCCTACCATTATCTTGGGATTCTTATCCTTCCTCTATTCCTATAGCGGGAGTTTGATCTTTTCATAGTGTTCCCATACATCCTGGTTGTTCCACTTTTTGTGTATTTTTAAATTTTTCATAATCTTTCCTTGAGGTTTTTAGTTGTTCTGTGTTATCTTCCAGGTCTGATATTCTTTGTTCTGCTTCCTCCATTCTGCTTCTGAGGCTTTTTTCATTCCTTTCCTCTTGAATGGATGAGTGTTTGATTTCCTTTTTCATTTCCTCTTCTGATTTCTTTAGTGTTTCTATTTCTTTGTGGAGCTTCTCGATCTCTTTTTGTAGCTCTTTTGTTCGATGGTTGGTTTCTTTTTCTTTTTCAGCATGGGATCTTTTCAGTGTTTCTATTTCCTTCCGGAGCTTGTCATTCTCTCTCTGCCGGTCCTTCTTGAGTTCCTCATTCTCTTTTCTTAGTTCTTTAATTTGTTCTTTATGATCTTGTAGTTCTTTAAGTATGTTCCCAATTGTGTTTCTGATGTCTGTGTCCTGCGGAATCCCCGGAGGGATCCCACTGCAGGAGTCTTCCATAGGGTTAGTAAAGCTTGGCGTGGGATTATCCTGCCCCTTTCCAGTGTAGTCTTTTCTTCGTGATCCTGGCATATGGGGTTCTCTTTGCCTGTTTTCCAATATGAGTCCTAAATGCCCCTTCACTGTGTTGAAGGCTTGCTTTGCTTGCCTCCTTCAGATGCTTCTTCGTAATCTCAGTTGGTGGGAGGAGGGGGGGGGATGCTCTTCAGCCCGCTGCTGGGCTCAGGAGATCTCAAATCTCAAGAGTCACACAAGCATGCCTTTAATACCGGCTGGGAGGATAACTCTGCCCCCACAGCCACTAGATCTAATCAAGCCAAGGACCACACCTTTAATCCCAGCTGGCAGGATAACTCCAACCTCACAGCCACAAAGGTCAATCAAACCAAAGACAGCAGGACCAAAGAGGCACCCAGTTCTTACCTGTCTCCCCCTCTTCCTGCCACTGGGCTCAGGAGATCTCCTAGCCCATTAATATTTATGGTTATAATTGAAAGATGGATTTTGCTTCCTTTCACTTTATTATCTATTTGGACTTCTAGACTCTGATTTTTGTTCCTATTGTTATGTTTTTATTAGTTTCTTTTCCTAGGTGTTTGACTATTGTTCCTTCTCTCTTCTGCCCTTTGATTTGCTTCAAGTATTTTGTGAAGAGTTAGTTATCCAGACATGTATTCTATCATCTTGTTTATGTCATGGAAGATTTTTCTCTCTCCTTCAATTATAGTCGACATTTTTGCTGGGGAAAGTATGCTGGGTTGGTATCCACAGTCCTTTAACACTGGGAATGCTTTGCTCCATGTTCTTCTTGCTTTCATGATTTGAGCCGAGAAGTCAGTTGTAATTCTGATGGGTTTCCCTTTGTATGTGATTTGTTTTTCTTTTGTAGCCTTCAGAATTTTGTCTTTGTTTTGGGCATCTAGCATTTTAACTATGATATGGCATGGGGAGTTTCTTTTCTGAGCTTGTCTATTTGGAGTCCTATGTGCTTCTTGTATTTTTATGGGTTTGTCTATTTTCAGTTTGGGGAAATTTTCATCTATTATTCTGTTGAAGATCTGATCAGTACTATTCTGTTGAGATTCTTCTTCCTCTATTCCTATGATGCAGAGTTCTGATCCTTTCTTAGTGTCCCATATTTCTTGGTTGTTTGACTTTTGTGTATTTTAAATTTTTCATAATCTTTATTTGAGCTTTTTAGTTGCTCTGTTTTATCTTACAGATATGATATTCTTTGTTCTGCTTCCTCTATTATACTTCTGAGGCTTTTTCCTTTCCTTTCTTCTTGATTGGAGGAGTGTTCTAATTCCTTTTTCATTTCATCGTGTGTTTTCTTTAGTCCATTTCCTTTTTGAGCTTCTCAATCTCTTCTTGGTGCTCCTTACTTCGTTGGTTGGCTTCCTTTTTCAGTGTTTCTACTTCCTTTCGGAGTATGTTTTTTTTTTTCTCCCTCTAGTTCTTTCTGGAGTTTTTCAGTCTGTTCCTTTAGTTCTTTCCAAAGTTTGTCGTTGTATCCCTCTAGGTCCTTTTTGAGTTTTTCATTCTCTCTCTCTAGCTCTCTGAATTCTTCTTTATTTTCTTTAATTTCTCTGCATAGGTCTGCAATTATTCCTCTAAGATCTGTTCCTTTGGTCACTTCCAAGGGGATCCCATTGTAGCTATCTCCTACAGGTTTGGTAGTGCCTGGCATGGGTTTATCCTGTGCCTCTCCCATGTTGTGCCTTCGTTGTGTCCCTGGCATGTGGGTTTCCCTTTTGTGGTTCAAATCACAAACGTCTTTTCAATATGTTAGCAGATGGTTTTGCTTGCCTCCTTCCGATGCTTTTTTTTTTTTTTTTTTCTTTCCTCCTCCTTGTTTATGGAGTATTGACTTGTCTAGGTTTCAGGCTTTCAATTTTGTTTATATATTGGATATTGGAAGCCTAAGTAGCTTCTCTTCCTGCTCTGAAGGTTCTCCAAAAAAAGTCCACTTGGATACTCTCTCACCAATTCCTGTTGTGGGGGATATGCTTGACCTAGCCCACACTCTGGTACCTGCCTGAGTGACTTCTGGGTTCCTGTGCCTCAGGAGCAGGCCCACACAAAGCCACAGAGGCACCAAACCCAAACCTGACACGCTGGTCACCCACTGCAAAGGCAAAGGTACTCCTGCCCAGATGGCCACTCCCTACAAGAGGGTTCAGAGTTGCAACCCACTTCCAGCAGCCCAGGAGACAATCTACCCCAAAATCTACCTGCCTGAGTGACTTCCGTGTTCCTGTGCCTCAGGAGCTGGCCCCCACAAATCCGCAGAGGCACCAAACCCAAACCTCACCCGCTGGTCACTGGCTGCAAAGGGCAAGGGCAGTCCTGCCCAGACGGCCACCCCCTCAAGAGGGCTCAGAGTTGTGACCCCCTTCCAGCAGCCCAGGTGACAATCTACTATTCTGTTAATATTTTTACATGACTCTGTTTATTGGTGTCTATATTTATTGGTACTTGTGGGTCCAGAAGAGGGTATTTTTTTATCCTGGGGCTACAGGTGTTTTTGAGGGTCCCAATGGACCCTGGATACTGCATTCTGAATTCTAGCTCCTTGATAGAGCAGCAAGTATTCCTTCCTGCTGATCCATATCGCTAGCCTCAATTTTTGAATCAGAAAATATGATACTAAAAGATACAAAGTTACAAGTAATTTAGCCTCTGCTTCAAGTAGGTAAAGCCTCTGCTTTCTGTACTGAAGCATGGAGTGCATTGCAGAGACAGAAAAATTAAATCTGAGATAAAGGAGAACTACTGAAAACATACCTGAATTCAGATACAATGACTTTTCTTGGAGTGGCAGGAAGTGAATTGATTTCTTTGAAGCTTGGATCTATATTTGGCTATTTAGAAGTAGAAACAATACAAATATTTTAAGAAACCGAGTTTGAATCAAATACTTCTTCATCAGGTAAGAGGAAACTGATGAAGCTATAAGAACTCTTGATGCTTCTCCAAGGGTGGCACTCTAAGAAAGAAGAACACGATGAAATTTTTGGCAAATGGAAACAAACCAAGAAGAGGTAGAGAAAAATGATTTAGCTCTTTCTCTGACAGTTGAAAAGACTAAAAACAAAGTACAGCTGGAGATTTCTGAGTAATTCATTTGCTAGAGACAAAAAACTTTGTTAGGGAGATGAAGGGAAGGAGCAGGTTCCTTCTCTTAACAAGTACTCTGCACTGGACCCTGGAGGTCCCTCAGAGCCTGTGGAATACCTTATGGGCTTTACTCTAGTAAAGCACAAAATTCTAGCCTGGTCTACAGAGTGAGTTCCAGGACATCTGGGGCTACAGAGAGACCCTGTCTCAAAAAGACCAAAAAAAAAAAAAAAAAAATTGTAGACTTAAATCCCAGAAATGAACGTATAATAAAAAAACTAAATGTCGATGAAAACTCAACAGGAATTTGCTAAAAACATGCATGTTCAGTATAATCTGTGATTACAGTAATTTGAGATTCTTATTAAAATTCAAATATGATCTGTTTTCTAATACTATACTTTCTTACTTAGAAGTACCCTAGAAACAGGTTTACTAACATTTCAGACAGTTCTAACTCTGAGGCACTTGAATAAAAATTATTGTTTCAGAGGCACTTCAAGATTGGATGGGGACACAGTGTAGAGAATTCCATACCAGAAATCTCATGATTCTCATTGCAGAGTCAGAAAATAAGAAATAAAGTTTTATTGCTTGTCCTCAACTCATAAATAGGTCCTACATCAAATAGTAATTTAAGGGTTTTGTTTTATTTTTGTAACTCAGCATGTATTTTTAAAGTCTTTAAGGATTATAATTCACTGACCCTTTCCACAAAGTTAAAATATGAATAGTTCCTTGTGGCAGTTATTTAAAATACATTTCAGATAATACACATGCCAGAGATTCTTTTGTTTCATTTTGTTTTTGTTTTTGTTTTGAGACAGGGTCTCCCTGTAACCCTGGCTTTCCTGGAACTCATTCTGTAGACCAAGCTGGCCTTGAAATCACAAAGATCTGCCTGCCTCTGCCTCCCAAGTGCTAAGATTAAAGGTGTGTGCCACCAGGCCTGGCATGCCAGAGATTCTTAAGGTAGAGGTAATGACAAAGAATGTTTAAAGTACACAGTTAGACTAGTGTACTTTTTCTTTGGCCCCTGAAAGAGAGAAGGAGGTTCCTTGGTGAAAGAAAAATCATATAAATTTACAATTTGTCTTATTATGGTAAGCGAAGGGAATGGAGAGGAAAGGAAGGAGTGAAGGAGAGGCCAGATTAAGAAAAAAGTAAAAAGAAAAAACTTGACCTAGAAGAGAGACCTGAAGTCTGAGTTTCAGCAAGCCTCAAGCTACTGAGCGACCCAAGCAGATACCATAGCATCTGTAATGTCCCCATATCAGGTTCCCAGAGTAATGTCCCCAAAGATGTTGAGTTGATGCTGAAGATCACTTTCATCCAAGGCTAGACAGGTCTGAACATTACCTCAAACATTTGACAAGTCATCACATCCAAGTTCAGTAATACAGATGTCAATCTCCAAAGCATATTTCCAACAAATTCTTAGTACGATTGGGTTTTTTTTTTTCTTGATGTTTCTCTGATTGAGCAGCTTCAGGCTCAAAAGTGCATCTCCTTCCTTTGTAGTCTCTTCGTCCTGTAATTCCGACTGTTTCACAGTGCACATTGTCTGTATTCCCATCTCAAATACTATTCTGTTCCTAACATAAAATATTCACTTAGAAAACACCATATTTTTGAATGAACTCTACAGAAATAAGGGCTGGTTTGAAGGGTGAGTTTAAAAATCACAAAGGAACCAAGTGTGATTAGTATTTCAACTTTTCCTCCCAAACGAAATGTAGAAACATCATATTTCTATCAGATGCATTAGTGACTAAACATCCTTTAAAAGGTTGAAGAGATGACTCAGTGGTTAAGAGCACTGGTTGCTCTTGCAGAGGGGCTGTATTCAGTACCAGCACGTCCGTGGGAGCTAAAGTCCATCTTTAACCCAAACCACAAGGTTACATCACCCTTTTTCTGGCTTTTCAGGCATTGGATGCACTAGTGCATTTACATGTATGCAGGCATAATACTTTATACACAGAAAATAATTAAATTTATAAATATTCTTTAAAAATAGCTGTACAAGGGGCTGCAGAGATAGCCTAGCGTTTAAGAGCACGAACTGCTCTTTCAGAGGACCCAGGTTTGATCCCCAGCACCCAAATGGCAGCTAAGAACCGTCTGTAACTCCAATTCCAGGAGAACTCCAGTTCCAGGGGAATCCGAGAACCTCTTCTGACCTCTGCGGCATTGCACGACACGGGTACACAAACTTGTATGCAAGCAGTACATTCATACACATACAAAAATAAATAAAATAAAAAAAATAGCTGTACAAATCCCATGAAATTTTCTCTCAAGACAAGAATTAACTATTCAGTATACAAAATCAAAGCAATACATATTAAAAATAATAGATAAATTAGCGAAATAGTGAAATGCTAAATATAAACTGAACAGTGTTAGTGTCAAATTTCAGATAGACCATAGGCTAGGGAATTAGTCCAAAGACTAAATCTCAGTTCTGTAAATTCAGAAAATTATGCCAAGTGTCATATATGTTTGAGCACATAAGAATGAATTAAAGGTGGTAAGTTTCACCTCCATAGAGGAAGTTTTTAGTAATATTAACTACATTGACAATGCTGATGAAGATCGTGGTGAAGATTGCAAGGAAAACAAACTGGTGACAATTAAATCACTCATCTTCAAAAGAATTCAGTCTTCATAAGTCAAAGTCAAGATGAATATGTGTTAGAATTGGTCAGAGATCAACTTTGAGTTGTCATCTCACTTACGTTATGATATATAATCCAACTAAATGAAATATAATATTTTCTCCAATCTGCCTTTTGCTGAACAATTGTGTAAATCATCTTTGAAATTGTGCATTATCACTTATTATGTTAATTTGTTAAGACTATTATGTTAATTTTTTTGTCTTTTTGAGACAGGGTCTCCCTATAGCCCCAGCTGGTCTAGAACTCAATTTGTAGACCAGGCTGGCCTTGAACTCACATAGATCCACCTGCCTCTGCCTCTGTCTTATGAGCACTAGGATTAAAGGTGTGTGCCACCACACCCTGCTGAAATATATTTCTTGTAATGGTTACATAATAGAACAAAAGTAAACTCCTAGCCTCAGTTTTATTCTATGTTACTCTATTTCCTGACAGCTATAATTGTAATAAAATGTAGCTCAGTTTTCAAACTTATTAAAAGGAAACTCTGAAACATTCACACTTTGTTATTGTTGTTTTGAGAGAGGGTCCCCTGTAGCCCCAGCAGGCCTGGAACTTGCTATGTAGATCAAGCTGACTTCATCTCACGGAGATCTGCCTGCCTATGACCCTAGAGACTGGCCCATTCATAATTTTAAAGTGGTAGTAAGCTACAGAAACTGAATATTCCTTATGTATAAGAGAAAATTCTATAGTTGGTACATTGAACTATGTATCATATTGGGAGGTTGGGGATATGAAAGTAAACAAATAGATGGATACTTGATTTTTTTTTTTTTTTTTTTTTTTTTTTTTTTTTTTTGAAACATATAGTGTATTATGTATATAAATATAATTAATATAATATTATACAAGTAATATAATTATGTAATATATAAGTATAATATATAAATAATATATATATAGTATAGATAGATACATAAATGTTATTATATATGATATTATAACAGTATATGTATTATATTATATTATATAGATATTATACATAATATAAATACTGATATCATGTATTAATTAGTACATATATGTAATATATATAAATTAATAATATGTATTAATATATTAATATAATTAATATTATACTAGATAGTATATAATCCAAAAAATATAGTATAACAATATGTTATATATATTATATATATATTAATAATATGTACTATTGTATATGATATAATATATATATAATATCATAATAGTATATTATATATCAAATATATATACGTATTCAAATATATTGCATCATATAATACATTAATCGATTAATATGTAGATACATAATATAATGTATATATATATATTAAATTACATATGCAAATATATATATAACATATATGTAGTATATATAATAAAAAGAATATATATATTAATTTTATATAGTTATATTATATTATATATTAAACATAATTATATATAAATATATACTGTATATTTATATATAATCTTTAGTCTTAGAGAGGTACATATATTGTAATAATTAATATGTTATACTACAGGATACAAATAATATAATATCTAATATATGTATTAATAAATACTAGCTTAAGTTATAATGCATACCTATTTCTAAAATAACTATATGCTATGTAGATATAGTATAAAATAAATCTGAGATATTAACTGATAATGCTGCAATATAAATGCTTGTAAGGTACTATTATCTATATTAATACATATGTAATTACTACATAGTGTCTATAATATATATCATATAGTAGTTTCAATATATAAATGTATTCTCATATTCATTCAAATGTACGACTTAATAAATAGTATAATACATTATATATGTAAATATATATATATAGAAAAAAAAAAAAAAAAAAAAAAAAAAAAAAAAAAAAAAAAAAAAAAAAAAAAAAATTATATAAAAAATAAAAAAAAATTAATAGCATATATGTTTATATAGGTTTATATATAATATAAATAATATATATACTAATAATATTATAAATAAATTATTAATATATAAATATATATAATAATAATATATATACAATATAATCATATATTATTATTATTATAAGACATATATGGTAACTTATATTATGAACATTATGTATATATAATATATACCATATTATATATATAATACAATATGTGACTAGCTACATATTATATCCTAATATAGTAATGTATGACATTATATATTATCACACTACAGACTTAATACACTACCCAGGTTATATATATTATTATCATCATAATTATTATTGTATTCGAAATAAAAAAAAAGAAAAATATCACTTATATAACAAATGCATTTAATACGTCGTATATAAAAGAATTTAAACTCTTAGTATAATAGAATACTAGAATATAAATATGTATATAGTACAATAAAATGTATATATCTCAATATTCTTTAGTAAGCACTATCTATTATATCTATCATATCTANGAGAACTATAGACCCATCCATTAATGAACACAGATCGCAAAAAAATTCTCAACAAATACCTGCAAACCAGCATACCAACCCCACATTCAAGAAGATCATAACCATCATTGACGAATCACACTTCAATAACCCAGACCATAATGCAGGTGATTGGTTCAACACACCATGAGGAAATCCAAATAACAACTCATAACACACACACATATAATTGGACTGATAAAACAAAAAACCACATGATCATCTCAATTGATGGCCAGAAAAAAGCCTTTGACAAAAATCAAGCATCCCTACATGCTTAAAGACCTAGAGGAAATTGGACTGGAAGGAAACACTTCCTAAATGTAATCAAGCCATATACAGAAAACCCACAGCCAATATCATTCTAAATGGAAAATGACAGAAGCATTCCCTATAAAGAGCTGGTATAGTGAAGTACTTCTTGGGCCCAATAGGCCTGGCCCTCTTTCACCACTCACTTTTCAATATACGTGCCTTCTGAACACTTGCTAGGGGCCAATCAAGCAACGAAAAGGAACATATAAAAAGGAGTACTAATTCGGAAAAGAGGAGGTCAAGCTATCTCTTTTTGCCTATGATATGATAGTGATGCTTACCTAAGGGATGCCTAAAAACTCCACAGAAAACTGCCCTACGAAATTGATTAAGCAGTTTCAGTTAAAAGGGCGAGGAAGATTCAGTAGCCTCTTCTTTACAATAACAGCAAGCAACTGAAGAAGGAATCACAAGGAATCTTCCCACCTCAACAATAAGGGCTTCAAAAAACAATAAAAATACCTAGGAACCAAACCTAACCAAAGACACAAAAGATCGTCATACAACAACCAAACATTTTAAACCCCATGATAAAAAGGAAATTGAAGAAGAATCCAGATAGAGAGACACAAAACCTTCCCCCACTCATGGATTGGGAGGAAAAATTAATATAGAAACAATGTCCATTCTACCCAAATCTTGTACAGATTAATGCAATCCCTATTAAAATCCTCCAATATTTTCTTCACAGGCTTTGGAAAAAATGTCCTTATTTCCATTTGAAAACAAAAGACCCCAAATAGCCAAAGCAACCCTGAGTTGAAAAGAGCAATACAGGGGAGATACTCATATACCAGACTTCAAAACTATACTACTACAGGGATTTATAATCATAAAACCAGCTTGGTACTGCAAAAATCAGAACCTGTTGACCAATGGAACAAAACTGAAGGTCCAAACTTAAGCACATACAATTTCAGCTTACCTCAGATTTGACAATTGGGGCCAATAGAACTCAATGGAGGAAAGACAGCACATCTTCAGCAAATGGTTCCAATGGTGTTGGAAAAAACTGGATCACCACTTGTAGAAAAATGAAATAAACCCCCTTCCTCACCCTGTACAAAATCAACTCCATGTGGATAAAAGACCTCAATGCAAAACCAAAAACTCTGAAGATCTAGAAGAAAATTTGGCAACAATCTACAAGACATGAGAGTAGGAAAAGACTTCCTAAATCAGACAGACGCTGTACTGCAGGAGTTAAGGTAGACAATTGACAAAAGGGACCTCCATTGAACTCAAGAGCTACTGTACATCAAAAGAACACAATCAGGGAATTGAAAAAGAAAAAACCCCACAAGAGTGCGGAGATAACCTTCAACACGATATATCTTGATAAAGCATTGATTTCCAGAATATATTAAAACTACTCAAAAAAAACCAAAGAAAAAACCAATCCAATATGACCCCACTCAAATGATAGAGGCCAAAGACCTTAAAACAGAAACTCACAAAGTTGAGGATTAGAATGGCAGAGAAACATCTTAACAAAAGTGTTCAGATTGCCAAATAATTAAGGAAATGCAAAATGTAAACCAACTTTCATATATCATCTCACTCTGATAAGTGACTGGCTAGGATTAAGAAAACAAATGTTACTCAAATGCTGGAGAGATAGTGGGGAAAGGGACACTCAATCCACTGCTGATGGGAATGTAAACTCTACAACCTCTATGGAAAGCAATATGGAGAAACTCTTGGAAGACTCAGACACTGAAACTTGCCACCTTCACCCACAGCCATACCCCACTCCTGGGTATATACCCCTACGGGCTCATCTTACCACAGAGATACATGCACAGCCATGG
This sequence comes from Rhizomys pruinosus, assembly GCA_009823505.1. Taxonomy (NCBI): domain Eukaryota; kingdom Metazoa; phylum Chordata; class Mammalia; order Rodentia; family Spalacidae; genus Rhizomys; species Rhizomys pruinosus. Next base: position 977,324 of record VZQC01012039.1, on the reverse strand, counting down.
TTATTGCAGCTCTCTTACAAGAGCAAAGAGCTGGAACCAACCCCAAGTGCCCTCAACTGACAGCGGTGGGATTAGAAGAAAATGTGTACATATCACAATTGGGATCATGGCAGTGGTAAAGAAAGATTGACCATCATGAGCTTTGCAGGTAAATGGACTTGAGGCTAGAAACATATGCTAAGTGAAGGTTACAGACAGTCCCAGCAAAAAACAAATGTTGAATGGTATCCCTCATCTGTGGATGCAAGTGCCAATTACCAAATGTATGGCAACTGAGCAACGTAATGTGATCTGAAAACAAACTGCTCATCACTGTGAATCCCTTTTAAAAAAAAAAAAAAAAAAAAAGAAAGAAAACCATGTCTTTATTTCAGGAAAAAGTAACCAGCATTGCTGGGGTGGGAGGAAAAAAGCTCTGACCCTGATAACTTGGCTCGAAGGCCATTTAGGGGAAGTTTAGAGTTGTTTGTGTAACTTCTAGCCTTGTTGGATAATAGAATAGCAGGATTATAGCTCATGGTTAGGCCAGCTCACCTGCCTCCACACACCAACAGTTATCTTTGAGGAGACCAAATCCTGGCACTGGAACAAGATTATTGGCTAGGTCCCACATGCCCTTCACATACCAAGCAGTTATCTTTAAACAAAGTGTTAAAATTTTATTGTGTTCTGAAGCCTCGAGCACACGACCTTGTGCCTTCCAAATGTCAGTATGCCAATAAAACTTGAGCAATTGACCTTTTCCCAGAATTGGGCAGGTTCCAGTAACCACTTAAAATGGTGGCTATACTAAAACTGGATCAGTGGGACCTCAAACGGCACCTTTGGTAATCTCTTCTTTACTATACAATATGATTTTCCTAAATCTTTCTCCTCCTGCCCCTTTATCAAGTCAGTCCCTAATTATGTCAGGGTCATGAAAAGTTCTAAAGATTCATATATTATAAAATCCAAGAAAGGGAAAAGCCATTGCTCTTTTCCAGGACCTCTATTTTGAAATTAGAATCCCCAAAAGGTACACCAAGCTCTCACAGAGGACTTTGTACTTTAACCCAGAACAACATACTATCAGGAAGAATGAGCACTGAAGTGGGATTCTGGAGGGAGACAGCTTTGGAGCAGATGTTTCAGAGCAGTTAAAACACACTACAGGTCAGCCCTGAGAACAGGAAAAGGCAATCAGAAGAAATGAGAGATCATCCCCTAAGGATCTTGGAAAGGGAAGAAGGGGAATGTCAGTTTGCAGAGGACCAGGAAGAAGCCCAGAAATTTCGTGTGTAAACTATTGTCAACTTCTCTGGCTCAGAAGCAGCTTATTATCGTTAAGTCTTCACAGTGAAAACTTCCACTGTACCTTCAGAAACCATACCTCCCCACTGGAGAAACACGGTCTGCACAACAAAGTACCTGTGTCGGGGAGGAATCCATCCCACTTTAGAGCCCTGTTTGCTAAAGCAGAACTCCCCCAGACTTAAAAACTTCAAACCACTTTGGCTATGGATCTGGGGCTATAGATCCTAATGTTGTGGGTCTGAGGTATGTCTGAGAGTCTGCACTTCTCACAAGCTCCTGGAAGATCTTTTGATAGATCTTGATCTGTGGGCCATAACAAAGTCAGTTTTCAAATTTTCAGCCAGCTTCAGAACGATCTCCTACTAAGCATGGAAGATGAAGACTTCACATGTGCCTGCCTAAGAGGCATTTCCTATTTGGGAGAGTTATACTCAGATAAAACTTAAGAAGCGTTCACTCAAAATATGACTCTTGTTATTTTTTGCGCAGAAGTTAAAAAGTATCTCTTACAAACAATATGTTTAAGCCTGCTTGAGAACAATAACAGAAAATTTGAGCACTGAAAGCATTCAACCAGATATCACTACCAGACCCACAAACCCAGGATTACTAAAGCTATTTCTAACTAACCCTCTAGGGTTCCTTATAATTCATTCTGAGTCCTCAACCATCCCTGAAACAGTCATCACTCTGTTCCTGCCTTTTTCAGTTGGTATTTCTTTTAAGAAAAAGTTTTGATTTATTTCCTGTCTAAATCAGAATGTTTAGACTTCATGTAGCTCTAAGACTGTGCAGCCACACGGAATCTCGAGCTGACTCTATTTTAAGATGGGGCAGAGGATCATTAAATAATTTATGCTTTTATCATTTCTTTCTATAATGCATGATGGATGCACCGTGAGTACGAAGCGGAACATTAATAAAATCCCTACATATCATTGAATATTTATAAATCCCCTACCGGTATCATTGTATCCACTTTGAACATGGTTGTCGTGTACGTGTCGTGTACGTGTAGTGTAACGTAGTGGTGTGTGTGGTGTGTGTGTGTGGTGTCACTTTGGGTATTTTCCTTTATCACTCCACCTCCTTTTTTGAAACAGAGCCTCACTCTGAACTTGGAGCGTGGAGCCTCAGATAGACTGGCTGGCCTGCAAGTTTACATAACAGCTCTACCTCCTCTCGGGTTCTGTCTTCTCCCAACTTCCAGGTATAGGGTTACAAGTGTGTGCTGTCTTCCTCAGTTTTCTTTATTGTAGTACTGGGATCTGAACTCAATCCTCACATGCAAACATAGCATTGTACCACTGAGCCTCTCTCCCAGCCTTGGACCCCACTTTTTTTTGGAAAAAGGACAGTCTACATTTTTTTTCCCATCAAATTCATCTTTCAAATGCTTCTTCCATTTTCAGCATCACAACTTCCTTTTCACATTTGTCATTAAAACTTGACTCTATAATGGTTAGCATTTTTTTTTTTTTGGTATATTTTGAGACAGGGACTCAAAAAGACTCCCTGTAGTCCCAGCTGGCCTGGAGCTCACTTCTGTTAGACCCAGCTGGCCTTGAACTTCCAACATAGATTCCCCTGTTCTCGCCTTCCCAAGTTCTTAGATTAAAAGGTGTGCCACCACCACACCCGGCTAGGCATTTTTTAAATCTAGCATTGGTAGTGATTCCAGGAATTAGGTAATAATTTGATAAAAGATATACAACCTGATTTTTTTTCTTTCAAAGAAACCCTTATGTTTATGAATGTATTTGCTTGCATGTATGTAAAAGCACCACATGCATGCAGTTCCCAACAAGAAGTCCCCACAAAAGGAATGTCCAGATCCTGGAATGGAGTTAGGGATGTTTGTTACAAGCCATGTGGGTGCTGGAACTGAATCGGCTCCTCTTTCAGGAGAAGCCCAGTGCTCTTAACCACTGTATCAATTCCCCAGTATACACAAACTGATGTTTACAAAGGCATAAATGGAAAAAATTCATAGGAACTAAAAAACTTCTTAAGTATATCAACAAACTATGATAATACGATTACATGGAAAGGATAGTAATAATTAGACTTCAAGAGTTACTGCTATTTTCTGACAGTTCTAATATTTTTGTTTCAGAAAAAAGCATCAAATCGTTTTACTTACCAAAAGGACATAATCAAGCCTGTTAATTAGCCAGGTCCAACATTATAACTTCCAATGAAGAGTGGAAGAGTTGTGTAATGATTTACAGTTCTAATTAAATTGTTTCAACCAAAACAGTTCTAAATGTACCAATAACACTTTGGAGAACAATCCTGCTATGTGGTATGGAGTTGTAAACACATAACTCAGAAATGGCTCAAGTGCGCCAGCAAATATCGTCAAAGAAAGAACAAACATCATAAAAATATGAGAGCTGAAGCCAAGAAGGCTATTTGTTATTCTGTTGCAACAAAATATGTTTTTTTTCTGACTCTGGGAAAGGCCATCACCAGTTAAGAGAAACCGGCGCTTTGGAGAGGACCCGGGGTTCCATTTCCTTAGCACCCCCACACTGATGACTAACAAACTGTCCATAACCCTAGTGTATGGAACCTGACGCCCTCTTCTGATCTCCATGGACACTGTATTGACATGGGTACACTTATATACAAGTGAGCAATACACTCATATTGCTAATGAAAAAAATATAAACAAAATATTTTTTAAATTCTTTGTGTAGTTGTATTGGTATCTATGGGCGCTGTCTCCATATGCGGGTGTGGTAGAGGCCAAAAGTGGTGTCTGAATATTTCTCATCAAGTATCTACATGTACTCAGCACTCTATGAGCGTGATGGATCCAAACTCAGTCCTCGTGCTTGCTGAGCTAACGTTTACCCAACTGTGTCATTCCCTTAGCCAGGACCCTCCCCCACCAAAAAAAAAAAAAAAAAAAAACAACAACTCAGGGAACTTTCCCTTACTGTAGTAATTAATATATTTTTTAAACTGTTATTCATGTGTTTGAGTGTGTTGCCTGCCTGTATGGATTAAGTGCCCTGTGCCGTTGCAAATGCCGGCCAAACTTCAGAATAGGTGTTGGATTCCCCTAGCTGGAGTTTGAGGATGGTTGTTAGCCTACCATGTAGGTGCTGGTCTGGCACCGGTCTCTGCATGAGCAGCCGAGCTGCTCTTAACCGCGAAGCCTTTGCTTCCCCCTAAACATTTTATGTTTGAGACTTATATTGTTATTAATATGGTATGGGGCGGTGTACTACTGGAATGGGTACCTAGTGTGGAAGCCACGAGAGGAAACAGCCGGGAGCTTCCCAGAGCTGAGTTTACAAAGGGAAAAGGAAATCCTGCATGAGTGGTTCGTGGAACTGAAACTCAATGCCTCTAGAAAGAGTAGTATGTTGCTGCTTAACCACTGAAGCCATCTTTCCAGCCCACATTACCACTTGTTTTTAATAGCCTCAAATTCACTATTAGTATTAGGTAACAAATGTGCAACAAATTAATTTAATTCTTAAGGCCATAGTGTAATATCGTGATTGATACAAGACATGGGGAGTTCCCCATGGAACAATTATCTGGCGTGTGGCTAACAGGGACCCTTGTACTGCCCCTGAAAAAAAAAGCGCAAACGGACAAAAAATAAACATAACAAAATATATCTGACTCAAATGTTACACACTAATTTTAGATTGGTTATAGACCATTACAAAATTTTTTCCCCCAGAAGACTGAACGTATAAACTTTACTTAAAAATATCCCTAGGAATAGAACTAGGTCTCGCAATGCAAATAACTTGTCCCTAAGCCTATGCTGAGATTTTGCTAATAAACCATACATGCCATTCCATGGCTATGTCCCTACAGAGCTGCTTGTTTCAATATCTAAACTCCTATGCTTCAAGATTTCATTGACAAATAACATAACCCGGAAGCGTTTATCTTTGAAGCAAATTCATTATAATCTTTTCAAAATCAAAATTCTTCTCAAATTATCAGATTTTCCGTGAGTTTTTTTCACCGTGAGCATTATATGATTACGTGATCATACATATTGATATTGCAGAAGAACTTGTTCATTAATATTAAACCATTGTTTTAAGTACACGGCTGACATGAAGAGCTAAACGACCACTCTCACGACAAATTATGCCAGTGTTTATTTTATAGGATAATACTTTTTAAAACACTATTTTCATGAACACCAGTTATATACGCCTAACTGAGAACACGGCACCAATACATTGATGAATGATTTAACACAAATTTGCTCGTGTGGTGTAATAATACTTTACGAGATATGAGCTATATTAGGTCACTTTCGTGGAATAAACTTTGCTGATTTTGTTGCCTGAGACTACAAGATAGTTTAGATTCACTACACGAGATATGATACGAGCTTATCCATATCACAATGAGAAAAAAAATCTCTAGAAACAATTACTCAAATTAATGTGTGCTTAACGTTAACATTACATACCTATACATATAGAGAATTATCTTAGTCTTTTTACTTTTTGCTGTGTCCTCTAAAATTACATTGGTTCTTGTATAAATAAAGTGGTGGTTCCTTTGATCCATTGGTCAGCAACTAGGGTGCCATTTATAGACGGGCCGGAGGTGATATGGTTGTGATTCTTCTGTCTCAGGGTTCTTTCTCAAGGCTGAGTAACCTCCGGAGCACTGTAACTATTATCAAAAAAGTCATGCGGATGTTCCAAAGAGAACTTCACATAATGGACCTAATATTCCAAATGAATTACCTATCTCCACTAAAAGTATAAAAAAAATAATAATTTAGAATTAGTAATCCTTATGATGGTAACAGTTAAACATATTAAAATAAAAAGAATATTACACATTGGTGACAAGAAATAATACTCAAAGGGCTTCAGTGTCAAATAACGCACCATAGGCAGACTTGCTCTCTGCTTGATTAGTAACATCGTGGTTTTGGTTTCCATTAGTTTCTCATGGACGACACGAGGTTCTACACCACCTATGCAACTCATGCACTTTCTTCTGCCGAACACCACTCGGATTTCTGCCGTAGTACGCACCCCAACTGGCTTTCGGGGCGGACTATTGTAGCAATCACATCAGCTAACAAGATATTACTTGCACTCAGGGCAAACTACTTGCACACAACCTCCACTAAGATAAGCTTAAAAAGAATTAAAAGGGTGATAGCCACCACAACCGACGCCCCTGGCATGCCAGAGATTCTTAAGGTAGAGGTAATGACAAAGAATGTTTAAAGTACACAGTTAGACTAGTGTACTTTTTCTTTGGCCCCTGAAAGAGAGAAGGAGGTTCCTTGGTGAAAGAAAAATCATATAAATTTACAATTTGTCTTATTATGGTAAGCGAAGGGAATGGAGAGGAAAGGAAGGAGTGAAGGAGGCCAGATTAAGCAAAAAGTCAACCAAGAAAAAACTGTGACCTAGAAGAGAGAGACCTGAAAAAGTCTGAGTTTCAGGCAAGCCTCCAAGCTACTGAGCGACCCAAGCAGATACCATAGCATCTGTAATGTCCCCATATCAGGTTCCCAGAGTAATGTCCCCAAAGATGTTGAGTTGATGCTGAAGATCACTTTCATCCAAGGCTAGACAGGTCTGAACATTACCTCAAACATTTGACAAGTCATCACATCCAAGTTCAGTAATACAGATGTCAATCTCCAAAGCATCCAACATCACGAGGGTCGATGCACTTGAACATGCCACCCGTCATCCTTGCTCGCCGAACTATCACCACCAGCCCCACCAAACTGTCAACATAAAATATTCACTCCCATATTTTAAACCCGACAAAAGGGGGTTTGAGGGTGAGTTTATAAATCACAAAGGAACCAAGTGTGATTAGTATTTCAACTTTTCCTCCCAAACGAAATGTAGAAACATCATATTTCTATCAGATGCATTAGTGACTAAACATCCTTTAAAAGGTTGAAGAGATGGGGGACTCCTGGTTAAGGAGCACGGTTGCTCTTGCAGAGGGGCTGTATTCAGTACCAGCACGTCCGTGGGAGCTAAAGTCCATCTTTAACCCAAACCACAAGGTTACATCACCCTTTTTCTGGCTTTTCAGGCATTGTGTGACACAGTGCTCTTACATGTATGCAGGACATAATAACTTTATACAACAGCCCAAATAATTAAATTCTATAAAATATATTCTTTAAAAAATTTTTTTTTTATTGGGGCTGGAGAGATTTTTCAGTGGTTAAGAGTACTTAACTGCTTTTTCAGAGGACCCAGGTTTTGATCCCCAGCACCAAAATGGCAAGCTAAAAACCGTACCCTCGTAAACCCAATTCCAGGAGACTCCAGTTCCCGGGGACATTCTGAGAACCTCTTCTGACCTCTGCCGGGCATTGTATGACACCGGTACACCAACTTGTATTGCAAGCAGTTACATGTTCATACACATACAAAAATATCAAAATAAAAAAATAGCTGTACAATCCCATTTGAAATTTTCTCTCAAGGACAAGAATTAACTATTTCAGTATACAAACATCAAAGCAAATAGCATATTTAAAAAATAATAGCGGATAATTAGCGAAAATAGTGAATGCCTAAAATATAAAACTGAAAGAGTGTTAGTGTCAAATTTCAGATAGACCATAGGCTAGGGAATTAGTCCAAAGACTAAATCTCAGTTCTGTAAATTCAGAAAATTATGCCAAGTGTCATATATGTTTGAGCACATAAGAATGAATTAAAGGTGGTAAGTTTCACCTCCATAGAGGAAGTTTTTAGTAATATTAACTACATTGACAATGCTGATGAAGATCGTGGTGAAGATTGCAAGGAAAACAAACTGGTGACAATTAAATCACTCATCTTCAAAAGAATTCAGTCTTCATAAGTCAAAGTCAAGATGAATATGTGTTAGAATTGGTCAGAGATCAACTTTGAGTTGTCATCTCACTTACGTTATGATATATAATCCAACTAAATGAAATATAATATTTATCATCCAATCTGCCTTTTGCTGAACAATTGTGTAAATCATCTTTGAAATTGTGCATTATCACTTATTATGTTAATTTGTTAAGACTATTATGTTAATTCTTTTATTGCTTCTTTTGCAGGACACAGGGGTCTTCCCTTAAGGGCCCAGCTGGTCTAACTCAATTGTAGACCAGGCTGCCTTTGAACTCACATAGATTCCACCTGCCTATTGCACCTAGCTTATAGCACTAGCGATTCAAGGTTTGTGCCACCACACCCTGCTGAAATATATTTCTTGTAATGGTTACATAATAGAACAAAAGTAAACTCCTAGCCTCAGTTTTATTCTATGTTACTCTATTTCCTGACAGCTATAATTGTAATAAAATGTAGCTCAGTTTTCAAACTTATTAAAAGGAAACTCTGAAACATTCACACTTTGTTATTGTTGTTTTGAGAGAGGGTCCCCGATGTAGCCCCAGCAGGCCTGGAACTTGCTTATGTAGATTCAGCTGACTTCATCTCACGGAGATCTGCCTACCTATGGACCCTAAGAGACTGCGCCCCATTCATCAATTTTGATAAAGGGGTAAGCCCTACCAGAAAACTGAATTTTCCTATGTAATAAGAGAAAATTCTGTATGAGTTGGGTAAATTGAACTATGTAGGTCATTATTGGGAGGTTGGGGAATGAAAGTAAACCCAAATAGATTGGACTACTGATTTTTTTTTTTTTTTTTTTTTTTCCTCTAATGTATTGGCTTCCAGTGTGGGTGCCTCGGCCAGGTGACGGTTTATTGAGGACAGGGTGCTCTCCTGTCTCCGCCAGCAGGACCATTGGAAGTGTCATTCCCTGATAACCAGGACGGACTTGAGAAAGTGCATAGCAGGAGTGCCTCTCCATAGCCCCTCTCAGTCTTCCTAATGTAAGAATTTTAAAAGCATGTGCCACCACAAATCGCAGCCCACAGTGCATTACATAATTCTACAGGGAACCGGGTAAACACCATTTTGATGTTTGTACTAGGAATAAGAAGCAGCTAGCTGATGGAGGCCAGAGGTCAACAAGCATTCTCGCGTTGAAATAACCTACTTGTCTGCGTTCCTGTTGGGTTAATTGATTCTGGCTGTGTTCAGTACTTGTCACTAGAGAAACCTCAGGTTTCCGTCCGTTACATCTGTAGTTAATCACCTGCCATGTGGTACTCGTCCTTTTTGCGGATGATTGATCGAATGAGATTCAGACTCTAAGCATGATATGTGTCTAATAGCTAAGAGTCTCCTTTGTGTGATAATTAAAAAATCTTGCTGCTCCCCCATAGGCTCTACATAGTTCTATTGGTACAAGAAGTATTTTGTTTATAATTGCGATGGCTATGAGAGTGTCCAAAATAACGCATAACAGTTCAAAATTATGAAAGAAAGCACTTAAAGTGACTTTATTTAATTCATTATTATAATATGTGACTCTCTAGGGATACACTGGAATGTTGAGATGTATCTCTGATGGTTGTCAGCCTATTTGGGACACCCACATTGTGCTTGTTTTCCGTAGATCTCTAGTTTCAGGGGTCACGCCCTCTAGTGTACTGGCTTGTTGTTCCTTACCAACTATTTGACTGGAAGATCATTGAGATAAAGATGCCGTATAAAGATTTGTATCTCATCTGTTGGACTGTGGTGAGCTAGTTATTTGCATGAAGTAGTATTTAGTGTAAGAAGTGTCAATGCCTGTAGCTAGTTAGGATTCATAATGTTTATGTGATTATACTAATGTTAGGCAATGGATATGGAAATTGATATTAAATGAAGATAATAGTGATTAGATTATAGATAGATATAAATAGATGGTAGATAGATATGATAGATAAATATATAAATAATAGATGATTTAAAGATTTAAGTGATGGTAGATCATCTACTTATGTATTTATATATTCAATTACATATTATTTGTGTTTTTTTTATATGTTATATTCATTTTTTTTTATTTTATTATTTATATTTATTTCTTTTTATCTATTTTATTATATAGTTTTGTATATAATTTCTTATAAGTTTTATATAATCTAAGAGAAATACATAGATATTAATATTATAATTTGAAAAACAAGTTTCACCTGTTAAGATACATGGCACTATAAGAATGACGTGTGAATACTTTATGATCATATCGAATTAATGCATTAGAAGTGTTTATTCCTATCACATGATTATTGTAATACCTTTCCTTTTCGATAATTTAGCTTGACTATTTCAGCAGATAATATGAACCTATGAACATATCTATCTACTTAGGTCCGCCTGAAGTATAAATGTTACACTTTGGAAATTCGTTACTCCTCTCTAATGTAATTATATTACTTTTAGGTACATCTATTACAAAAGCAGCAATAGGTCTTAGGCAAAATAATGCTGTGACTATACTATAAAACCATAGCAACCTAAGCTCCCATGGGCTGAAGAAGTGAATATATGTCATACTCTCAGAATATTAAAGAGATTTCTATGGGCGGGAGCCTATGAGTTTTTACTACGGTACTATAAATACTGCAGTCATGTCCCATAAATATCACTTATCCTGCACTCCACGCCACACTTTTACCTTCCTAATAACATTCAACTAACAAAATCACAATGTGTGCACGGCATGCCTCACACACTCACACATGCACAACATGTATCAATAACACTTGTAAACTTGGCTATATCCTTTTTATACTGTTTTAATCATCTAATTTCTCATCTATATTCTCGTGTGTGACGCTAATCTTCAACTATAATTGAATACACATAACATTTCACATCATTCTACTAATGCTATCATAACTTTTATAAAACTATTTGATTAGCACCGTATATGTATTAAAACTGTAACGTCCGCAGCTAGTGAGATATATTGAGCCGTAGTAATATGCCACACCGATACATTCAATCCTGAGATAAACCACACAGGGATGTAGTATAATGCTGAAGGCGCATATTAGTCTAACAGATGTAGTATTTGGTTATGGAATATTAAGGGCCGTGTGCCAGTTTACCGTGTTGGCGGGGTCTAGTAGTACAGGTAATGTGATCTAAGAGTGGAGCTCGAAGTTATGGTAAGATATACGTATATCTGTACGTTACCAATGATATAGTGTATAAAACTACTTCCAATATAGGATGCCATACACTGCAAATACATTAAGGATATGACACCACCTAAGCCACCACAATATTACCTAGACCCCCGTGGGCACTGGTATTAGCATGATCAAGGTCCAGATTATGGTAATAACTATTGCTTTGGAAGTCCTTGAACAGGAACAGATAAAAGGAGAGTAATTTATTTCCAAATTTAGAAGCCTGGAAAGCTTATGAGATATAATACAAGGCACATCATCATCAAGTCATAGCAGAGAATAATGAGAATATAATAATACCAAGCTTAATTAATATTATACCAAATAATTGTTACATAGAGCATCGTGATAATAAGTAAAATGTACTTGCAAATGACAACCCTCCAATCACCAGGATGATGACTCGTCAATTAGTAGTGGAGATGGTGGCATAGGTAATAGCAGGTATAACATAAAGAAGATAAACTCTAACTCAAAAATAGTGCACACAAGGCACGTATAAGGACAAAACATTTAGGGGGATTATAGTGAGTCAACTATGATTTAAGTCACCTCAACATCCAAATAAGCTGACCTAACCCGGGCGAATAGTGCCGATCGGGTGACTCCCCTATGTGATGAATGATTCAAGATATACAGAGGTGAGAAATATATCAACAATGGGGTATAGTATCCCAGAGTTATAAATGGAGTTCCAATTCATGATCATTAAGTTTTAAAGAGCCAACTAAATAATATGCAGAAAACATAATGAACACAATAAAGATGGATAATAACGTCAAGCAAACCGAGAGGAGTATAGGTGATAATGAGGTCAATGGCCTTATAAATACTACCCATGCATTATGTATTATCGCAATAATTTATGAGAAGTCAGGGTTAATATCTCTAATAAAGTGCAATAATAAGGTCTACGTGCATATTATCTTGCAATAGTATGACAGTACGTAATATATACATTGGCTAACAGGGAACCCTATCTAATAATAATAAGTAATATTAATATCTAAATAATAAACAAACGTAATACCCCAAAAATATATGTCATAGTTATAAATACATATACCATGATATAATATTCATAAAAATAATTCTCATAGTAAATTACATAGCCCTCACAATTAATATGTACATAATTACTAATCATCATAATAAAATATACCTCTCAATAAAATTAATATTAATAAAAAATATATCATAGCCACATAATGATTTTCAAGAACATACATTATATTTATTAAATACTATCCATATACACCTACACTCTTATCCAATATTATACATACCAGTCCATCAAACATGCTGTCTAATTTACTAGAATATATATTTATATATATGAATACACCTTTATGAGTACTTAATGTATAGGATCGAATACTTTCTTAGTAGACATCTAAATACTAGCATAATATACCAATAAACTAATCATGATAGATCTACATAGTATGTAAATTATTAACATGCAATATTATAATATAGAATACATATCATAATATCCACTCATTTGACTCGTAACTCATATCAAACATATAATAAATCATATAATGAGGATTACATAATGCAATATAAAACTCTACCATAATATGTACTCTATTTGTATATATAATTATATATACATATAATACTATATGTGAATATAAATATTAATGTATTATAATTATAATATATAATACATATATGTATTATGTATTATGAAAATTTATATATATAACTTACATATACTATTATGTATAATATATCTATATTATAATACAATTGCAACACACGAATGCCAGGAGCTAGCCCAGCTTAGAAGCGCAGAGAGTGCAGAGAGCCTATATATATATTATATTAATTAATGTATATAATATATATAATTAATAAAAAATATATATTCATCTATCATTATATTAATACAAATGTATTATATATGTATTTACTTAATATATATATAATTACTTATATTGTATTACTATATATATAATATACTGATATATAATATTACATATAATATATACGTTATTATTAATATATTAAATGTTATATTTATTATATTACATATTATAATATAATGATATATATATATTTTAATACAGAATGTAATTACATATTGTATATATATAATTATATATATATATATACTATATGTATATCTATAACACTCATTATACATTATATGTTTATAAACATATATGTATATATATTATTTATATAATTATTATATATTAACTTATATAAATAATGTATATATATTATATATAAACTACAATATATGTATTATATATATTACAGATATGTCATTATATTAATACAATATATTAATATATTATGTATATATTATTAATATTATATTATATTTATTATAATACATATATGTATTATATATATACAATCTATATATATTATATGTTATTTATACAATACATATATATATTTTATATTGTATTATCAACATATATGTATTACTATATATATATATCAATTATATATAATTTATATACATATTATATATATTACATATTATACATCATGATATATTATATATATAACATTATCTATATTAAATGTATTATATTTAACAAGAAGAATTAATCTTTTTTATGATGCCTTTCCTATGTTTGGTGTATATTCAGAACATCAATTTTTCAGTTCAAATTTAAGATCGTATTCCGCTTTCCCTTCCCCCCACCCGCAAACCCTTCACCCCATATCCAATTCTGTAACCATTTTCCACTAATAAACTCTTCTGCTTTCTTTGTTCTCGTCAGTTCAATAATATTTTCCTTAGATATTTAGGTAATTTCCATTTCCTGGCTATTGAATTTTAAATTCATTCTTAACATGCTCTCCATTTCAACTAAAGTTTCACATGTGAGCTATGTTCACCATTATACCGGTATGCCTCACAGAGTGCTTTGAGTCGAGTCGGTTGGGGTGAATTCAATATTAATTTAAAAGTTAAGACAATTATCGCTCAATTTAGGACCACACGCCTAATAAGCATACTAAAAAAGTAAAACTTGGACCCTCAAGACATGTGAAGACTATTTCCAGGTCAAGAACAAGCTATCAACCACTCAATGTTGTTCAAGCCATTGCCTTTCTCCACCCCCTTTTGTGAATCTTCCGTTATACCATTAATTCAGCAAATGCATACGACACCGGCAACCCCACCACCCACAACCTCCAGGTCAATGCCCATCAAATAATTGGTTCTGTTTAGTACGCCGCTTGTAGCTAAGACAATCCACTCACCTTTCCGGTAGCACTTCATTCATTTAACATTTAGGCCATTCACGCCCCCAGTTCCTAAGCTTAGCTGGTTACCCCTTCAACTTTTACCGTCGTTTCGATAACTACACCTGACTTCCTAGCGCTCCCCCGAACATCCCCTCCTCTGACCCCTACGCATCCACCCCATCACCACCCATCCGCCCCAATCTCCATATTGTAGAACTATTTAACCAATCGAATGTGTAACAAACCACCTACATATAAAAGACATTATGTGCACCCTAACCTTCTCCCTATCTATGCCCATTCTCAAGAATGAACGCATAATGAATAAGGCAACACAATTCTGCATAATGACCACTTACCATATCTTTCACATGGACCTCTTCCTTACCGAACAAACCACCAATATGGGCCCAAACAACAGTGTCTTTATCTCCTGCTTACTTGAACATTGTAGAACCCTGCTTCTTTTATATCATTATTCATTATCATGCATCCAATGCTTACCTGAACCATACCTTATTGTCATTCTGCACTATATCCAATAATCCCAGACCCGCGAAAACTCATGTCCATGACCATCTTTACATGTTAGTGTTGTCTTTTTGGATAAATATGTACTGCTCCATGCAATGCTACTGTAGGAATGTCTTATCTATCTCCCTTCGTCTTTGCTGAAGTAAATATGCAATTTTCTCGGTGAGAGAGTCTATGTCAGTCGAACATGAAGACGCTGTCCTCTCATACGATTCCTGGTGTAGGACTTTATCAAGAATAAGATATTGGAACTCAGAATTATTCAACATCTGTGCCGTAGCATGTCCTTCATGGGTCATCAGAAATTCGTTAATTGTTTGCACCTTGGGAACCTGAGCTGGTGTCGGTGTCTGCAACTGTAAGAAATCATGTTGTCAAAGTTGCCTTTGGAAGAAACTGCTTGAGGCCTAAATCCTTATTTATCCGAACAACGGTGCACGCGAAGAGCGGGATGTGAAAGATTCACTTCTCTCAATCTAATTATCGTCCTCTCACTTCTCTGTTTCTTATCGAGTTTGTCTTAGAGATCTATTTAAGAATGATCTCGCACATATTTGCTAGTAGCATGCTATATGGATGATCTTTTGCTCCGAACTAGTGTCTAGTCTTCATGTTGCACATCTAGTCGTAGATAAATAAGACTCATCCATATACTTAAGGACTCTTTACACATTCAATGTGGTCTTATGAGGGTAATCTCAGGTAGTACTCACCTGTGTGTCTTCCACATTCGATAAGTCCTTGCCAATCTGGCAGCTGTATGGTGTCGCGTTCGTTCTGTTCAACTATCCTTTAACTTTAGGTTGAAGTGTATTCCTTTGGACAAGGTCTATTTCAATTACACTAAAGAATATGAACGTGTCTAGTGAACGGATTTAAATAACAGTGGTGAGTATATTGAGAAGGTGGTTGTACTAATATCCTCACATCAAACCACACTAATGTCAGCTTTCAGTATGTCTCAGGTATAATATCATATTTAAATTTAGATCTATTTATTGAAGGTAATGATTATGCCTTTATGCTCTGAGTATCACTTTGTCTCTGTTGTGATTTATTCCTGTCTTTTGGGTTTCGAATTCATTTTTCCTTTTTATTTTTATACTTTTGTGTTGTGTTTGGAAAAGTCTGGATAATAAAGACTTACTATTACATCTAACAGCTGCGCCACGATTCCTGTTTTTAGGTGGGTGTATAAGTAATATGCCATTACTCAATCTGTATTCAGTTAATTAACATTTGTAAATTATTCAAGTTTGTTTAATAATGTGTGTTTTCATTCGAAATTTCAGACTACGAATTATCCTCATCAGCTATTTTTACAGAACCCCCCAGCGACACTTTAACCTATTTGTTTCCCCTTATTTCATAACATAGCTTTACGCCCTCCAAATGGCTGCGTACCAAGCACAACAATGACCCAGACCTGTGCTCGAGCCAATATATGGTAGTGTAACATTTTATTTTTTAAAAGGCTCATTTTGAGTTGCTAAATTGAAATTGGCTTGGTATGAAAATTTGTTCCTAAATCCTGAGATAAATACTTATGAATCTTATTAATTTTTCATCGTCAAATCTAATATTATTGTATCAGTCTCGTTCTTTCCTTTAAATTTAAACATTGATGTTTGCATTTGCAGAAGGCATAATAACTTTATCATTTTATATTCTTACTTCTTCTGTTATTATCTTGTTTGTTTTATTTTTTTTTTTTTTAATGGTTCCTGTAATGTCAAAGATTGATAAGAATATTCTTTGTGTGATGACAACCTATATTATCTTAATCAACCTTTATAATTGTAAAGTTACCAACAGTAACAGCATGAAACATAATGCTCGAATCATTTACTGAATGATATACCTACTCCTAGAAGGATGTGATTTGCTACTCTGTGCTGCGCATACATTTTTGTCAGTTTCATATTTATCACTTTTTTGTTTTTTTTTTGGTTTCTGTCTGTTTCTATTTATATTTTGCTATGATTCATAACGGGCATGACTTTTTTTTATTTCTGTATTCCCTGAAGATGTTGTATTATGTTTTCTTTTTTTATATGAATTTTGTCTAGTCTAACACTTGTCAGTTGTTTGGCTCATGTATGGTGTGTGATGTTTTTGTATTTGGGTGACAGTAGTTTTAGGGATTTGGATTAATTGACTGCTGGGGAGGGATGGGACGTAGTTATATGTCAGTGAAGGGATGTTGGGTGGATGGGTAGAGGATGGACGGTTATTTGAATATGATATGTTTGAATACACAAGGGATATGATTATTTTTTGGTATCTTATTTACCTGTCCATTATTTATGAGGGATATGAGTGTATTATGATAGTCTAACTAATAAAAACATATCATGATCTATTTAAAAATATTTAGATAAGTCATATAAGAGAGTGTGATTTGATGATAATTTATGATGTATAAGTAATTGAAATTTAGCTCATTAATATAACTTTAACTATAATAATAATAATTATAATATATAAATAATAATGATATTAAGTATTGTGAAGTTGCAGAATCGCTATAATAATTTAAGTACAATCTCTAGCTATAAGCGCAAGGCTCTGTGAGAATATGTTGTATACTCGTAAATACCAGGGTCATTTGAGTAAAATAAAAATAGTAAATGATAAAAAAAAAATTATAATAATGTAATAAAATATATATAATATAGAAAATGTACAATAAAAAATAATGTAATAAAATCATATTATATGGAATCATACCTAATCATTTACAATCTGCATTAGGTAAATGGTCTTCCCTATTAAATATATATAAATACATATATGTATTATATATTATCTAATATACCATTATTTATTATTATTGTTTCATATTATAATATATTATATATATAGATATACTATTATGTATTATATATAAATATGTATATGATATATAATATACATTATGTATTATATATAATATTAATATATATATACATATATGTTAATACTATATGATATTATGGATCTATATATCATCTATATAATTTAATTATATTAATTATATATATAATATTATAATTATATACGTTATTACATATATGTACTATACTAATACAATATCTATTATATATGTATATACTATATAATATATATATATATATTATAATATACATATATATACATTATATGTATTATATATATAGATATATATCATTATTTTAATATATTATATTTATATTACATAATTATATTAATGTGTATAATAATTATATATAATTATATTATATACATAATATTCTATATTCATTTATATTATATACACATCATACATACACATAAAATACATATCTGGTACTTATAATATATTTATTAGTCAATACATATCATATAATAATATGTATTATAGAAATAATTAATTATACTATTTTATTATACATATAATTGTATAATATACACTAAATACATAGTATATATTATCTGTATATTATATACATATATGTATTATATAATGATCATATAATATTCATGTTATATAATTACCATTATATAATACTTATAATTATATATATTATATACTTATAATGATATACTATAACAATACATATAATGTATTATTATAATATATATATATATTTTAAATTTTAACTTAAATATTATTTAATATGTATATATAATATAAATAATTATATCTAATAATATATATAATTTTTAATATTATATATATATATATAATTAATATTAACCATATATAATACATATATGTATTAATATATAATACATATCATGTTATATATGTACATTATGTATAATTAAATCATATACATATTATAATATATATACAATTGTATATTTACATATTATAATATATATATGCGATTATATAATATACATAATATTATACATAACATAGTTAATATATAATATAATTATTATGTATTATATATATTTATATACATATATAATTATATATAATATTTATGTAATATATATACTATTTAATATATATTTATATATTATACATATACTTATATTATAATATATTAGTATATTTATATCTATATTATATACATATTACTCAATACATATATGTATATGATACATATATAATACATTTATGTTATATATGTAATTTTATTAATATCTATATATATATATATTCTTTTTATACATTGTATGATATAATATAAATATTGTTATATATATTTGTATATATTATATACATACTATGTACAATATATGTTTATATATAGGTATATTATCATAATGTATTATATCAACTGATACCTTTGTATATTATAATATGTATATATATTGTATACATATATGTACATATATATTGTATTATATTGTATATATATAAATAATATATTATTAGTATATTATATATATAATATATTTACATTATATATATTTTATATATATAATTATATATTACTATTATTATTAGTATAAGTAGTAGATTATTTATTTATATATAATACATATATATAATATATGTATTCGTTATATACTATATAATATATATTTAAATACTATTATGTATATTATTTACATATATTAATATATATATTCAACTATTGTATTATATATGTATATATATACATATATGTTATTATTCATATCTTATATGTTATTTTATATATAATATACATAATATACAAACATAAAGAATCAACAAAATAAATATAAAAACATAAAAAAAAAAAAAACACATATATATATATAATTTTTTCTTTATAATAAATTTATTTATATAATATAATACATATAATGTAATATATAGTATATGGTATTATTATCATACCATACTGATTCAATATTAACTATATATTATATATGGCATTTGAACTATATTGTACATATATATGTAATTTTAATATATATATATATAATATATATTATATATAATATATGATAATTACTTTATCTATGGAGCAAACAGAAAGACACTGGTCCCTGGAACTGAGTTGCGCCGAGTCAATGGTGGGTTATGCAAAAGCTGACCGGAGTCATCTTCCAGGACCAAGATCAATTATTTTTATGAATAAATAAAGTCACTTTAGCTTTTATTATACTATCGTTTATTTTGGAATACACCTTTTTCATTTTTTTAGAATTTGTAGCAACCTGGCACATTTATACACATGAGATAGCTCCATGTTCAACCAGTAATCTACTCTTCTCACCAATCATAGATCTACCCATGTGTTACAAATTGGGAAGTTTTCCTTACAATACAGCAGTGTTACCACTCACAGAGTTATGCAGAATAAGTACTTCCTGACAATATCAATGTTCTTAGGTTCTGTAAGAATTAAGTATCACTGCTGGTTGTGGTGGCACATGCCTTTAATCTTAGCACTCTGAAGACAGAAGGCAGAGGATCTCCTATGAGTTCAAGTCCGTCCTGGTCTACAGAAATGGATTCCAGGGCCTGCTGGGCTACAGGGAGATCCTGTCTCAATCAAGACCTATAATTATATATTACATATTATATATATACATATATAATACATATATGTATATACATAATACATATATCTATATATACATGTATATAATTTTAACAAGAAAATAATCTTTTTTATGATGCTTTCCTTATGTTTTGTGTATTTCAGACATCATTTTTCAGTTCAATTTAGACGTATTCCCCTTTCCCTTCCCCCCACCCCACCCCAGATCATTCACTCCACCATAACTCTCCTGCATCTTTCTCTCAGTCATTTTCTTTATGTTTAGGAATTCACATTTTCCTGCTTTAATTTTATATTACTCCAATATATGAATACATGCATTCCACACATATACAGTAATTACAGAGTCTGAAAGTAAGTGGTGGGTTGATTCTAGATCCTAAGAGATTTGCATTATAAAAAAAAAAGATTTACATTATAACAACATAGTTGCTTTCAGGTAAACAGAATTATAACAATAATGTTGTTCAGCTTGCCTTTCTTTTTTGTGATCTTAAGTTATACAAAATTTATTAGATAGAATACAGACAAGGGAAAACCAAAAAAAAAAAAAAAAAAGGATAAAATGAACCACATCAAACATATTGGTTATGTTCTGTCATGCATTGCTTGTAGAGTAGTAAATTCTACCTTCAGGATATTTACTTGTTAACATGCATTAAAGACACAAGTTATCAGCTTAGCTTTTAACTTCAATTTTAAAGTATTTAAGATATAAAAATGCATCTGGCTCAAGGAATCCACTTTTGACCTACAAAGAAAAATCAAAACAAATTAAAAAAAAGAAATTAATATTTGATAGATATATTAAAATCAGTAGTTGTACAAAGAATATATAGATAGACATATATGTGCACATAAAATTCAATATATTCTCAGATGAGATATTGTAGAAAACATTATGCATAAAATGACCATTAAAATAAATTATTCTTACAGCATTTATAGAAAAAACAATATGTAAGGAAAAAAGTGTTTAAATCTGTACTTTGAAATTGTAGAAAATATATCTATTAAATATATTATTTTAATATCAATAAAATGTTACTGAACAATAAAAAATAATGTCTTCTGAAAATATAGATCATATCAACCCCAGAAAGGAAAAAAAATAATGTCAAAAAACATGCATATTTAAAAATGTTAGTGTTGTCATTTATTTGAATGATTGTACTGCCTGCATGTATGTAGTAAGTACACCCCTGTTATGCATTTCCAGTGGAGGTCAGAATAGGCTTTCAGATCTCCTGGAACTGGAGTTAAAGATAGTTGATAGCCACTGTGCAGGTACTGGGAACTGAGCCTGGGTCCTCTGCAAGAAGATCTGAGAGTGCTCTTAACTGCTGTGTAATCTCACCAGCCCCAGAGAGCATGAGTTTTAAAACAAAGAAAAATAGGATAGGGGGAAAAAAAACACAAAAAACAATGCCACCTCTAAAATGCAAGATGCTCATAATTCAATACTTAAGTTACTTAATAACAAACATATTAAAATGACCTTTAAGTATGTCCTTTGTATATCTTTGGTTTGAATTTCAAATGCTCCCCCAGTAGGTTTACTTATATGAACACTTGGGCCCCAGCTGTTGGTGTTGTTTAGAAAGATTGTAGAACTTCTGTAGAAGAGCTGGCGCCTCACTGGAGGAAGTGAGACTTTGAGGCCTGATTTCATGGCCCAGCTTCCCTTCCTTTCCCTTTTCTATTTCCTCACGGAGCCCTCATTGTGACCACCTGGATCACACGTGTGCATACCATCATGTCTTCTCAAAATAATGTGCTGTCTCCTCTCAAACTGTCAGTCAAAAATGAACTCTTATTCCTTTAAGTTGGTTCTTTGCCAAGTATTTGAACAAAGTACTGAGTCAAGTAATAATAAAATATACTACATAATAAGCCATTTGTGGAGCCAGCAGTGTGGCTCAGCAGTTCAAGGTGCCTGCCATTAATCCAAAGGAACTGTTTTTCATTCCTTTTTTTTTTTAATTTTTTTTATTAATTGTATTTATTTCTGTATGTGTATGAATGTACTGTCTGCATGCAAGTCTGTGCACCCGTGTCGTGCAACGCCGCGGAGTTCAGAAGAGGGTCTCAGATTCCCCTGGAACTGGAGTTCTCCTGGAATTGGAGTTTCAGACGGTTCTCAGCCGCCATGTGGGTGCTGGGGATCGAACCCGGGTCCTCTGTAAGAGCGGTCGGGTGGTTGGGTGGGGGTGTGGGGGAAGGGAAGGGAGATATGCCTGAAACGGAATTGGAAAATGAGGCATGAAATGCACAAAGCATCAAAAAAAAATGTTAAAAAAAAGTTAAAAACTACTTCCTCCTGCAAAATATTGAAATCATAGTTTAAAGAAAATTGTCCTAGAATCAGATTGAGTAACCTTTGTCCTGACGGATGAATGATATATTTGACTTTGCAATGTGCAAATAACACACACACCACAACACACACAACACACCACCACAACACCACACACACACACACCCACACACACAGCAGCAAGCAGCAAGCCAGCCCTTGAAACCATGCGTCCAGTGTAAGAACAGAAAGAGACTTGGGAGAAATCAATTATCTTCTTTCTTCTGAGCAATGTTAGGCTGGAGAGTATAGCCTAGCGTAAGAGCG
>VZQC01012039.1:867639-947042 GCA_009823505.1 Rhizomys pruinosus | reverse complement strand
CAATGGGAACCACTTGGAGGAGACACAAGGAACAGATCTTTAGAGGAATTATACACGACCTATGCAGAGAGAAATTAAAGAAACCTATAAGAGGAATTCAGAGAACTAAGAGAGGAAAATGAAAAACTCAAAAAGGAACCTAGGTGGATACAATGCACAAAACATCAGAAAGAAAACTAAAGAAACACGACTCTGACAAACTCCAGAAGAACTTAAGCAAGGGAGAAATAGCTATCTCCTACTGGTTTGGTAGCGCTTGATGCAGGATTTTCCTGTGCCTTTCCCATGTTTTCCCTTCGTCGTGTTCCTGGCATGTGGGCTTCCCTTTTGTGGTTCAGATCACAAATACCTTTTCACTATGTTAGGGGATGGTTTTACTTTCCTCCTTTAGATGTTTATTTGTTTTTGCCCCCCCCCTTTCCTCTTCCTTGTTTATGGAGTATTGACTTGTCTAGTTTTCAATTTTGTAAACCACTCTTCTCTTCTTTCTCTGAACATTCTCCAAGAAAAGTTCCACTTGGATTCTCACCAATCTCCGGGGAGGGGATATGCCTGACCTAGCCCGCACCCCAGCAGCCCACACCACGGTGCAGACCAATAGCCCCACACCCTCTGGTCCCAGTGCGAAAGAAAGACGTAGGACGGTCCCACCCACGACCCCCTACCTGCGGCAGATGCTTGCCCAGGTAACTACCCCGCGGCCCACACCAAGGTGCAGACCACTAGCCCCGGACCCTCTGGTCCTGGCGTGAAAGAAAGACGTAGGACGGTCCCACCCACGAACCCCTACCTGCGGCAGAGGCGGCAGATGCTTGCCCAGGTAACTACCCCGCAGCCTGCACCAAGGTGCAGACCACTAGCCCGGGACCCTCTGGTCCTGGCTCGAAAGAATGACATAGGACGATCCCGCCCACGACCCCCTACCTGCGGCAGAGGCGGCAGATGCTTGCCCAGGTAACTATCCCGCCACCCGCACCAAGGTGCAGACCACCAGCCATGGACCCTCTCGTCCTGGCACGAAAGAAAGATGTAGGACGGTCCTGCCCACGGCCCCCTACCTGTGGCAGAGGCAGCAGATGCTTGCCCAGGTAACTACCCCATCGCCCACACCAAGGTGCAGACCAGCAGCCCTGGACCCTCTGGTCCAGGCATGAACGAAAGATGTAGGACGTTCCCGCCCATGACCCCCTACCTGTGGCAGAGGCGGCAGATGCTTGCCCAGGTAACTACCCCATGGCCCGCACCAAGGTGCAGACCACTAGCCCCAGACCCTCTGGTCCTGGCGCGAAAAAGTTTTGAACTTTTCATAGTCCTATATTTCTTGACCTGGTTATCTATTTAATTTGTTTAAACTGAATGAATTGTCATATTTCTGGTGAGGGAAGTCTTCTTATTCTTTTTTTTAGTGAATGGCCAGAATTAAGAGTTATTGCTCCTATCATAACATAAAGAAAAAAAGCTAAACAATCTAAAATCAATTATGTTTTCATTGATTTGAATTAGAATGATGGTCATTGGAAAAGCCCTCCTTCAGTCTTGGAGGGCCAAGAGTAGCAAAAAGACATTACCAATATCTGTTTACTTCACAGTTGCTAAACACAAAACTCTTTCTTTTTTTCCAGGGACTGAAAACCAAGAGAACATCAATTGTCACCTAACCTACACATGATATTTGTGCTACATA
Source organism: Rhizomys pruinosus (assembly GCA_009823505.1). NCBI lineage: Eukaryota > Metazoa > Chordata > Mammalia > Rodentia > Spalacidae > Rhizomys > Rhizomys pruinosus. Next base: position 945,358 of record VZQC01012039.1, on the reverse strand, counting down.
AAATGTCTAGTGCTTGATCTAGGTTTAAATGTTCAAAGAAAAGTAATTACCGTGTGGATTTAAGGGGAACATTCTCTAACTTTCAAGGATTTAGTCAGGTTAGTTTTAGAAAACAATGCACTCTCCATGAATTCTGCCAAGGAAGTCAGAGAGACAGTACTCCACAAACGCGGTAGTCATTTACATTCCACATCACACCACAAGCCTTATTGCTTCACTAAATTTTTTTATAAATTGTATAAGGTGCAAAAGAAGTAATATGAGAGCAAATCTTTTTAAAAATGAGGGAGAAATGCATACTTTATCTGAGCTTCTTTGTGTCTTCTACCTGATTTTGCTAGAGAAAGAATTAATGGAGGCTAATCAAGTTAATAACATGTACACTTGACACAACGTGATAAATTTTCCTTCATCCTTACAGTATTTTAAAAAACCTAGTTAATAGCACTGAAGTATCAGTAAAGCATTAGTAAAGCCAAACTAGAAGATATTTCAAGAGTATTCTTTGAAACTGTCAAGATTATTACAAGTAAATAAATTAGAGTAAGGAAGTAAATAAAACAAAACCTTGAAAAACCAATCCACTGTGGAAGAGCCCAAGGAAATATCAAAGTTGAATGCACTGTGGAACAAGAATGGAATACTGAGAGAAACAGGTCAATTTAATTCAATCATGGACTTTTATTTATAGTCTAAAAAAATGTCCCATATTTGTCGCTGCTGTGTCTGTTTACTGTACTATAGAAAAAGGGAAATTGGGCAAGAGGTACACTACAGGCCACTATGTTACCTTTGGAATTTTTCTGAAAATCTAAATCTGTTCTTTAAAATGTTTACCTCGGAATTATAGACAAGCAATTCAAAGTGTCCAGAGATAGTTCACAATCAGATCTTCCATTGTTACATAGTAATTCAAATAATCAGTTTCTTTTTTTCTTATCTTGAGAAAGTGATAAGATATAGCATCTGCTTTCCTGAATTCTGAGTTCATGAGAATTTGGAGTACTTCATAATTTCTTCCTTCCCAATCCATACTTGTCAGGAAAATGTACGAAGTAAAGTAAGCGTTTTCACAGGCTGTATGTCTATCTGGCTCAACTGGTTGGTGAGAGTGATTGTTTAAAAATGTATATCTAGGAAGATTTGTCTGTTTTCATCCATTGGTATTTCTGTCTTGTAAACAAGTTTCATGGAATAAATATAGGAAGAAAATAGTTACTAGGTTGGGTATTTAACATAGGGTTTCACAACTCTGAAATTGTAGCTTCTAGTTTTTGTTTTGTTTCACATGTTTGAAATTGGAGTAAAGGGAAAGGGGAAGGGCTCAAGCAGTCACATGGCAAAAACCAACCATTAATTTGCCTTCATTTCCTTTAGTAAGACTGAGACAGATATTTATGCAAATAGGATACAAGAACAACTCTATTTAGGAAAAGCTCCAGGTTAGAAATGACTGGTTTCACAGCTGTTCCCTGAGAACCAATTTCAAGCTCACTTTACAGCTGCTAACCACAGAATTGCTTCATTTTTTTTCAGGGATTCAAAACCAAGAGAAACTCATCTTTTCGTGACCAAATCTGTGAATAATATTTGTGACAATGTTAAATGCCTACTGGTTGGTACAGTTTTAAATTTTTCAAGTAAAGTAATTGTACCCCAGAATTAAGAACATTCTCTAACTTTCAAAAAGTGAATCTTGTTGTCTTAGAAAACCGTGCATTCCACCATGAAATGAGCCAAGAAAATCTGAAAGACAGTTGAAAATATTAAAGAAATATGCAGGAACCAGCCAGTTACACTGAGCATCACACCACAAAGAATAATAATAAGTTCATTTAAAGAGGCCAGATATTGATTCAGATTGAGCAATGAAACTGAGATGTATGGAAACATAAAGTAATCAAATGAGACATGCCTAGAGTAATAAGATTAAGAGGCAGATAAAGATTTAGAGATTATATAAATAGATAAATGGTAGATAAATAGATGAGAGATGATAGAAGGATAGATAGATAGATAGATAGATAGATAGATAGATGATAGAATGGTTCAGATGGAAGCAACATTTATTAATTAATTCAATTGCATTAATATAAGAAAATGGGGCCTGTGAAGGTGATATTACAGCACAAAAGATTGAAAGTAGAAAGTGACTACAAGGACTAGGGATATTGGCATTAATTATACATAATATGTAATTGTTTATAAAATATAATATACAATTAAGTAAAAAATTCTCTGGGTAGATTTACCTGATTGGACCAAGGGAGAGAGAGTATGTAGGGACAGTTGTTTACAGGATATTCATATATACTCCAAGATAGACTACAATTTGCTGCATAATCAGGTTAAACTCCAAATGAATCAAAGACCTCAGTGCGAAAATGAAACTCTGAAATTTTTAGAAGAAAACATTGGCAGGAACCTACAAGATATAGTTGTAGGAAAGGACTTTCTAAGTCAGACATTAGTTGCTCAGGAATTAAGGTTAAAAATCAACAGGTGGGACCTGATTGCACTAAAAAGCTTCTATACAGCAAAAGAAACATTCAAAGAATTGAAGATTTCAAACTCATGATCCTTCAACTCAGCCTCCACAAGCATCCATTTTTTATTGAGCATTTGTATATCTCATAAAATGGTTCCCAATCAAACCCAGTCTCCAAGATTATAAGAAGTCTACCAAGGCAGAAATCAATTTTATTTCAGAACTTTAGTTTGCACCCAATTTCCTGAATGCTTTCACTATTCGCATTTCACATCTCAAAATTGTATCTTAAAAGGTTTGTCATGTATATCCCAAGAATTCCATCAGCATCTTTAATATCAATTCAAACAATGTCAGTAGTACTTCCTATACTGTTAAACTAATGAAAAAACTGACTTGACCCAATACCACTGTCCCATTGTGAGATTTGTGTTAATAACTACTAATATAGTCCACGACAATAAATGAGAAGCCACAAGTCAGTGCATCGGACAGAATTCTAAATCAGGTTGGGTGTGATACATGAAGACTGATCCTTTCAAGAATATCCTCCTTGTGAATTTGTCAAGTAGGAGAAACTATAGATATGGTCAGTGCTATTGAACTTGTGAAAGAAACATGGAACTATACTGAGGTGTCACAGGTAGAAGCAAGCAAAATCAGTTTAAGCATTCTTTTCTGGGGCCTGGGGTGATGGTCTCAAAAAGAAAGTGACTGAGAAGTATATCTCTATATCTCCTTTTCCTAGGAAGCTTTACTCCAAGCCACATTATACAATCTGCTGGATCTAACTGAATACTTATAAGATAGCATTTCTAGAAAATTTACAAGTAAAAACATGGGGTTTTCTGTTGATGCAAATGAGGGACCTTCATTATTTTCTGTTTCTGTCTTCTTTTGATAAATGTAAAGAAAATATCTACTTCCTGAATGCTCCATAATTTTGCTGAAATCAATATCAATCTAACACTTTTAATTTTGCTGAATTCTCATGAAGGTAAAATCACTGAATTTATTCACCAATACATGTGAAATAAAATAACCTGAATACAGAAAGGCCACTATTTGAGAACAGAAGGTAGATCATAAAGAGTAGGAAGATAACAAAAAGGATAATGTTGGGAAATCTGGTAAAATACATGATCAGTATGTGAAAATGTCATAATGAACCTATTATTGCTATATGCAATCAATAAATTATGAATAACTGTGCATATCAGCTTCTCACTGGTGTTACACAATACTGGAGATAATCAACTCAAAAGAAGTAAAGAGTTCAGGTATCTGTTCATGGCTGGAACCTCAATGACTCTGGTTTGAGTAAGTCCAGTGCATCACAGCATAAATACTAGTCCTGTTCATGTTGTGGTGGCCAGCAAGCATAGAGAAAGAAACTCTAGATGCCAGGCTTTGATATCCTTTTACATACATGTATTGGGTAGCCTAATTTTCCTCTAACTCAACCCTGTCTCAATAGTTAATCACCAACTATTAGTGCCACAGGCAAGACCTTTAACTTCTAGGTCCTTGTGATACATTTACACCCCAAATCATAAGAATAAAGTTGATTTTAAACATGAGAAACATACAAACAACAACACAGTAAAAAGCAGGATGACATTTTTTAATTTTTAAATTAATTTTATTTATTTCTGTATGTGTATGAATGTACTGTCTGCATGCAAATTTGTGCACCCATGTCGTGCAATGCCGCGGAGGTAAGAAGAGGGTGTCGGATTCCCCTGGAACTGGAGTTCTCCTGGAATTGGAGTTCTCCTGGAATTGGAGTTTCAGACTGTTCTCAGCTTTATATAGAAAAACACAAACAGGGCGGGTATGGTTTTACTTTTTTTATTCTCAATTGCTGCCTCGCACAACTTCAACAGAGCTGAATACTTTTATAAGCCTCTAACTGTGTGCTTATTGCTGAGTGCTATGCATGCTTTGGCTGTGGTTCAGACATGCAATAATCTCTAAAGTGTTCCACTTGGTTTAAATGGTGGTATCGTTTGTAGTGAAATTTGAAAGTCAGATAGCCAGGCCCCTTTTTATCAAGGGCTGAACACATGTGTGATATATACAAATCAACACAGTAGTTGGTGGATAGGAAAATTCCTTGGTGCAATTTATGGTCTGAACCTCTGTACAAGATCAGGTCCCATCCAAACAACTACCACAAAGCACAGTGCTGTGTAGGACCTCTCTTCCCAAGAGGCTGCCTTTTCTTAGTACCTTCCTTGGTATTCTTATAAAAATATTTGCCAATGATTCCCCATGCATATAAATCTATATCTAGAATTCTGCATTTAGTAATGAACCTTAAGATACAATTAAATTAAGATCAATGTAATCTTAAAATCATTTGAAATAATTATTGAAACTGCTCCTCTGCTAAGAAATAGCAACCAAGAAATAGTAAGATGCCTGTAGAATTTAATATAGAACACTTACACAAACTTCTTCTCAATAGATGGTTATTAACACAGAAAGCCACATTTAGACAAAGTCCAGGGAATAAGAGACAACAGAGAACATATCCCTGAATAGGATACCTGTATCAAACCTCTGCCATACAAGCCCCAGGGACAATTCTGAAAGAGGGGGCAGAAAGAACCAGGTGTAATGACCACAATGAAAAATTTTTTTTCCAGAAAACTAGCCAGTTACTAACATGAATTTAAACAATAGTAACAGCATTTAAAAGACCCATCAGACCACAAGCCAGACAAAACCCCACAATAGAAGTGGGTCAAAGTATAAAGAAGCCTCTCCCTTAGCTGAGGAACTAATGGCAACCAATAAGTACTGGGAGAGGAAGGGTTTGTTTCCTTCAAGTGTGTTATGCCGGATAGGTTAACCAGCCACCAATGACTGGATGCATTCCAAAGGAGCTTTAGGGACTCAAACTTGTCTCAAATATTCCTGTATTATTTTTGAAGCCTATTGAGTCCATTTTGTGTTTCCCAAACCCTTTTGAAAGTGGGTCCACACTCTGGCATCTGGTCAACTTACCAGATACGACACCTTGAAAGGAAACTGGCTCTCCCTCTCCCAGCAGCTATTGTTTGCTACTAGTTACTCAGCTAAGCCTGGGCACCTTTTCCATCTCCCTTCTCCATGGTGTTTTATATAACTTCTCATTAATTTTAGAATTTCATAAAATGCATTTTATCATATTCACATCCCCTGTCCTCTCTCCACCCCATTACTAACAATTCTCCCCTCTGACTTCTGGTCTTCTGCTAATATTTGTCTTTTTTCATATAGGCCTATTGAGTCTAATACTCATGGGTGGGTGTGAGACTATCACCAGTAGCTATCAACTGTCATAAATCCTCAGCAAGGTCTTTTGGCCAAACCCATCATTCACACTGGGGTTTTTTCTGGCTTCGGTCTGCACAGTACTTGTGCATGCTACCCCAGAAACTGTGGGTTCACATGTGCAACTACCCTGTGGTGTCCAGACACAGCTTCTCTGTATTCAGCTAACACTTCTGGCTCTTACATAGTTTCTTCTTGCTCTTCCACAATGATTCCTGAGCCTTGGGAGGAGAGGGCATAAGAGAACTGTTTCATTTAATACTGAACACTCCATGGTTTCTTATTCTCTGCTCCTTGAGCAGTCATACATTTCTGTGCTACTCACCATCTGCTACAAAAAGAAGCTTCTGTGCGAAGTTGAGAGATGCACTAATCTGTGGAAATGACAATAACTCAGTTGTATACCATGTAGATTTAGCAAGATGCATGTAGTAAGTCGTCCCTGTAGCCTGTGATGTGTCTAGCCAGAGTTTCTTCACCCTGGAAAAAGTGAAAGATATAGGCTCAATCTTTTGTAGTCCTTAAATCTGTTCTAAAATGATCATTCACTTGTATGACATCCATTGCACTATTGCATTAGTATCATATTTTGCTAAGTCAGTTATTCTTGTTCAATATAGTAATTGAAATTTCAACCAGAATAATAATATGAGTGAAGGAGAGAAAGAAAATACAAATCATAATGGAAGAATTCAAAGGGGACTGCACACAATTGGACACCACTGGCCAAAGAATTGAGAAAAAGAGACTACAGAATACATGTGTGCTGGATAGCTTTAGTGTCAACCTGACATACTTGGGTTGACAGAGGCCCACTTGGGAATTGCTTCCATTGTGCTGGCCTGTCACCATGTCTGTAGGGTATTTTCTTGATTGTTGAGTGATATGGGAGGGCCCAGCCCACTATAGGTGGTGACACCCCTAGGAAAGTGTTGTATAAGAAAGCAGGTTGGGCATGGGCCAGGGGAGTAAGCTAGTAAGCGGTATTCCTCCATGACCTAGGTTCAGCTCCTGCCTCCAAGTTCCTGACCAGAGTTCCTACCTTAAGTTCCCTGAGTGATAAACTATGACTCAGGACATGTAAGCAGGATAAACCCTTTCCTTCCCAAGTTGGTTTTGGTCAGAGTGTTTAGTCACAGCAAAAGAAAATTAACTAATACAAAAATTGATTCCAGGGTCATGGTATCTTGCTGAGACACACATGACTTTGGTGTTTTGGGGAAGATTTTGGAAGTGCTTGGATCTATTGCCTAGAAAAACCATTGAGTGCTTAGAGTTTATGTTATATATCTTGAAGCAGTTATGTTGAAAGTGTTGTACATGAAGGAAGCCTGGCTTGTGCAGCTTTGAAGGAAAGCAGAGACTATCAGTGTTGTTTGTGTGATGATTGTTCTTTGTTTTGTTTTTCGTTTTGTTTCCTTTTGTTTTGTTTTGGTTTGGTTTTTTCTGAGACTTGGTCCCCTGTAGCTCCAGCTGGCCTGAAATTCACTATGTATACCAAGCTGGCCTTGAACTCACAGCGATCCAAATACTTCTCCCTCTTGAGTGCTGGGATTAAAGTCATGTACTGCCACACCAGGCTGTGTGATGTTTTGAATTGAGAATCTGTAGATTCTGGTCAGCTGGGGCTGAAAAATCAGCTGTAACTAAGAGAATAGAATCTGAAGTGAAACTTTGTTTTACTGGGAAAATTGGTGCTTGTTTCTGGGGCTGAAAAATCAAGTGTAATAAGTGACCAGTATCACTGTGTTCAAATTTGATTTCCTCGGGTTCAGAGAGGGCCCAAGTTTCTATCTGAAACTGGAAGCAGGGGTTGGTAATGTGTAAGAGGGTCTTGCATGAGTCTGGTGTGGAAAATGTGAAGGGGTCAAAGAGGACAGCTGAAGCTTGGCACTGTGAGAGGCCAAGGAAGTCCTTCGGTGAAATTGCCGAGTCAGTTGCAGTGAAGACCTGAGGATTGCAGGGGTCATGGAGGTCAGAAGAGTCCATTTGTGAAGGTGCACCCTCAATTTCAGTGGAGACCACCAAGTTTATTGAGATTCCAGGAAAATAAAATGACCACCAAGGGCAGCAGCAGGTGTGGAATGAACTGGCCTGGGCCTGTAAGATGAGCTCCATTTCTCTGACTCTGCCATAATGGAGCTCTCAATACCCTTAGGAGCCCAGAAGATCATGAGTAAATCTCAGATATCCAGTCTTGAGCTACTTTGCTGGAGTTAGGTTTTCCTTAAGTGTGCCTGGTTCTTCCCTTTGAATTTTTTTAACATTTAATCATTGCATATTTCAATAACATACATGATATGTTAGCTCATGTGTACAGCATGTACTGAACTGGGATAATAATAACTTCCTTCTCATTATTTATGTCTGGAGTTTCCAGACTTCTCATGAATACATAATAAGTTATTGCAAATAATTCTTACCCTACTATGGCGTGAAAACCCAAATCATCTTCTTTCTAATATTGGCACATATACACAACCTCCCTGTATTCCCCTTGCCTTTTGCCTTCCTAGATTCTAGTAATTTCTAGTCTACATTTAAGTTCCACATGTGACAGAGAACATGTAGGCTTTCTATTTATAGCTTCTTTAGCTTAGTATAATACCCACCTTTCCCAAACATGAATTCAGCAAAGTTTCACAATGCAAAAACAATCATACAAAAATCTAGTAGCATTTTATACATTGTTAATGAATATGCTAATAAATAATTTCTTATCAAAGTAATCCAATTCAAAATAGCTACAGTAAAATGAAATAGTACTAGGAATAAATTCAATGAGGAGACAAAAAACCTGCATCATGAAAATTACCAAACACTAACTAAAGAAACTGAAGACTCAAAAAAAAAAAAAAAAGAGAAAGAAAGGAGGGAGGAAGAGAGAGAGCTTGAATATCAAAAAAATAATAATACAACAACCACCTCAAAGAGTAACATGCCAAGAATTTGAAAACACTGAGAACTTTCCTTTTACTCCATGATATAATTCTAAACTATGCAATTGCTACCCTAAGCAATCTAAGCAATTTACAAATTCCATGCAGTACCCATCCACATACTAGTAACATTCTTCATAGGAGTACACAAAATAGTCTTAAAATTCATAGAGACACAAAAGATTCCAAATAGCCAAAGCAATCTTAAGTAAAAACAACAAAACTAGAAGCCTCAAAATATCCCACATTTTTGCCCATTATTAAAAGGTTTTACACATTCTTCTTTTTTAATTTTTATTTTATGTGTATGAGTGTATTGTTGTACAATGCCTGCAGAGTCAGAAGAGTGTATCGGATTCCCCTAGAACTGGAGTTAAGGATGGTTATTAGCTACGATGTGGGTGCAAGGAATTGAACCTGGGTCCTCTGCAAGAGGAAACAGTGCTTTTAACCACTGAGCCATGTCTCAAGCCCCATTTTCTGCATTCTTACAGTGGGATTTTATAAGTTCTTTGTATAATTTGTTTGATGATCCTTTGTCAGCTATGTCTTTTCCAAACCTGTCTCCTGTAAATAAATATTCTCCCTGAGTTTGTGACTTTTCTTCTGATTCTCTTGGCAGTGTCTAAGCCATATACAGGAAAACCACAGCCAATATAATCCAAAATGGGGAAATGACAGAAGCATTCCCCTTAAGGGTAGGAACTCGGCAAGGCTGCTACCTGTCACCACTCCTTTTCAACATAGTGCTTGAATCCCTTGCTAGGGCAATAAGGCAAGAAAAGAAGTTAAAGGAGTTCTAATAGGAAAAGAGGAAGTCAAGCTATCCCTTTTTGCTGATGATATGATTGTTTACTTAAGGGATGCTAAGAACTCCACCAGGAAAGTCCTAGAAATGATTAGGAGCTTCAGTAAGGTGGCAGGATACAAAATAAACCTAGAAAAATCAGTAGCCTTTCTCTACACCAACAGTAGGCAGCTGAAGAAGGAATACAAGGAGACCTTCCCACTCACAATAGCATCAAAAACAATAAAATACCTCGGAACAAACCTAACCAAAGAAACCAAGGACCTCTACAACAAAAATTTTAAATCTCTGAAGAAGGAAATTGAAGAAGACATCAGAAGATGGACAAACCTCCCATGCTCGTGGATTGGGAAAATAAATATAGTAAAAATGTCCATTCTACCTAAACTTGTATACAGATTTAATGCAATCCCAATCAAAATCCCCAAGAGCTTCTTCACAGATTTGGGAAAAAAAATCTCAATTGTCATTTGGAAAAAACAAAAACCCCAAATAGCCAAAGCAACTCTGGCAAAAAAAACAATACAGGGGATCGCTCTACCAGACATCAAACTATACTACAGTCGGCTATAGTCATAAAAAAACGCTGGTACTGGCAACAAAAACAGACCAGTTGACAGGAATAAAAGGAGGATCCAACCGGAGAAGCATCATCAATTCAGCCATCTCATATTTGAAAGGAGGCCAAGAAGACACATTGGAGGAAAGACAGCATCTTCAAAGTGGTGTTGGGCAAAACTGGATCACCACTGTAGAAGAATAAATTAAACCCCTACCTCTCACCCTGTAAAAAATCAATCTCCAAATGGATCAAAGAACTCAACATGAAATCCAAAAACTCTGGAGGTGATAGAAGAGAAACTTGGCAGCAGACTACAAGACGTATGTGTAGGAAAAGACTTCTTAAATCAGAAGCAGCTGCACAAGAAACAATATCAACAATTGACAAGACTGGGACCTCATTAAACTCAAAAGCTTTGTACATCAAAGGAAACAATAAAGGAAGTGAAGAGAAAACCCACAGAATGGAAGGAAACCTTCACAGCAGATACATCCGACAGAGCATTATTTCCAGACTATACAAGCTACTCAAAAAACAAAGAAGAAAGAAAACAAATGATCACTCAAAAGATGGAGCAACAAAGATCTGAACAAGACTTCACAAGAGGAGGAATTAAGAGATGGCGAGAAACACCTTAAGAAGTGTTCAACATCACTAATAATTAAGGAAATGCAAATTAAAACCACCTTAAGATACCATCTAACTCCAGTAAGACTGGCTAGGATCAGAAAACAAATTATCCAAGAGCTGGAAGGTTGTGGGGAAAGGGGAACACTCACCATTGCTGGTGGGAATGTAAACTTGTGCAGCCACTATGGAAACAGTGTGGAGAACCCTTAGAAGACTCAAATGATCCTGCCATTTGACCCAGTCATACCACTCCTAATGTACCCACAAGACTCACAACTACTACAGAGATACTACACTCTAATTTGCGCTCTCTTCACAAAATATAAATGGAACAACCAAATGCCCCCAACTGACGAGTGGATAGAGAAAATGTGGTACATGTACACAATGGAATTCTATGCAGCAGTAAAGAAAGACAACAGCATGACTTTGCAGGTAAATGGATGGAGCTAGAAGAACATCATGTTAAGTGAAGTAACACAGTCCCAGAAAAAAAACAAACAACAAATGGTATCCCTCATATGTGGGACGCTAGTACCAATAACCAGTTATTAATATTTCTTGGGGAGAGGGATGCATATTAAAAGAACACAACAGAAAGATTGCATCAGAAAACTGAAAAAAATGGTGACTTGGAAGGGTGGGAGGGTGGAGGGAGACGGACACGGTGTTATATTTGATTGTGCATATTTAATTGACGTGAGTATCAAGTATCCAGTTTTGCCCAGACTCTGTCTATAGGATACGGTGTTTTAGGACTTAGTAAAAGTAAATATTTGTATATTAAACCACATTGGTTTAAAAGCAAGACTCCACCGTCAGCACGAGCTACACCTCACCTGCCTGGAAATACGTGCAGCAGAGGCAGCCATGTGCCTGTATAACCCAAATCTAATTGGCTATTGGCTCTCTCCTTGGAGGAATAACTCATGGCTGATGCCACAAGCTTACACCTCCCTAACAGGCTAGGAGATGTTTATAAGCCACAGTAAGACCTGTCATATTTAACGACGGGGGGGGGATGTAATTCATGGATTAACATCATCCAAACATAGGTTCTATGCTAAAGTAACCTACCATAACTATTACATGCTGCTTAAATACCTATATACTAATTGCTTGTGCTTCATTAGTAGGATCGAAAGGTTATTCCTGGACAAACTGTCAGCCCCATGAAAGGAAACCAGCCAGAATTGACCCAGAGTCCAAGTCACAGCTCCAGAGAGATGGATGGTTTTAACCAACCCCCTCTCATCCACCTGTGCCCCTTTTCTAAGCCTAGGGAACAATCCGCGGAAGAGGGGGCGTGGTAGAATGTAAGGGCTGTGGTTGGGGTGAATGGTGAAACTACAGCAATGTAGTCTGGACACTCATTTGATCAACTTGATTGAACAAACAACCTGTCACCCCCCATTGGATGGTGGGGCTGTAGGGGTTTGGGCACAACAGCCTGCGGATTGGTTTTGCACGAAGGATGCTTGTACTCATGGATTATCACTTATAGCTAAAAAATGAAGAAAAAAAAAAACTGAGAGAAAGATGCAGGATAGTTATGGCAGAATGCATGATCTGGGATGGGGTGGGGTTGGGGAGGAAGGGAAAGGGAAATAAGCCTGAACTGAATTGGAAAAAATGTATGAAATGCACAAAGCATCAATAAAAATTAAATAAAAAAAATAAAGGCTGATAAAAACAGTAATGCATCTGAGTTAATTGGTGATATAAATTGCTGTTGTCCACATTAGCTTTAATTAAAAACTGTATAACAATTACTTTGGGATTGGTATAAATAAATGTTCTCTATAATTTTGCTCTCATATAGTATCACCTGGTAGCAATCTCTTTCACCTATAGTATGATTTAATTTAAAAAAATAAAGTTTGTTTCCCAAGTTAATCACATACAGCAACCCAAAACAGCATGGAAGAACTTCATGAAATCTGTGCCTTGATTCCACCCTCTAGGTATATATAATACAACTGCTTTTTTGGAGACTCATGGGCCAAAAATAAAAACCTAAAATAAAAAATGGTTCTTCCCTTTGAAATAAGACATTAATTGTTTTTAATTTTACAGGAGCCCACAGGTAAGAGAATTTGAAAAGAGACAGTTAACTTTTTGTGTGATTTTTCTTTTTAGTGTATTGCTTGCATGTAAGTTCACCTGCATAGGATTGCCAACAGCTCCAGCAGATAGGAGAGAACCTAGGCTCCAGCTTCACAGAAAAGGATTTTAACTCCAGGTTCACAGAAGGAGACCACAGCTTCAGGATCTTTGGAGGCAACCACAGTCCTGCTCACAGGGAGAACCACAGTTCCAGCTCATAGAAGGGGAACAAGGTTCCAGGCTTACAGGAGACAACCACAGCAGGTGTCTAGAGTGGGACCATAGCTCCCGGCTCATGGGAGGGGACCACAGCTTCAGGATCATGGGAGAGGAGCACAGCTTCAGGTTCACAAGAGGCAACCACAATTCCAGGCTCACGGGAGGGGTCATAATTTCCATTATGCTGGTTCTTATTTTCCTGTTTTCTTCACTCTGACTACATGATAATACCTGTGTTTAAGAAGGAGCATTCTATGGGGCTGGAGAGATGGCCTAGAAGTTAAGAGCGCTGACCGCTCTTACAGAGGACCCAGGTTCGATCCCCAGCACCCACATGGCGGCCGAGAACTGTCTGAAACTCCAATTCCAGGAGAACTCCAGTTCCAGGGGAATCCGATACCTTCTTCTGACCTCCGCGGCACTGCACGACACGGGTGCACACACCTGCATGCAAATAGTACATTCATACACATACTGAAATAAATAAAATAAAAAAATGAATGTATAAAACAAAAAAGAAGGAGCATTCTAGATTCTATGCAAAAGAAAGGGGGAACAGTTACTGGCAAACATGAGTTTCTTCTTAGGGACGTAAATATTGGAGAAAACCACTTTTCACTTTTTTTTTTTTTTTTTTTTTTTTTTTTTTTGAGACAGGGCCTCCCTTTAGTCCCAGCTGGACTCACTATGTAGACCAGGCTGGCCTTGGACTCACAGAGACCCACCTGCCTCTGCCTCCCAAGTGCTGGGATCAAAGGTATGCCCCACCACACCCAGCCCTACTTTTAACTTTTACTCAAGGGGACAAATGGATCACATGTTTTATTTTTCATGGTCAAGGATCTGGTTGGCTGGTTTTAGTGGCTTTGGTTTTTATCTTCCTCCTTGGCCATGGGGAGCCAGTGATGAGCCATCTTGTAGTGGTGGAATTTTTTAGGGACTGTAGGTCTTTCAAAGTTGTACTGTCCTAAGCTGTGATAACAATGTTAATATCATACTATGGGGACAAGAAGTAGGATGGTTTGGTTTAATAGTGATATGTTTTGTGAGTTAAATTGACAAGGGGTCAATTTTTCTGGATAGCTTTAATGTTGATTTAGCACACCTAGGTTAAGGGAGCCTCAATCGGGAAATTTTCTCCACTAGACTGTCCTGCGGCCATGTCTGTGTGATATTTTCTTGATTGTTGAGTAATAAGAGAAGGCCCACCTCCCTGTGGGCAGTGCCACCCCTGGGAAGGTGGTCCTATATTTTACAGGAAAGCAGGCTGTGCATAGGTCAGGGGGAACAAACCAGTAATCAGTGTTCCTCCATGCCCTGTGCTTCAGGCCTGCCTCCAGGTACCTGCCCTGAGTTCTCTCCTTGGTCTTTCTCAGTTATGAACTGTTATCCAGAAGATGTCAGCTAAATAAATCCTTTCTTCCCAAAGTTGATATTGGTCAGAGTGTTTAGTCACAGCAAAAGAAAACTAACTAGTACAGCATGGACAGGAGTCCTACATTAAGTTTCATACCCCCTGTGGCTCAGGGCGGCCTGCAGAAGAGGGGAGGGAAACATTGCAAGAGCCATGTTTGATAGCATGATTGTAAGTCGAGTCTTGCAGCCCTCTGTGAACTTGCTCATATGTACTTACAGCAATGGTAACAGAATGCACCAGGTCCATGCAAACCCATTCAGATAAAAACCCAGGATATAACCAGGAAATTGGCAGCAGATCCCAACCTTAGCTGAAAACTATTTAGAAGCTGATCACTGTTAGGCGATGGGGAGTTGTTCTTGTATAAGGGAGTTACTCTAGATAGGCCGACTAGACTCCAGAGGATTAATTCATACTGAGGGACTTCTGAGTTCACAAACATGCTTCTACAGACCTTAGCATATATGACAATATGTGGGGGTGGCTATGGGGTCAGGGCAGATGGGGACCATATCTAAATATGATTAATACGTATGAACTGAACAAAATTTCAGTAAAAAAAATACATAAAAAAAAAAACAAAACTAAACAGCAACACCATGAATTCTCACTATGGAAATGAAAGCTTTGTATAACAAAATGTTTAGACAGTTAGTAAAGAAACTGAAGACTATGCCAGAAGATGGCTAGGCCTCCCATCTTCATGGGGTGAAAGGGCTAATTCTGTGAAAATAGACATCCTATCCAAACCAATCTACTGTTTGGAAAGTATTTTTTTAAATGTTGCCAAAACTAAATTTTTCAAGCACTTTTCTTCTGCTGTAAGAAAATATTGAAAATGACAAGGTTAATGTTTGTTTAGATGTTAACATCATTAACAGGAAAGTGTTCACTGTTAGTTTTTTGTGATCTTCATGGACATTTCTTTTTAAAACATTGATTTTTATTTCTAATTATGTGTGTGTGAGAGAGAGAGAGAGAGAGAGAGAGAGAGAGAGAGAGAGAGAACATGCCTATCAACTCATATCTTTTTTTAAATTTTTTTAATTGATGCTTTGTGTATTTCATACATCATTTTCCAATTCAGTTCAGGCATATATCCCCTTCCCTTCCCCCCACCCCACCCCTACCCATCCCAGATCATGCATTCTGCCAAACTTTTCTGCATCTTTCTGTTTTGTTTTGTTTTGTTTTCATTTTTTTAACAATAAGTGATAATTTGTGAGTACAAGCATCCTTCATGTAAAACCAATTTGTGAGCAGTTGTGCCCAAACCCACACAGTGTAGGCAGTCTTAATGGCTGACCTATCTCTGTAGCCCCTACAAGGGAATTTCTGAGGTATCAACTTAGTAAACAATCTGCATATCAATGCCATTTGTAAGACACATATGAAATGGATTTTCTTTATTTTTTTAATATTTATATTTCCTCTTCAGGGCATTTAACCTAGAATTGGTTTTGTTGGGTTCCTATGTGTTACATAGGAATGCCACGTTTTTTTTCTGGTCATCGTTTATAAAGCATATGTATGTATGAACTTGAGTGCTTCAATGTATCTAATATTACTTACAAACATCTTTACCATACAAATTATGTTATTTATATAACAAATAGCAGAATATATTCCCATGTTAAGTATTAGATGTTTAAATTCTGTTTTCATCTGCTTTTATTAATGTAAAAAAAATACCTGATGCTAGAAAAACAATCATCTCAAAAAATGTAATGAAAGACATTTTCCTGATCTTTTTATTTTATTATTACTCTTATTATTTATTAATGTTTTGTGTATTTCATACATCATTTTTCAATTCAATTCAGGCATATTCCCCTTTCCCTTCCCCTGACCCCACCCCACCACATCCCAGATCATGCATTCTTCCATAACTGTCCTGCATCTTTCTCTCAGTCATTTTTTTTATTTTTAGGAATTCACATTTTCCTCCATTAACTTTATATTACTCTAAAATATGGATTCATACTCTCCATGCATATACAATAATTACAGAGTCTGAAAATAATTGGTGGGTGGATTCTAGAGTCCGTCAAGAGATTCACATTATACAGCATAGTTGCTTTCAGATAAACAGAAATATAACCACAATGTCCTTCAGCTTGCCTTTTGTCTGGGGAATTTGGTGTTAGCAACCACAAATGAGGGAAACCATTCTCTGTTTGTCTTTCTGGGACTATGTTACTTCATTCAGCATAATGGCTTTTGAGTTCCATCCATTTACCTGCAAAGTTCATAATGCCATCTTTCTTTCTTTTCTATAATATGAATATTAGTATTCCTATATGATAGAACACATCATAGAATTACATAAGGCTATATTATGAATAGTTGTAACGTATTAATAAAAAGAAAATATTATTTTACAAAATATTTTTAACTGTTACTATAATCCTTGTTTTTTTTTTTTGTTTGTTTTGTTTTGTTTTTTTACCAAAAAATGTCATGTTTTCCCCAAGGAAGTGCTTGAAGATTCCTCCTGGACAAACCCAAAGAACCATCAATCATGCCCCTGTGTTCCACACTGGGGTCCCTTCCCCACATGGTCACACAAATGAGGTCCAGCAAGCATATGTCCTGTCTTGATCTTCCTGCACTGGCCTCCATTACTCAGCATGGGTAGTCAAACGACAGTCTACTCTCTGAAGAGGCTGAAATCCCAGTAGGCACTCAGTCCACACTCTAGACATCTCCGTAGTCCCCATCTGACACTGAAGGTTTGAAGGATTCTCAAATTTTATATCTGAAATATAATTTCTCAAACCTTATTGATTATTTATTTCTGGTTATACTTTCCTTTTTGGAAGCTTAAGGCCACACAGTCAGCCCAGATTAACCAAGGTTTCTGTTTTCTCAAGGTCAGTTGAGGATCTGGTCCTCAAGCTTCACTTTCTGGCTCCTTTTGGTTTTTCAACCACCAGTTCCATCCACTCAAGGACACAGTTAGGACTTGCTAGACCAGGCTTCTCTTTTTGAAGCATGAACAGACTTTCCCCTTTATAGGGTGGACACTGGCTGGAGTCCCATCAGTGGATCTCCAAGACCTGCCCACACAGGGAAGACTGGTGACTCACATTTGCAGGACATTTCAGGAGATGCCCCCATGCATATTCCCCAGAGACTTAGTTGACCTCTCAGGGCAAGGAACAAAGTTATCCCTTAGGTCCCTCAGCCAAATTGGAATGGGCATTAAGAATGGTCATTAAACACCCAGAAAGGCTAAGTTACACCAGCCTGATACATTATACCTATACTAAAATTGTATCTTCTAGAAAAAAACCTGTTATTTCCGTATCATATTTCTTGATTTACCTTTTTCCATTTAACTTCATGTTACACTGTAATATGTATACATGTCCACCATCATATACCAAAAATCCATTGTCTGAAAATAAGTGCTAGGTTAGATTTAGGACCTGTCTAGGGATTCATACTATAAGATCATGGTTGTGTTCAGATCGTGGGGAATATAGCATTAATGTTGCTCAATTTGCCTTAGAACCAGGTACTTGGTGCTAGCATCCACAGATAAGGGATACCATTTGTCTTTGGTTTTTCTGGGATTGTATTACTTCACTTAACGTAATATCTTCTAGTTCCATCCATTTACCTGCAAATTTCATGATATCGTCTTTCTTTACCGCTGCATAGAATTCCATTGCATAGATGTACCACATTTTCTCTATCCACTCGTCGGTTGAGGGGCACTTGGGTTGGTTCCAGCTCTTCACTATTGTGAAGAGAGCTGCTATAAACATGGCTGTACATGTATCTTTGTGGTAGGATGCGTCTTGTGGGTATATACCCAGAAGTGGTATGGCTGGGTCAGGTGGTAGGCTCATTATGAGTCTTTTAATGGTTCTCCAGACTGCTTTCCATAACGGTTGTATGATTTTGCATTCCCACCAGCAGTGGATGAGTGTTCCTCTTTCCCCACAACCTCTCCAGCATTTAGTATCATTTGTTTTCCTGATCCTAGTCAGCCTTATCAGTGAGATGATATCTTAAAGTGGTTTTGATCTGCATTTCCTTAATTATTAGGATGTTGAACACTTTTTAACATGTTTCTCTGCCATCTCTATTTCCTCACTTGTGAGGTCTCTGTTCAGTTCTTTACTCCATCTTTTGAGTGACTTATCTGTGTTCTTAGTTTTTTGTTTGTTTGTTTGTTTTTTTGAGTAATTTATATGCTCTGAAGTTAGTGCTCTGTCAGATGAATCAGCAGTGAAGGTTTCCTCCCATTCTGTTGGTTTCGTCTTCATTTCCCTGATTATATCTTTTGTTATACAGAAGCTTTTGAGTTTTATAAGGTCCCACTTGTCAATTGTCGACCTTGCTTCCTATGCAGCTGCTGTCTGATTTAGAAAGTCTTTTCCTATGCCTATGTCTTGTAGGTTGCTGCCAACTTTTTCTTCAACTACCTTCAGAGTTTTGGGTTTCACATTGAGGTCTTTGATCCATTTGGAGTTGATTTTTGTACAGGGTGAGAGGGAAGGGTTTAATTTTATTCTTCTACAAGTGGTGATCCAGTTTTGCCAACACCATTTGCTGAAGATGCTGTCTTTCCTCCACTGAGTCTTTTTGGCCCCCTTGTCAAATATAAGGTGGCTGGAATTGTATGTGCTCAAGCTTGGATCGTCAGATTTGTTCCATTGGTCAACTGGTCTGTTTTTGTGCCAGTATGGGGCTGTTTTTATGACTATAGCCCTGTAGTATAGTTTAATGTCTGGTACAGAGATTCCACTCTGTATTGCTCTTTTCACTCAGGGTTGCATCTTTTGTTTGTCCATATGAATTTAAGGATTTTTTTTTCCAATCATGTGAAGAAAGTCTTGAGGATTTTAATTGGGATTGCATTAAATCTGTATATTAATTTGAGTAGAATGGACATTTTTACTATATTAATTTTTCCAATCCATGAGCATGGGAGGTCTTTTCATTTTCTGATGTCATTTTCAATCTCCTTCTTCAGGGGTTTATAATTTTTGTTGTAGACTATAACTTTGGTGTCTTTGGTTAGGTTTGTTCCTAGGTACTTTATTGTTTTTGAAGCTTTTGTGATTAGGAAGGTCTCCTTGTATTCCTTCTTTTAGTTGCTTGTCGTTGTTGTAAATAAAAGCTACCAATTTTTCTAGGTTAATTTTGTATCCCAACACATTACTTAAACTCCTAATTGCTTCTAGGAGTTTTCTGGTTGAATTTTTAGCATCCCTTAGGTAAACTATGATATTGTCTGCAAAGAAGGAGAGTTTGATTTCCTCTTTTCCAATTAGTACTCCTTTAATTTCTGTTTCTTGCCTTGTTGCCCTAGCAAGTGTTTCAAGAACTATATTGAAGAAGAGTGGTGACAGGGGCCAGCCTTGCCAAGTTCCTACCTTTAAGGGGAATCCTTCTAAGTTTTCTCCATTTAGGATGATGTTGGCTCTGGGTTTCTTGTATATGGAATTGATTATGTTGAGAAAAGATCCTTCCA
Source organism: Rhizomys pruinosus (assembly GCA_009823505.1). Classification (NCBI taxonomy): domain Eukaryota; kingdom Metazoa; phylum Chordata; class Mammalia; order Rodentia; family Spalacidae; genus Rhizomys; species Rhizomys pruinosus. Next base: position 925,380 of record VZQC01012039.1, on the reverse strand, counting down.
ATCCAATTCCCTCTAGGACTTTAAGCATGAAGGAGTGTTGGATTTTGTGAAAGGCCTTCTCTGCATCAATTGAGATGATCGTGTGGTTTTTGTCTTTCAGTCCATTTATATGTTTATGATATTAATTGATTTATATATGGTGAACCATCCCTGCATCTCTGGTATGAATCCAAATTGATCATGATGGACTGGAGCTTTTTTATTGGGAGGTTTTAATTACATCTTCAATTTCCTCAAATATTATGGGCTTATTTATGCTGTCAATCTCTTCTTGGTTTAGCTTTGGTGATTCCCAGGATTTCAAATATTCATCCATTTCACTTAGGTTTTCAAATTTAGTAGAGTAAAGGTCTTTGAAGTATTCCCATATGATTTCCTGGATCTTTCCCTTATTTGTTGTGATGTTTCCCTTTTCATCACGAATTCTATTGATTTGGAGTTGTTCTTTCTTTCTTTTGGTTAACTGGGCTAGATATCTATCTATTTTTTTTTATTCTCTCAAAGAACCAACTTTTGGATTCATTGATTTTTTTTTTTGTATTGTTTTCTTTGTTTCTATTTCATTTGATTTCTGCTCTGATTTTTGCCATTTCTTCCTGTCTGTTGCATTTAGGGTTCTTTATTGTTGTCTTTTGAGGGTTTTTAGCTGCAGAGTTAACTCATTTATTTGTGCCCTTTCTGTGTTTTTTTTTTTTAATGTAGGCACCCGGGGCTATAAACTTCCCTCTTAGGACTGCTTTTAAGGTGTCCCATAGGTTTTGTTTTGTTGTACTCTTATTGTCATTTAGTTCCAGGAATGCTTTTATTTCTTTCTTTATTTCTTCCTTGACCCAGTCATTGTTCAGGAGTGTGTTGTTTAGTCTCCATATGTTCCTGTAGGTAGTAGGGCTTCTCCTGGTGTTGGTATTGAGCTTTATTGCATTGTGTTCTGATATAATGCATGAAATTATTTCAATATTTTTGTATTTGTTGAGGTTTTTATCTGTGTCCCAGTATGTGTTCAACTGTGGATAATGTTCTGTGAGGTGCTGAGTAGAAAGTGTATTCTCGAGTGCTTGGGTGGAATATTCAGAAGATATCTGTGAGGTACATTTGCTGTATCATTTTGTTCAGTTCAGATGTCTCTCTGTTTATTCCTTTTCCAGTTGTTCTGTCCAAGGGGCTCAGTGCAGTATTGAAGTCCCCTGCTATGAGTGTGCTGGGGTTGATCCATGCCTTGAGGTCCTGAAGAGTAGTGTTTATAAAGATTGGTGCACCAGAGTTTGGTGCATATATATTCGTGATTGTGAAGTCTTCATGGTTAATCTTTCATTTATTGAGGATGTAATTTCCCTATTTGTCTCTTCTGATTGCTTCTACTTTGAAGTCTATTTTGTCTGATATTAAAATAGCCACTCCTGCTTTCTTTTTGGTTCCATTTGCTTGGAATATTTTTTCATCCTTTCACTTTCAGTTTGCACCTATCCTTAGGGTGAGACGGGTTTTTTGTAGACAGAATATAAATGGATTCTGTTTCCTAATCCATTCTCCCAGACTATGCCTTTTGATTGGGGCATTTAGTCCATTAATATTTAGGGTAATAATTGAGAGATGTGTGTGGCTTCCTTTCCCCTTATCATCCATTTACATTTTGGTCTAGGTTTCTACCTTTGCAGTTGTGCTTTTAATAATTTCCCTTTCCAGGTGCCTGGGGATAGCAGCTCTTCTCCTCTACCCTTTGAATTGCTTCCAGTATTCTCTGAAGGTTTGATTTTCCAGACATGTATTCTTTCATCTTGTTTATGTCATGGAAGATTTTTCTCTTTTCTTCAACTAGAACCGACATTTTTTGCTGGGTATAGTAACTTGGGTTGGCATTTGTACTCATTTAGCATTGGGAATGCTTTGGTCCATGTTCTTCTTGCTTTCATAGTTTGCGCTGAGAAGTCAGGTGTAATTCTAATAGGTTTTTCCCTTATATGTAACTTGTTTTTCTTTTGTGGCTTTTAGAATTTTGTTTGTTTTTGGTGTCTAGCATTTTAACTATGATATGGCATGGGGATTTTCTTTTCTGATCTTGTCTGTTTGGTGTTCTATGTGATTCTTGTATTTGTATGGGTTTGTCTTATTTTAGTTTGGGGAAATTTTCATCTATTATTCAGTTGAAGAGCTGATCAATGCCATTCTCTAGGGATTCTTCTCCTTCCTCTATCCATATGATGTGGAGGTTTGATCTTTTCATAGTGTCCCAAATTTCCTGGTTGTTCCATTCTTGTGTATTTTTAAATTATTCATAGTCTTTACTTGAGCTTTTTAGTTGTTCTGTGTTATCTTCCAGGTCCGATATTCTTTTTTCTGCTTCCTCCACTTTACTTCTGAGGCTTTTTCCCATTCTTTCCTCTTGATTGGATGAGTATTCAGTTTCCTTTTTTATTTCGTCTTGTATTTTCTTTACTATTTCCACTTCCTTTTGGAGGTTCTCAATCTTTTCTTGTAGCTCTTTGCTTCGCTGGTTGGTTTCCTTTTTCATTTCATCATGGGATCTTTTCAGTTTTTCCATTTCCTACTGGAGTTTGTCAACTTCTCCCCCTAGTTCTTTCCGGAGTTTGTCATTTTCTCCTTTTAGTTCTTTCCAAAGATTATCATTCTTTCCCTCTAGGTCTTTTCTGAGTTTTTCATTCTCTCCCATTATTTCCATGATTTCTTTGAATATATCTGTGATTATTTTACAATCTGTGTCCTGTGCTACCTCCATGGTGGTCTCCTTGTGGGAATCCTCCATAGGTTCAGTAGACTTTAGTGCAATTATTCTGTGCTTTTCCCATATTGTTCTTTTTTTTTATGCTCTTGGCATGTGAGTTTCCCTTTGCCTGAATTCTGATGCTCTTCACCTTGTTGAAGGATCACTTTCTCTGATTCCTTCTCTTTATTTATGGGGTGTTGGCTTTTCTAGATTTCAAGCTTTCAATTTTGGCTATATATTGGCAAGTATAGCTCACTTTTCCTTTTCTATTCTGCAAGAACTCGGGAGGTAATGGCCATTATGTCACCCTCTTAGCCCTGTGCTCCCTCTGCTCTACCAGCCAGTCCTTCTAGGTTGGTTTTAGGACTTACTGAACACTCCCTCTGGAATTCCAGTTGAGGGGGTACTCCAGACTGCCTGCTTAGCCTGCAGCCGCACCCCTGTACCCAGTAGCTCAGCTGGTCTGGGCTTGGCCACTGCTGTGTGCCTGGTGGGCCTAGCTTCTCCTTCCCACAATCCCCTACCAGGTGTGGCATAGTCCCTGCAGCTCAGCTGGTCCTGATTTATTTTTTTGCACAAAGCAATGGGAACTAGCTCTGTTATGGAAATAATTTCAATCAATATATATGTATACTTTTATGTTGAATTTTCCCCAAATATTAAGCATCATCTTACTGTCAGTTAGTTATGCAACTATTTTATGAAAATAGACAAAGAATACCTCAAGTCTTGGCCCTTCAACTTTCTACTTCTACGTTTTTCATCAGCTTTCTATGGAAGCATCATCAAGCAGAGAGAGACCAAAGGAAAAAAATAAAGTAGAGAAAGAGGTAGGCAAAGAAAAAATTCTTTCCTTCTTTTCAAGAGCTAAAACTCAAATAGAAATATATTTCTTTTTTTTAATATATGTAGGAATGTACTGTCTGCATGCAAGTCTGTGCACCAGTGTCATGCAATGCCATGGAGATCAGAAGTGGGCGTCATATTTCCCTGGAACTGGAGTTAAAGACCGTTCTCAGCCACCATGTGGGTGCTGGGGATCGAACCCGGGTCCTCTACAAGAGCAGTCAGCACTCTTAACCACTAGGCTATCTCTTCAGCCCCCAGAAATATATTTCCTTTTTTTTTTTTTTTTTTTTTTTGGTCTTTCAAGACAGGGTCTTCTTTTTTATTTTTTTTTAGTTTTTCAAGAGAGGTTTCTTTGTGTAGCGCCTCACTCTGTAGACCAGGTTGGCCTTTGACCCTCACCAAGAATCCACCTGCCTCGCCTCCCAAGTGTAGATTAAAGGGCGTAGTGCCACACATGCCCGGCAGACAGAATATTTCTTTTATTGATACACAAATAACTTATACTTATTTTTCCCCGATGATCGCAGGGTTAGACGAGGAAAGTATAAAAAAGACTAATATGATCTGTATTTTGTATGTGCTTACTGCTGGCAATTCAATAGGGTATATTTAGAATTTACGGGGCTGGAGAGATTAGCTAGCGGTTAAGGAGCCACGATGCTTCTGGCAGAGGACCCGGGGCCTCGACCCCCAGCAACCACATGGCAGCTAAGAACCATCTGTAACTCCAATTCCAGGAGAACTCCAGTTCTAGGGGAATCCGACACCCTCTTCTGACCTCTGTGGCATTGCACGACATGGGTGCACAGACCTACATGCAGACAGTACATTCATACACATACAAAAATAAATAAAATAAAAAAAAACCAAAATAAATTATATAAAAAAAGAATTTCCAGTGTGTTATGTTAGAAATCTGAATTAAACATCTATGTAAATTTTCTATGCATTATTTTCAGGTATCTTTCAGTTACTATACTTTACATTTCCCATTTTAAATTATCTAACTTTCTGAGGAGTAACATTTTAAAGTAACTTCAATCCTTTAACCCTATGTATTTAATACCCTATATTATTCCTTGAGAGCTTGACTTATTTTCATGTGGAATTAAGGAAGCAGTATTTGTCCAGAGGACACTGCCAGGGAATATAGTCCACAATCCCTGTGGTACACTTCCTTTAAATAACTGTAACACTTGTAGATTGGATTTGAAGAGGAAAATGGAATTCAGATGGTTCTGGCTTCTATAGTCTAGGGCTACAACACGGAGAAAAACAGGGTCATATAGATAGACCACAGGCCTTACTTAATCCTGCTTTAACCTGCTTTGTGCCAAAGTAAATATGTTTATGAATGCACTCAAATCACAATATAGGCACTTGTGCTGTATATTCAAATTTAACCACAAAAGAGGCATTTCGTATGTTGACATCACACAGAAATGAAAATTATATCATGAGTACTCACATTCCATTCCATCCTTTCCTCTAAAAAAGTCCATTAAAAATATAACAGTTGCAGATTTTTAAGGGTGTTTCTATGCTTTGGTTTTCAATGAGTTTATTAAGTATACAGGAAGCAAAAGTGAAAAAGCAAAAGCAAGAAGCAGAGAGATAGAATCAGCAGGTGGATGGCAAACCATCATCAATCTGTCACTTACAACATCCAGCAGTGAGGTCTGCAGACACCAGATTAAAAGGACTGACGAAAAAAGTATGATCAAGCCAGGTGATTGGAACATCCAGCAGAAGCTCTTGGGGAAACCCGATGAAACAGCCCTGCTGGAGTTTTTCCTCATGAGTCTCATGCTGAGCAGAGACTGCTCTAAACATGAGCACCCAGGTTTTCACTCTCACCCCAGGCATTTTTGTATAATGGGGTAAACAACTGTAGGTTCTGTTGTGAATGATTTGCCTTCCAAGTGTCTTAGAGAGTACATTTTTAATGCCCTTAGTTCCTTGCATTACTTTCTCCTTGTTAGAGGGCTGGAGGACCAGTCTAATGCAGCACAGAGAGATTTGGAAGACACCGGTAATAAACATGCATGAATAGGATACAATGGGAGGGGTCTCCTCTCTCCCAGAATCTACTTTCATCAAGCACAAACAACATGAAAGTTTAACAAAATATTTTATATAACAAAGTGAATTGTGTGTATGAAGGGAAGATAATACGCAACAAAAACACAATCTTGTGGATCTGGTGAACTAATCATCACACTCATAGGGATATTATTTACATTATAGCAATATTTAAAATAAACATTAATGGATGTGTAATAAGAGATCCATATTATTAAGATAACATTTTTTAAAAACTACTGAAAGAATAACTGCTGTCCGGAGGTTAACTAGAGACACATAGAGCTTAAATTTTCATTGCTAGGCAGGGTAAAAAGATGAAGCACCCTTGTCAAGGCAGGGAGTCTTATTACAGAAGCATCAAAAGTAGAAAATAGAGCAGGGCCTAGCTGAGACAGTTGCAGCTCTTTGTGGATCATCAAAATTGCTTTCATAAAAGCATTTTCTGTAAATTAAAGGCAGCACTGTGCTTCACAACTATTTCCATTTTCTAACATTAATCAAAACAATATTTTGCGAATGGGACGGCAATCTCAAGGAAGCAGGATTAAACCCTGGATTTATCTTTGACAGAGTCATCTCCTTTTACTTGGATAGTTAGCTCCCAAGGCTATTTTTCTTATCTCTACAATTATTTCTCATTTTCCATTCTTCCCATTCAGACAGGCTCTCAGCTCAACACTCTTGCCAATTTAATTACTTCCTTGCCTGTCTGAGTGCCTGTCCAGTCCACTCTGTCCTTACAGACTGAAAGCTCTGCTCAAAGCCAGCTATTTCTATTTCTTTAGTTATTCATGTTCCTTCAAAATGCAGTGTTAACATGACACACAATGAAACATTCTCAGTCCCTTAGATTGCAGAGAAAAGCAAATTAAATATAGTGTACCTGATTAAAATATTCAGGAAACACAAGTAATATATTAGACCACTCTACACACATGTACACATACACACAGGCACAGAGATGCACTGAGGCTCTTGTTTCTGGAAAACCTCGAGATGAGGATTGATTTCATCTATCAATTACATTCTAAGAAGTAACAAATAACAAGAGAACACAAGGAACAGGGCACAATAACCTAAATATCTATGATAAACTTAAACAATATTTGTTCAAAGACATTTGGATTCTGGATCAATCAAACAAAATATGTGAAAGAGGGGCTGGAGATGGATCAGTGGTTAAGACCTCTGACTGTTCTTACAGAGTACCCAGCATCACAAGGTTGGCTAACGACCAATCCATAACCTCAGGACCGATGCCCTTTTCTGACCTCCATGAGTATTGTCTGACATGGGTGCACCTACCTACATCTAGGCAATGCACTCATATGCATAACAATAAATAAATAATAAGTAAATAAAAATAAATGAAAGAATTTGGACACTGGGTTGATGTTTAATAATATTTAAAAGGGATTGTTATGGGGCTGGAGAGATGACCTAGCGGTTGGGAGCGCTGACCGCTCTTGCAGAGGACCCAGGTTCGGTCCCCAGCACCCACATGGCGGCCGAGAACCTTCCGAAACTCCAATTCCAGGAAAACTCCAGTTCCAGGGGAATCCGATGCCCTCTTCTGACCTCCGCGGCATTGCACGACACAGGTGCACAGACCTGCATGCAGACAGTACATTCATACACATACAGAAATAAATAAAAAAAAAATAAATAAAAATAAAGGGGATTGTTACTTGTAGGGAATGAAAAGACATTTAATATGAATATCAATTAAAACTTAACCTACTAGAGGAAAGGCATTGATCAATGCAAATCAAATATCACTGTGCATTAGAATTATTGTGAAGGCTTATTAAAATGCATTTTGATAGGCAGCATCCTCCACAAAGATCAGGATTGAAGTTTCAGCTGAAACCAGGAGATTTACATGTCTAATAAATTAAAGGACGATGCTGATTGTGCTGTGACATTGACTACCATTTGACAATCATTTCAGAGATGAATGGCATTGCTCAAGAATTGAGCATTGTTAAAGCAGGGATGGAGGCAAATGAGATGAAGTATTCACTACTTTTGTCATTGCCTTGATCAAATACACAGCAAAAGCAACCTAAGAAAGAAGGGTTCGCTTTGGCTATCACTTTGCAGGTATAGTCAGTCATAGTTAGCAAGGCATGGCTATAGGAGCATGCAAAAGCTGTACACACTGCACTCATATTCAAGAAGCTATACAAATGCTGTTAGTCTGCTTGCATCTGTGTTTTTCTTTAGTCAAGGACCTTATGATATCCTGCACACATTATGAGTGAGTCTTCCAGCTCAGGTAAGCCAATCTAGAAAATTAGATAGATAGATAGATGATAGATAGATAGATAGATAGATAGATAGATAGATAGATATAGAAAAAGATATATATATATATAGATGTAGATAGATAGATATACATAGATATCTATATCTATATATATATAGAGAGAGAGAGAGATACAGATGTATAGATAGGTAGATAGGTAGATAGATAGATGATAGATAGATAGATGATAGATAGATAGATAGATAGATAGATAGATAGATAGATAGATGATAGATAGATAGATAGATAGATAGATAGATAGATATGTATATAGACATATCTCCAAATGTTTGGCCCCTAGATGATTCCAGATCCTGTCAGATGGAAAATTAGTGAGAATCAGCATAGAATGTCATTGTATCTATTTCTGCAAATTTTGGAATTTTGATGGAAGATATTAGTTTTTGAAGGGTTCAAGACCGAGATCTGTAGATAACATTAGGTTTTTTTTCATGACCTGGAAACTATTTCATACATTTTCTATTTTGTAAAAATTCCCTGAATTTTAGAGTGTAACTTCCACAGATTTCTTGTGCCATCCTGTTACACATGAATGAAGCATGTTTCTAATAATTCCTGTTTTATCTTTGTCATGTTCCTGTGAGATAGATGAAACGTAGACCAGATGAACTCTATGTTAATCACAATTTGCGTTCTACTAACACTGAGAGACTTTGAGGGTATCGAGGGGTTTCCTGATAGGGGAATTAAGTTTTCTCTAAAGATGACAGCTTCTATGGACGCACTCCTACACTGACATCTGCAGTTCTTTGAATTGAGTATGCAAATGCATTTCCATGTTCATAAGAAATTACTGACAGAGCACATCACAGCCAGCAGCATTTTTCTTCTTTTTATACCAAAGCATCCCAAAGCAATTGTTTACAACACTCCTGAGTCCTGTCATCCCCAACACTCCACTGACGTTGCTCTTTAAAATCAAGAAAGGGTGCCAATTTAGAGTCCTCTTATTGGAACTTGTTCCAGCATTTGACACATGCATTCTTGCCTTTTATTTATTTTTATTTTTTATTTTTATTCATTTTTTTCAAGTATCACAAGGCTTATTGATAGATACAAGTATTTAAAATCAGGGCATAAACATGATTTGATAAATTAAGTAGACTTAATTTCAATACTATATTAAGGGAACAATTCAAATTCTCACCATTTGTTTCACACCCACAAAAACCACTTGAAGGGCATTAACAATCTTTCAAATCTGATCAGTTTTGTGCAAGTAAACCATGTTTCTTTTTTAAAAAGGCTTGCACACTTGCCCAGGCTCAAGGATATTGAAATCTAGCACATAAACCCCATTACTAGAGGTTGAAATACAGGCTGTATACTATTACGGTATCAACTATCAATAACAGTTAAGGATTTTCTGTAACAACCAAATGGATAATCGAATATTGCAACAACTCAAGTATTACTGAGCAAAGTGCATTTCTACAGTATTCAGTGTTGCTATTCAGTTTTCTAACTTTAAACAGCCTATGATAACTGGTAGCAAAGAAGTTCCTTGCAATAGACTGCCTCTGCTTGAGAACTTATGATGTAATTATTGTATGCTGCTAATATACTATCTAAACGTTAAAGATACTCCTAAAATATTTGATGGTAGACTATGGTTAAGGCATTACAGTACAAAAAAAATCCTATGCAGAAGGAAACCCTTACTGGCATGCTTCTGCTTTAAATATTGTGCCCCCAAATGAAGTCCAGTAAGCACACATCTTGTCTTGATCCCCCTGCATTGGCCTCCATAATACTGCCCAGGTAATCCAACAATGGCAGTCCATATTCTGAGGAGACTGAATTCCCATTTGCTGCTTAGTTCACAAGGTGTGTATCTCAGTGCTCAGTCCACATTGGAAGGCTAAAAAGTAAAAACACTGTATTTCATGTCTTTGAGGAGTGCCAAAATCAGTGGCATACACAGAGCATATGCACCTGTCTGTAAGAATTAAAGACAGGCCAAACAACGGTGCTCTTTTTTTTCTTTTTGTCTTTTTACTAAGATCTCAATTTTTGTGTTTGCATTACAGTTTCTCTGGTCTTATTGATTATTTATTTCTGTTTGTACTTTCTTTCTGGATGCTTAAGGCCATACAGATAGTGCAGATTAACCAAGGTTTTGTTTCGTTGAGGTCAGTTGAGGATCTGATACTCAGGGGTCTCTCGGGGTTTTTTTTGGGGGGGGAGTGGGAGCCCCTTGCTTCTTTCAGCTCCTCATCCACCAGTTCCATCCACATGAGGACAAAATCAGGTCTTGCTAGATCAAGCTTCCTTTTCTGAATGATGAGCAGATATTCCTCTTTATAAACTGGACACTGGTTGAAGTCCCCTTAGTGGCTCTCCAAGACCTCCCTGAACAGGAAGAATGGTGACCCACTTCTGCAGGACTTTTCAGGTGATGCCCCCACACGTATAATCCCCTAAGACTTGGTTGACCTCTGAGGGTAAGGAAGAAACTTGTCTCCCAGGTCCCTTGGCCAAATTTGTAGTGACTACAGGTATAGTCATTAAGCACCCAGAAAGGCTAAGCTGCACCAGCCTTTTATATTGCAATTATATTAACATTGTATACTTTGGAAAAAACTGTATGTTATTTCCATAGGATATTTCTTGATTCACATCTTTCCATTTTAATCCCATATTACTCTAAAAGATGCACACCTACCCTCCATCATATGCTAAAAGTCCAAGGTCTGAAAATATGTGTTAAGTCAGCTCAAGAACCTGGTAGGGATTCCAAATACAAGAGAACAATTGACTTTAGATCATGAGGAATATAATATTAACGTTGCTCATTTTGTCTTACACCTAGGTACTTGGTACTAGCATCCACAGATGAGGGATACCATTCATCTTTTGTTTTTCTGGGATTGTGTTACTTCACTTAGCATAAAATCTTCTAGCTTCATCCATTTACCTGAAAATTTCATGATGTCATCTTTCTTTACCACTGCATAGTACTCCATTGCATACATGTACCACATTTTCTGTATCGACTCATCAGTTGGGGGGCATCTGGTTTGCTTCTAGCTCTTTGCTATTGTGAAGAGAGCTGCAATAAACATGGCTGTACATGTATCTCTGCTGTAGGAAGAGTCTGATGTATATATACCCAGAAGTGGTATGGATGGGTCAGGTGGGAGGCTCATTTTGAATCTTTTAAGGGTTCTCCATACTGCTTTCCATAGAGGTTGTACAAGTTTGCATTCCCACCAGCAGTGGATGAGTATTCTCCTTTCCCCACACCCTTTCCAGCATTTGGTATCATTTGTTTTCTTAATCCTAGCCAAACTTATCAGGGTGAGATGTTATCTTAAAGTGGTTTTAATTTGCATTTCATTAAGTATTAGCAATGTTGAACACTTTTTTTAATTTTTTATTTATTTTTCTCTATGTGTATGAATGTACTGTCTTCATGCAGGTCTGTGCACCAGTGTCGTGCAATACCGCGGAGGTCAGAAGAGGGAGTTGGATTCCCCTGGAACCGGAGTTCTCCTGGAAATGGAGTTTCAGACGGTTCTCAGCCACCATGTGGGTTCTGGGGATCGAACTGGGGTCTTCTGCAAGAGCAGTCGGTGCTCTTAACCGCTAGTCCATGAACATATTTTAAGATGCTTCTCAGCCATCTCTATTTTCTCACTTCTGAATTCTCTGCTCAGCTCTTTACTCCATCTTTGAGTGAGTCGTTTGTTTTCTTACTCCTTTGTTTTTTGAGTAGTTTATATATTCTGGAAGTTAATGCTCTATCAGATAAATCAGCAGTGAAGGGTTTCCTTCCACTCTGTTGGTTTTCTCTTCACTTCCCTTATTGTTTCTTTTGCTGTACAAAGACTTTTGAGTTTAATAACTTCCCACTTGTCAATTGTCGACCTTATATCCTGTGCAGCTGCTGCCTGATTTAGAAAGTCTCTTCCTATACCTATGTCTTGTAAATTGTTGCCAACATTTCATCTAACACCTTCAGGGTCTTGGGTTTCAAATTGAGGTCATTGATCCATTTGGAGTTTATTTTTGTGCAGGGTGAGAGGTAGGGATTTAATTTTATTCTTCTACAAGTAGTGATCCTGTTTTTCCAGCACCATTTGCTGAAGATGCTGTCTTTCCTCCATTGAGTCTTTTTGCCCCTCCTTGTCAAATATAAGGTGGCTGAAATTGTATGTGCTCAAGTTTGGATCTTCAGTTTTGTTCCATTGGTCTATGGATCTGTTTTTCTACCAGTACCAGGTTGTTTATATGACTATAGCCCTGTAGTATAGTTTGATGTCTGGTATAGAAATTCCCCCTGTATTGCTGTTTTCACTCAGGGCTGCTTTGGCTATTCGTGGCTTTTTGTTGTTCCATATGAATTTAAGATTTTTTTTCCAAGCCTGTGAAGACTGTCCTGGGGATTTTAATTGGAATTGCATTGAATTGATATATTAATTTGGGTAGAATGGACATTTTTACTATATTAATTTTTCCAATCCATGAGCATGGGAGGTCTTTCCATCTTCTGATGTTTTCTTCAATCTCTTTCTTTAGGAGTTTATAATTTTTGTTGTAGAGGTCTTTTGTATCTTTTTTTAGGTTTATTCCTAGAGATTTTATTGTTTTGGAGGCTATTGTGATTGGGAAGGTCTTCTTGTATTCCTTCTTCAGTTGCTTGTTGTTGGTGTAAAGAAAGGCTACTGATTTTTCTAGGTTTATTGTGTAACCTGCCACTTTACTGAAACTCCTAATCATTTCTAGGAGATTTCTGGTAGAGCTTTTAGCATCCCATAGGTAAAGTATCATATCGTCTGCAAAAGGGATAGTTTTACTTCCTCTTTTCCGATTAGTATTTCTTTGATTTCCTTTTCTTGCCTTATTGCAGTAGACAGTGTTTCAAGTACTATATTGAAGAGGAGTGGTGACAAAGGGCAGGCTTGCCAGGTTCCTACCTTTATGGGGAATCCTTAGGATTTGATCAACTTGACTGAACATAGAAGCCCCCCCTGCTGGATGGTGGGACCCATGAGCTGTGTGGGTTTGGGCACAACTGCTCACAAATTGGCTTTACATGAAGGATGCTTGTACTCACAAATTATCACTTATTGTTAAAAAAATTTAAATATAATAAAATAAAATATAGAAAGATGCAGAAAAGTTACGGCAGAATGCATGATCTGGGATTTGTAGGGGTGGGGTGGGGGGAAGGGAAGGGGATATATGCCTGAACTGAATTGGAAAATGATGTATGAAATACACAAAGCATCAATAAAAATAAAAATTTTAAAAAAAGAAGGATTCTTTTCTCCATTTAGGATGATGTTGGCTGTGGGTTTCTTATATATGTCTTTGATTATGTTGAGGAATGATCCTTCCAGTCCAATTCCCTCTAGTACTTTAATCATAAAGAGATGCTGTATTTTGTTGAAGGCTTTTTCTGCATCAATTGAGATGATTGTGTGTTTTTTTGTCCTTCAGTCCATTTATGTGTTTTATGATATTTACTGATTTTCTATGTTGAACCATCTCTGCATCTCTGGTATGAATCCAACTTGATCATGGTGTATGATCTTTTTGATGTGGGTCTGTATACGTTTTGCAAGTATTTTGTTGAGGACTTTTGCATCTGAGTACATTAATGAGATGGGTCTCTAGTTCTCTTTTTTGGTTGCATCCTTGCCTGGTTTTGGTATTAGAGTGATGCTGGTTTCATAGAAGGAATTTGGGAGATTTCCCTCTGCTTGTATCTTTCTGAACAGTTTGAGTAATAATGGTTGTAAGCCCTCTTTAAATATTTCATAGAATTCAGCTGTGAAACCATCTGGGCCTGGGCTTTTCTTAGTTGAGAGTTCTCATTATATTTTCAATTTCTTCATATATTATGGGTCTGTTAAAGCTGTCAGCCTCTTCTTTGTTTAGCTTTGGTGATTCCCTGGATTGCAGATATTCATCCATTTCTCTCAGGTTTTCAAATTTGGTAGAGTATAGGTTTTTTAAGTACTCCCATATGCTTGTCTGGATCATTTTATTGTCTGTTGTGATATTTTCCCTTTCATCATGAATTCTATTGATTTGGAATTGTTCTGCCTTTCTTTTGGTTAACTGGGATAGAGGTCTGTCTATCTTGTTTATTCTCTCAAAGAACCAACTTTCGGATCTGTTGATTTTTTTGTACAGTTTTCTTTGTTTCTATTTCATTGATTTCTGCTCCGATTTTTGTTATTTCTTCCTCTCTGCTGCGTTTAGGGTTCATTTGCTGTTGTCTTTCAAGTGTATTTAGCTGCAGTCTTAGCTCACTTATTTGTGATCTTTCTATTTTTTTTTAAATGTGGGCCTAAGTCTATAAACTTCCCTCTTAGGACTGCTTTTAAAGTGTCCATATGTTTTGTTGTGCTGTACTGTCATTGTCGTTTAGTTCCAGGAATGGCTTTATTTTTTTTCTTTATTTCCTCCTTGGCCCATTCGTTATTCTAGAGTGTGTTGTTTAGTCTCCATGTGTTCCTACAGGTAGCAGGGCTTGTCCTGGTGTTGATATTAACCTTTACTGCACTACAGTCTGATAGAATGAATTAAATTATTTCAATTTTTTTGTATTTGTCAAGGTTTTTTCTGTGTCCAAGTATGTGGTCAAATTTGGAGAATGTTCCTTGGGGTGTGAGTAGAAAGTATATTCTCTGGTGTTTGGGTGGAATATTTGGAAGATGTCTGTTAGATCAATTTGCTGTATTGTATTGTTCAGTTCAGGTGTCTCTCTGTTTATTCTTTGCCCAGTGATCTGTCCAAGGGACTGAGTGGGGTATTGAAGTCCCCTACTATGAGTGTGCTGGGATTAATCTGTGCCTTAAGGACCTGTAGAGTTGTATTTATAAAGATCGGTTCACCGGAGTTTATTGCATATATATTAATGATTGTGAAGTCTTCATGGTTAATTTTCCCTTTGATAAGAATGTAATGGCCCTCTTTGTCTCTTCTAATTGCTCCTACTTTGAAGTCTATTTTGTCTGATATCAAAATAGCTACTCCTACTATCTTTTTTGTACCATTTGCTTGGACTACTTTTTTTTCATCCTTTCACTTTAAGTTGGTGCCTATCCTTAAGGGTGAGATGGGTTTCTTGTAGACAGCATATAGACGGATTCGTTTCCTTCCCAGTCTATGCCTTTTGATTAGTCCATTAATATTTAATGTTATAATTGAGAGATGTGTTGCTTCCTTTCACCTTATTATCCATTTGCTTTTTAAGTCTAGACTTCTTCTGCAGTTCTGCTTTTATTAATTTCTCTTTCAAGTTGTCTGGGGGCAGTTGCTCTCATCCTCTGTACTTTGAATTGCTTCAAGTATTCTCTGAAGGGTTGGTTTTCCAGACATATATTCTTTCATCTTGTTTACATCATGGAATATTTTTCTCTTTCCTTCAACTAGAATTAACATTTTTGCTGTCTATAGTAACCTGGGTTGGCATTGATAGTCATTTAGCACTGGGAATGCTTTGGTCCACGTTCTTCTTGCTTTCATCATTTGTGTTGAAAAGTTAGCTGTAATTCTGATAGTTTTCCTTTTATATGTAATTTGTTGTTTTTCTTTTGTGGCTTTCAGAATTTTGTCTTTGTTTTTGGCATCTAATATTTTAACTATGATATGGCAAGGGGAGTTTCTTCTTTGGTCCAGTCTATTTGGTGTCCTATATGAGTCTTATATTTGTATGGGTTTGTCTTTTTTTAGTTTGGGAAAATTTTTGTCTATTATTCTGTTGATGATCTGATCAGTACCATTCTCTTGGGATTCTTCTCTTTCCTCTATCCCTATGATGTGGAGGTTTGATCTTTTGATCATGTCCCACATTTCCTGGTTGTTCCATTCTTGCATATTTTTAAACATTTTTTAATCTTTACTTGAGCTTTTTAGTTGTTCTGTGTTATCTTCTAGGTATGATATTCTTTTATCTGCTTCCTTCATTCTGCTTCCGGGCTTTTTCTCATTCTTTCCTGTTGAGTGAATGAGTGTTTGATTTCTTTTGTCATTTCATCTTGTGTTTGCTTTATTATTCCCATGCCCTTTTGGAGCTTCTCAATCTTTTCTTGGAGTTCTTTGTTTCGCTCGTTGGTTTCCATTTTCCTTTCAGTATGGGTGCTTTTCAGTGTTTCCACTTCCTTCCAGAGTTTCTCATTATCTCCCTCTAGGTCCTTTCTGAGTTTTCCATTCTCTCTTCTTAGTTCTATGATTTCTTTGAATATATCTGTGATTGTTAACTTACAATCTGTATCCTGGCTATCTCTACACAGATCTCATTGTAGGGGTCCTCCACAGGCTCTGTAGAGTTTGGTGTGGGGTTATTCTGGGCTTTTCTCATATTGCTTTTTTGTTGTGCCTTTGGCATGTTGTTTACTTTTTGCCTGTATTCTAGTGTGATTCTCTAGTGCCTCTTCACTATGTTGGAGGATTGCATTCCTTGATTCTTTCAGGTGCCTGTGTTGTAGTCTCCTTATTTATGTAGTGTTAACTTGCTTAGGTTTTGGGCTTTCAATTTTTTTTTATATATTGGAGGTATAGTTCATTCTTCCCTTTCTGTTCCTCAAGAACTGGGTGGGTAACAGTCCGAATGACACCTTCTGAGCACTGTATGTCCTCTCCTGCCAGCCAGTTCTTCTGGGTTTATTGTAGGTCTTATTGGAACCTCCTTCTGGAGTTCCAGTTGGCTAGGGAGGGGGAACCCTGTGCCCCAGCCCTCTGGTGTGGCCCAGCAGCAGCCTCTATGCAACCCAGGGTAAAGTCTGCATGCCTCACCTCCCAGGGGTCTCTGCTCCAGGCTGGCCCTCCTGCCTGCCAGCCTTTACCTGCACCCCAGCTCTCTGCTGTGGCCCAGGAGGAGCCTCTATTCCTCTTGGCTTTTCTTTTCTTATTTATTTATTTATTTATTTATTTATTTATTATTTATTTATTTATTTTCTCTTGCCTTTTCTTAAGACAATTTTTGTCCTTAGAAATTCCTAAAAATAACTTGCTGATTTTTCTTTATCTCCCTAGTGGCTTAATATAAGAACCATACTATAGTTTCTAGTTCTCTATCATTTTTAAATGCAATGACTTATAGCTTAGTTTCCAGACTTGTTGGGCCTTCTGTGCCATGGGGACCACAAGGAATCTCTTGTGCCTGCCCTAAAGTTTGGCGACTTGTCTGTAAGTTTCAAAAGTAAGTCAATTCCACATAGGAATGACTCAGCATAGCCCAATCTGAAAAAACGGCTCTTGCCTGGGCATGCTGAGAAGGCCGGTCTCCTAGATACGCAGCTGCTGGTTGCCTAGATGCGGCTAAGAAGCCTGGTTACCTGGACGGGGCTGAGAAGCCCAGTTACCATTGGCCCAGGATCCTTGTTACTTTCACTTCTTCCAACCCACTTGCCAAAGAGATATGAACCGCTAATGGATACAATAAAATGAGCTTTTGCCTAGACGCACTCCCGGTCTCCTGAAAGTTTTGTTCGGGATTGCCAGCACTCACTCCCTCACTCATCCCCATCCCAATCAGTGGCCAGTCCACACTTCTCTCCTAAGCCCTCTCCACAGAGTATCAGTGGTGGCCAGGAAAATTAGCCCTGGCAGATGTTGTTTCCAGCCAGTTTTTTTGGTAGTTGCTGATGCGCCAGTCATTCAAAGGGTGAGTGTCCCCTCTTTAGTTATGGGGAAGTCTAACTGCAAGCCTGACCCCTCTTTGGAGGCTTTAAGAATTTTGCTTAAGAGTAGAGGTCTGGACCTCTCAGACAGTCAGGCCCTTTGGGCCTTGGGATGTTTATTAAAGCTTGCTCCTTGGCTTCCAGAGAGTGATTTGTTTGACTGAGACACCTGGGGCTGGGTTGAAAAAATGATTAGAAAAGCCCAATTGGAGAAGGGAGAAATACCTCCCCTGGGAGCGCTCCCTACAGTATCAGCTTTAAAGGGTTGTTTCCCTCCCCATCCCTGTAAGAAGGCAATGGAGACTCCGGTCCCAAAAGAAATAGACAAGGAAAATTCGGGAGTGAAACAGGGACCCCAGTTCTCTGGGCTCTGTCAGCCTGCCAAGTCAGTCTAAGCGCCTCTATCCCTCACTTGACCCTTTTGTGAGTGCAGCTTGGCCCTCTAAGGGCCCAGCCCAGCAGGACCTGCCAATCAATCCTCCCCAAGCTCCCTCTGCACCCCCTCATATGGTGGGGAGGCCACATATGAGAAAAGCTGCCTTCCAAAAGAGAACCTGCAGGCATTTCCTGTAAATTTGGCCCCAGGAAGTAATTGCCCCTTAGACTGGTATCCATGGGAGGCCAAAGATCTCAAGGAACCACAGGGAAACCCTGTCTTGAAAAAGACCAAAAAAAAAAAAATCTCAAGTAACTCTGTAAGGCGGTAGCCACTGCCAACACCACCGTGGCTACAGCCACCCAGCTCCTCGGTTGCCACCCTGATCTTTACCTCAAGGACTGTTTTTATTATTTTTTTTTCTCAATCCCCTGCACCCAGAGGACTGCAGTAAATTTGTCTTTTCAGTATCATCCCTTAACTACTCTTGGCGAGATTGCCAATATGAATCCGTGGTGCTACCCCAGGGCATGGCCAACAGCCTGCATTTTGCCAACAATACCTCGCCATCCTCCTGGCTCCTATGCTATCATGGAGAGAATCCCTGTTGTACCTACAAGTCCCCCCTTTTAAAGTATTAGGCACCCATCTTTCCTTCACAAAGGTTAGTCCTGTAAAGCCTGACATAGAAATGCCAGATGACTCACTCTGGCACAGCTCCAAAGTTTGCTACATCTGTGAGCCCTGTAACCTCTTCTCTGACAGCCTATATGTTACTAATCTCCTACCTGATTTACCAGAGGCCCATATCAGACTTGATAACAACCCAATTTCCCCTCTAATGGTAAAGCTTAAAGACCTCTTGGAAGGAAGAAATGCCCCAATATACCTCCAGCAACACAGAGGACACTCCAGCCTCCCTGGTTTCTTATCATTGGGAAACACCCTAGCAGACCAGCTGGCCTCAGGGCCTAATACCCTAACAGCTACTGAAGTGGCAAATTTCCATGAGCTGACCAATGTAAACTGGAGAGGACTACACCAAAGGTTCCCCCATGTACCTATAAAAGAATTGAAAAATATTACCAAACAGATGTCACCCACTTTGCTGCCTTTGGCAAACTTAAATATGTTTTTGTATCTGTTGATACTTACTCCAGGGCCTGCTGGGCCACTGCCCACTCTGGAGAAAAGGCCAAACATGCCCAATCTCATTTCCTCCAATGCTTTGCTACACTGGGACTGCCCCACCAAATCAAAGCAGACAACAGACCTTGCTTTACCTCCAAGGCCCTTACAGGATTTTTTGAGAGATGGGGTATTAAACATACCACGGGAATCCCTTACAATCCCCAGGGACAGGCTATTGTTGAAAGACACCACCATTACCTTATGGAACAATTACAAAAACAAAAAGGGGAGTAAGTCCCCACCTGCACCTAGCAGAGGCCCCCTTTACTATAAATATTTTAAATTTTTCTAAAGAAATGACTGAATCAAGATTCCAAAAACACTGCGAGCATACGAGCCTCAACCCCCAGGTAAAAGTCAAATGGAAGGATTCATAACACACCAATGGAAGGGCACCGATCCCCTACTCACAATGGGGAGAGGCTTCGGGTGTGTGTTCCCCATAGGAGAGGAAGCACCCATATGGGTGCCAGCAAGAAACCTCAAGTACTCACCCCAGCAAGAGAACAATGAAAACCATCTGCCTCACCTCCTAGAGCCATTGCCCCCTTCTTCCTAACCCTTTACTAACCAAGAGCCAAGGCTCCATTTATATTTTTTCAGAAATGTCAAAGAAAAACAACCATGAGCCCCTTCAAGAGATCTTCACCTTCACCTGGTCCTGGGTTCTGGAGCTCCCTGATGATGATCTCTCCTCTCTTCTCGCTCCCACTTGCGCCCACGACCTCTGGGCCTTTATCCCTTTGCTGCCCATACTCTTACCTGTCTCTCAAAATTCCCCTGCCTTCCCAGCTTTTTACCCTTTAACCTATCCATGGGACTACCGCTGACGACCCCCAGTGGTCACTTTATCAATGTCACTAGTACCAACGACACCCACTTCCACAGAGTGATACTCATGTGTCATACAGGCCTACGCCAAGACTTCGAACTTACCGCTTTCATCATTGGAACCATACTAGTTGCTCTGGCCTCGGCTGCCACAGCAACTGCCTCCCTTACCCAAAGTATTATGACAGTCACTACCCTGAGTTCCATTGTGGACCAATCGGCCTCAATCCTCCAAACCCAAAACCTCATCAACTCCCACTTTCACACTGCTATTCTCAATCTACAGCAACAGATTGACCTCCTGGGTGAGGAAATTCAAACACTCCACACTATGGTTCAGATGTCCTGCGACCCCTGGTTCTCCTCTTTTTGCTTGACCCCCTTTCCAGTCATTAATATCTCTCAGAGACGTCAGGAATTTGCTGACTACGTCAAGGGTCCCTGGTCCCAACAATTCGTGAACTATACTTTGACTCTCAGTTCCCAAATTGTGGGAATTCATCAAATCTCTTTGATCCCACAATGGTAGCCATGTGGGGAATCCTCTGCCTTCTGCCATTAGTCTGTCTCCTGTTCTTCAGATGTCTGCTCCATTTCACCCGTAGCCAATGCAAAGCCAACAAAGTGTCAGCCCAGGTCCTCTCAGCAATGGTTGACGGGGGTCACCTACACCCCTGCTGATGAAATAATTTGCATCTGGGTCGTCCATCCACAACTCACATGAATAAGCCTGATGCACCACCGCTCGCTTCCTATCCTGCCCCCATCCTGCATGGTTCCTCATCCTTGGGCCAAGTTATCCAATCTTGCTATATTATACACCAGACCAAGATTCCCTATTACAGGCTTCTCCACCAGGGGCCAGGACGCTATAAAATGGCCATCTTACCCAGCCCCCCACCGTCCATGTTACCAATGACTAGTAAGACCCCAGAGAGATGGAGGCAACCTAAGACAGGGCATGAAGAGGCTCTGAAAAAATGACTCTGCCTGGGCACGCTGAGAAGGCTGGTCACCTAGACGTGCAGCTGCTGGTTGCCTATACGTGGCTAAGAAGCCCAGTTACTTGGACGCAGCTGAGAAGCCTGGTTACCATTGGCCCAGGATCCGTCACTTTCACTTCTCCCTTCCTGCTTGCCAAAGAGATATAAACCACTACTGGAAACAATAAAACGAGCTTTTGCCTAGATACACTCCTGGTCTCATGTAAGTTTTGTTCGGGATTGCTGGCACTCACTCCCTCGCTCATCCCCATCCAAACCAGTGGATGGTTCAGACTTCTCTCCTAAGCCCTCTCCATGGAGCATCAGCCATGGCTAGGGAATTAGCCCCAGCACAAACTCTGTACTTTATTTTATTGAAATATGATGGGTAGGTAGACACATAGGTAGATAACCACATTTCATTCCATCTATATTCTTGTTTCCAAAATGATATCTCAATATTTATCTCACTTTTGATTTTTAGATACAAGCATCTTCTATATTTCTAATTTGCTGTCTCAGAAGCAATCTAAAATGCATTCTTTATAAAAAAAAAAAACAGCTTTTTATTTTCTACTTAAAACTAGCTCTCACACTATTTTTCAAATGTTAACACATAACACCAGTAGTGTTAGGTGAATCCAGTCTGAGTTTAGGTATGCATGGACTAAGCATTCCAGCTACCACCTCCCAGAGGCACAAGTGAGAGTCATGGGACCCCCCTCCCGGGTATGCCCAGGGATTGGAGTGTGATGATGCAAATGTCTAGCATTGGACCTTAGGAGGTGAGGTTACACTGCCTATATAAAATCTGTTCATTTGAATAAGGTGACATTCTATATTTGGATTCATACCTTACCATGTATCTATGTGTTGTGCTTTCCTATGTGTGCCTTCTACATCACCCACCATGGAAATAAATGGGACAAACTGCACAGTCGATATCTCATTAGATCCCAAGATTTATCTGGGTTAAAGATTGTTACTGTTTATCTGATAAATGCTGCAATTCATTCTCTATCAATGTTTTATTTTGAAGAATTTGTCAGGGTATGTGAAAATGACTTTAGTAACTCAACCTGAGCATCCCAGCAATAACATACATGGTAAGGGCATTTCTACTTCTCTGAAACAGAAGAATTGTCATTTTCAGTGGCTCCCAAAGTAAACATGTGTAGGATATCTGCTGTTTCCAAATTCTTATGAAAAGCTGGTGACCAATATGAACTCTGTGTCATCCAAATATTTCATGTGTTCTTCCTCTAAATTGTTAGCTTCCTATAAGAACAACTATCAACAGGAGTTTTGAGATGCCTTCAGCAAACTGAAAAATCATTTAGTGCATAAATCCTCAGCATTAGGCTTCTGCTCCTGGGGTTTTGTGTTTTCCATCTGCTTTGGCTTTATATTTTTCATGGTCACCGATTGTATATTAACCTGTATCATGAGAGATTAGCATTGCTCGTTTTCACTACTGATTACTGATAGATAAAAATGCCAGTCTTTTCCAGGCAAATGGCAAAGTGAAGGAATCCATTTTCCAAAGCACATGGCAAATTTTATCCTATAATGTGTTTCAATTATGTCTATTTTTACTCTACTGGCATGTTTCAAAATAATCAAAGTACTACCATCTTCTTCTTAAACTATGTCAAAAACATGTTGATTTCTCTACTCCTCTCAAGTCTATCTTGTTTTTTTAAATGTAAAATCAGTCATCATTTTTAAAAAAATAAACCTTATATAATATCAAATATACTTAAATTAGAACAAAATTAAAACAGCCTAGTGAGAGGACTACTTTACATTTCTCACTAGTGTAGCATTTTCTTAGTTCACTGAAGTAAACTGAGCAAGTCCATTTCCATGGAATTCTGATTCTTTTTCTTGCCATTTTATGCATTATCACAGTAGTGTAATATGCCCCAGAAATCCTCCTGCTGGAAATTCGATCAGCTTGTCATTGGCTTATTCTGATTTTCCAAATGACAGTCACAGGTGCCCTGGGTAATTCCCCTCTAATTTTTAGTCAAACTGGTGTAGTACAAGATGGCATTACTTGCTTGTATAGTGCCTTAATTTGTAGAAATGAAAGTCTAGATTGATATATCTCCTTTCTTCCCAATAAGGGACATATCCGAGTTTTGTTTTGTTTTTTTAATCTAGTATCCCCTGCTAGAGAGTCTGCTCACAGCAGTTCAGAGCTCAAGGTTGGGTCAAAGAGCAGAAAGTGGAACGTGCCAGCTGCCATGACTCAGAGTACACAGTGTCCAGCATGATTTCTGCCATATCTTATTTGTCAAATTACTCAGAGAAACTGCTCACATTCAAAGGTCAGCCAAAAGATCCCCAGTTCTCATAAACAAGGTGGTTAAATGCTTGGGTCCATGTTTACTGCTGTACATGATTGATATGTTTCTGTCTCTGGTCCATCACATAGAACGTCTCACTGTGTGTCCCATCACTTCAAACTTATCTAAAATGCTGAAACCTTTATTTATTTTTTTCTACAAGTAAAATAATATAAAATCAATATGGCAATATACAAATTTTGACTTCCAATTACTTATGACACTAAACCCCATTTCTTGGCTTATGTATTTGAGAATATACAACATTTTTATCTCTTTTTTCAATATTTTATCCATTAATACTTAATAAAAGCCATAGCCTCTGTGTAAAAAGGTGAAATAAGTCTCCCAAATATTCAGAACTATATATTCTAATTTTAAAGACAGTATATATTGGAGAAAACTACCACTGAAACATTAGCAAGTAAGAGCAATGTTGACCAAGACCATTCCAATAAGAGAGAGAGAAGGACTCAACTTTTAGGGGAGAAAGGGCAGAGAATTCATAAAAATTATGATGAGATTGATGAAAATGATTGGAAGAATTATGGGAGATTTGTCAGTATGTATATGTCATATGTCATCTGCATTTTCTTTTTTTTTTTTTTCGGGCGTGGTGGCACACGCCTTTATTTATTTATTTATTTATTTATTTATTTATTTATTTATTTATTTATTTTTGTATGTGTATGAATGTACTGTCTGCATGCAGGTCTGTGCACCCGTGCCGTGCAATGCCGCGGAGGTCAGAAGAGGGTCTCGGATTCCCCTGGAACTGGAGTTCTCCTGGAATTGGAGTTACAGACGGTTCTTAGCCGCCATGTGGGTGCTGGGGATCGAACCCGGGTCCTCTGCAAGAGCGTCGGTGCTCTTAACCGCTAGGCTATCTCTCCAGCCCCGTCATCTGCATTTTCTAATTCATGTTTGTTTACAATTTGGATATTCTTCAGGAACAGAGACAGAGGCTTTTTTTTTTTATTATGATGACATTTCAAAAGCAAAATACCCAGGTTCCTCAGAGAGACATTTCTTATGAAATTAGAACTGAGAGAAAGGGAGGGAGGAAAAGAAATTTTGAGGAATGCAGGGCCAGTAAGACATGGGTGACATGAAAGTAAAAGGGAGGCAATTGGTATGGAAGTGGAAAGGTGCATGGGAGCACTAGGCTGATGGAGGCCCTGGAGAGAGAAGATTCAGCAAATACAGTGCCTGTCTGAAAATGCCATAATGAAACTAATATTGTGTGTGCTAATTGAAACAATGTTTTTTCAGTGTCAGGGGCTGGATAAGGTTTCACTTCAGCCATGGAAGTAAATCACAGTTTAAAGTGTTTTAATTGGAGTACTACAAGAAAAGGTTGGTCATAGAATCACAGTAAGGAAGGAGTCTGTATAAAAGATTTTTTTCTATAACAGTTGAAATTCTTGGTCACAGTCTACAGATTTTGACTTTTTGACTTTTTTAAATTTTATTTATTTTTTATGTGTATGAATGTACTGTCTTCATGAAGGTTTGTGCACCCATGTTGTGCAATACCATGGAGGTCAGAAGAGGGTGTCAGATTCCCCTGGAACTGGAGTTAAAGATGGTTCTCAGCCACCACGTGGGTTCTGGGAATTGAACCTGGGTCCTCTGCAAGAGCAGTCAGTACCCCTAACCGCTGAGCTATCTCTCCAGCCCCTAGTTTTTAACTCTTAACACAATGTGTCATTTATCTAAATATTCTTTTGTGTTTTCTCTTATTTTCTTCTACTTTTACTTGAGTATGTGTGCTTGGTGTGCATGCATGTGTTGGTATGTGTCCACCTGTACGTATATACATATATGGGGTAAGTATGCACATGTGTGTGCACATGTGGAAGTCAGAGGCTGACATTGAATGTCTTCGTCAAGCACTCTTCATTTTATTTACTGATGTCATTTCTCTCGGCTAGTCCAGGTAGCAGCTTGTTGTGATGATTACTTTTCCTGTCTCCTGAGCCCTGGATTGCAGGTGCTGACACATCTATATGGGTGTTGGGGTTCCACACTATGCAGAGCCTGAAGATCCAGACTTTGGGGCCCATGCTTCATACTCTAGCTCTTTATCCACTGAGTACCCTCCCTCACCCAATATATATATATATATATATATATATATATTACCACCTTCCAAGAAAGGGAATTTTAATCAACAAGTATAGGTTATATAGAATAAAATAAAATTTATTTTATTGTTTTAATTAATGTTTTCAATGAATTTTTATGAATTGATGTCTAATATCTAAACATGCAAGCATGTGAATTAACATGTCCTTGGTTATGGTGTTTATCACAGCAACATCAAGGAACTAGAAGAGTTAATATTTGTAAAATGGAACAAAATCGTAACAAAGAAATAACATCTATGGCAGAAAAATCTTAACACAGTTTAGAAAAGTTGACAGTGTCACATATAAGCCTAAAATAATCTTGATTCCTTTTCTCCATCAAGAATAAAATTCCAGGCACTCGGTGTTTAAGAGGACTGGCTGCTCTTGCAGAGGACCCAGGTTCAAATCCCAGCACCCATATGGTAGCTAATAACCATCTGTAAATCTAGTTCCAGTGGATCTGATGCCCTCCTGTGACCTCCACATATGTTACATAACATTAGTACACTTACATACATGCAGTGTATGTCATACACATAAAAATAATAAATAAAAGTTTATTTTAAAAAAAAGAATAAAGTTTCAGATAGCTATAAGTCAATGTGCTGGGAGAACATAGGTATTTAATTATTTCTACCAAATATAATGTTGTTTTGCTTGACATATAATAGAAACATGCTACTGAAGTTTTAAATTTTATTTGGAAAATACAGAAGGAATAGTCAGGATGTTATGTGGAATTTCAAAAAAAGACTCAACCTTCTAAGTGCTGATATTATTAGAAGCCATTTTCTAGCCAGGGATGGTGGCAATTACCTTTCTCCCCAGCACTGAGGAGGCAGGGTCTGGCAGTTCTTTGTGAGATGCAGGCCAATCTGGGCTATGTAACAAGTTCCAGGCCAGTTGGGGCTACAGGGAGACCCTGTTTCAAAGAGAGAAAGCAAAAAATCCATGTCACTATCTCTGATTTTATATTGATCTTTTCTGTATAACTTTTGAGACCAGAAGGTAATATATTATTTTAATGGGAGAGAGAAAGAATGATGTGATTAAGCTATTGTATCCATTAGTTTTGTAGGAGAAATAGAACAAATTGTAGCACTAAAAATATTCAAGTTGAGTGTGAATCTTCAAGACTGGTTTAAAAAAATGGTGACACTGGAGAGAACATTTCTTTTCACTTATCTATGTTATCAATTATCTTGGAGCTGGTCTGGGTGAGGAGCTAGATCCTCTTCTGGTTTTCTATTCTTTGCTAGAAGTGCTCTTGATTATATTCAGCCTAAACCTGATAGTCAGCCTCTTGAGTAGGCACAAAATTATTTCACCCTGTGCCTTTCTCAGTGTATAATGCTTTGTTTTAGAAATTTGAAGTTTATTATGAATTCCAACTACAGAAATCAGACACATTATATCATGCAGATCTGGGCAAGGCTTTATATGTATAGAATTCCTCCATTAAAATGAACTCCCCAATAGAAAAGAAACTTGGAAGAAGTGTGTCCTATCATATATGATAATAAATATCAATATAACTTTTTTGTCATTTTGAAACAGGGTCTCCCTGTCACCGCAGCTGTCCTGGAACTCATTCTGTAGACCAGGCTAGCCTTGAACTCATAGAGATCTGCCTGCCTCTGCCTCCAGAGTTCTAGGATTAAAGGCGTGTGCCACCACGCCCAGCACAATATAACTTATTAATAGAAGTTAATTTGTGACTTAATTGTGTTTTTATTTCTCCACTGTTATACTTCCAAAAGTTAAAATGTGATTTGAAAACAGAAAATGAAAAATCAAAATACAGCTTTTGTTCATAGTGTTAATGTTCTATGAATATTTATTATAAGACACTATATAAGAGGGAAGAAGTGAGACTTTGGGAAGGTATTTAGGATTATAGAGGGTTCAAAGGAGGTCACTGGGGTAAGTCCCCATGGTCAAATGCTGGCTGGCGGCTACCCAAGAATAGAAACTGTGTGAGTTTTCCTGGCTTTCATTTAACCCCTCAGCCCCCTCAATAAGAAAGTCACCACCAAGTGTGGCCTTTAGCACACAATCCTCCAAAACTGAGTTTTCAATATTTGTCTATAAAAAGTATAAAATATTGCTGTAAGAAATAAGACCATAGAATTATACACATGGAATCAACAATAGGGAACAAAGAATGATTTTGGAAATGTACAAAATTTCCCTTGACATTGATTATAAATCTGCAATTCAAGCTACCCACTTGCATATAGAAACTATTACCATTTGTGAGATTCCAGATTTGTACTTTAGAGAGAGAAAAACAATGTTATGATCGATAGCCTTAGCCCTCTTGGGATTATAAGGTCTGTCTTTGGCAATAACTGAAATCATTTCCTTACCTTTACATTTCTCCTGTGGGAAGTTTTAAAATAAAAGGGAACAAACTACTACAATCCCAATATTTCCTAATAACACGCTATTTGATTTATTGTGCCATTATAATCTTATGGCATTTATGTGAGAAGAAAGGAAGACCATTTACATGCTAAAAACACTTTTTGGCATGCATAAAAGTCAGGAGATTTACTTTACAATGTACAAGGCAGTTTATGCTGAGTCAATTTACACTCACAACAATAACATGAGCAGTGAACGAGCAAAGGATACCAATTGTTCACCGTTAAGCTGATTGCCACCGAAACTATTTTCTCATTTAATCCCTAACTACAAAATTATATATTTTCCATATTTTATTTTAAAATAATTACAGTGTTTTATATCCAGTACAATTTAACATAAACAGAATAATTAAACAGATGGTATAGCCAGCTTTCCATGTATATGGCATTTGTATTCCTAGACTCAGCTACCTATGGATCATAAATATTTGGAAGCAACATTAAGTTGGTTCTGCACATTTTCACTTTTCTCTTGTCATTCGCTAAGTAATATA
This sequence comes from Rhizomys pruinosus, assembly GCA_009823505.1. Lineage (NCBI taxonomy): Eukaryota > Metazoa > Chordata > Mammalia > Rodentia > Spalacidae > Rhizomys > Rhizomys pruinosus. The sequence continues at coordinate 896,970 of VZQC01012039.1, read as the reverse complement.
TAATAAAGGCTACTTGTATAGTTTATTTTTACATTTTATTAAATATTACAATTAAACTTGAAGTAATTTAATATATACAGAAGGATGTGCAAAGGCTATATGCACATATGACACCACTTCTTATGAGGGTACTGGTCTTCATTGGTTTGGTAGCAAGAAGAGATCCTGGAATTACTTAATCTCTGATGGGTACAAGAAACCTCTTTAGGCCATTTTGTGAAATTCTCAGCTGCATCACCTCATGCTGATGGTTTTCTTTGTCATATAACCTTGCATTGCTGTGCCACTTTTGTTAAAAATAATAGACAAGTATTTATACATGATTATTAACTTTCATTCAGCGTTTATATTGTTTTATTGCCCTTTGTGGCAGAGATTCGTGACTTTTCACAAGCAAATAAAGGGATGTATCCACCATAACGTTTTCATACATAATAGATTTACTCCTTAAACTTCCATGCACTTCAGTTCCTCCAACTTCGCATGCCACTGGCAAGCAATTGTGTATGTAATATACATATACATGTATGTATATTAAGTGGATACTTGTGTTGTTCCCTTTTGAATGTGCAAATGAGATATGTGTTAAGTGTTGTCATATTTAGGTTATTAGATACTGAAGGACTAAGTTCTTCTCAAGGACATTACCACTCACTCTAAGAAATAATGCTTTGCTGTTGCACATGAGATACTTATAACATGTTAGGTGGAATTATGACCCTGCCATCGTTTGCAATTGACATTTAAGCANTCCACGCATATAGCAATATTACCCTTTGGAGGATTTCCAGATTTGTACTTTAGAGAGAGAAAAACAATGTTATGATCGATAGCCTTAGCCCTCTTGGGATTATAAGGTCTGTCTTTGGCAATAACTGAAATCATTTCCTACTCTTTACCTTTCTCCTGTGGGAAGTTTTAAAATAAAAGGGAACAAACTACTACAATCCCAATATTTCCTAATAACACGCTATTTGATTTATTGTGCCATTATAATCTTATGGCATTTATGTGAGAAGAAAGGAAGACCATTTACATGCTAAAAACACTTTTTGGCATGCATAAAAGTCAGGAGATTTACTTTACAATGTACAAGGCAGTTTATGCTGAGTCAATTTACACTCACAACAATAACATGAGCAGTGAACGAGCAAAGGATACCAATTGTTCACCGTTAAGCTGATTGCCACCGAAATATTTTCTCATTTCAATCCCTAACTACAAAATTATAATTTTCCATATTGTGATTTTAAAATAATTACAGTGTTTTTATATCCAGTACATTTAACTAAACAGAATTAATTATAACAGATTGTATAGCCAGCTTTCCATGTATATGGCATTTGTATTCCTAGACTCAGCTACCTATGGATCATAAATATTTGGAAGCAACATTAAGTTGGTTCTGCACATTTTCACTTTTCTCTTGTCATTCGCTAAGTAATATATAATAAAGGCTCTTGTCTGTTCTTTTTTACATTTTATTAAATATCAGTTACAATTAAAACTTGAAGTAATTTAATATATACAGAAGGATGTGCAAAGGCTATATGCACATATGACACCACTTCTTATGAGGGTACTGGTCTTCATTGGTTTGGTAGCAAGAAGAGATCCTGGAATTACTTAATCTCTGATGGGTACAAGAAACCTCTTTAGGCCATTTGTGTGAAATTCTCAGCTGCATACCCTCATGCTGATTGGTTTTCTTTGTCATATACACCTTGCATGCCTGTGCCACTTTTGTTTAACAAAATAATAGACAAGTATTTCTACATGATTATTAACTTTCATTCAGCGTTTATATTGTTTTATTGCCCTTTGTGGCAGAGATTCGTGACTTTTCACAAGCAAATAAAGGGATGTATCCACCATAACGTTTTCATACATAATAGATTTACTCCTTAAACTTCCATGCACTTCAGTTCCTCCAACTTCGCATGCCACTGGCAAGCAATTGTGTATGTAAATACAATACAAAATATATAATATATATATATATATATACATATTTATATATATATATGTCTTTTTCAAGTGCAATATATCTTATTCAGTGTGGCAACTTTAAGTCAAAAATCCTCATAATTTGATTGTTAAATGCCCCCTACAAGGGGTCTTATGTTAGACATTTTGTCTCCAAGGAGGTGCCACATTTTCTGTTTCCTCAGAGCCAGATGAGAGCCATTGCTACTCTTCAAAACTTTAGCTGCGGAAGTGGCCTCACCACAGACTAAAGAAGGGATGTGTTTTGGGGGGATATTCTAATAAAAGTCAGAATTAAATTTTTCAAACTATGAGTTATAGTAAACATTTTCTTTTATTTTTTTTATTTCTGTATGTGTATGAACGTACTGTCTGCATGTAGGATTGTGCACCCATGTCGTACAATGCCGTGGAGGTCAGAAGAGGGTGTCAGATTCCCCTGGAATTGGAGTTTCAGACAGTTCTCAGCCACCATGTGGGTGCTGGGGATCGAACCCTGGTCCTCTGTAAGAGCGGTTAGGCACTCTTAACCACTAGGTCATCTCTCCAGTCCCAATATTTTCTTTTTATGTTGACTACTTCAAATATACCATTACTATAATGGAGAACAAACTAGCAACAGAGAACACATTCAACATCACCAAGTATTTCTGTGGTGTGACAAACTGTTTTGTAATTATTACAAAGGTATTGATATTGTTAAAACATGTTTGTTGTCCAGAATATCTTTTATTAGGACAATGAAATGTACACACAGCATATACAAGGTTTTGTTTAAAAATTGTTTTTAATTTGATTTACATATATGAGTGTTTTCCTCCATGTAGAAAAGGGTGATAGATCTCCTGGAAATGCAGCTATGGATGATTCTTAGCTAAGGGAACACTGCCTGATCCTCTGCAAGAACCCTCAGTGCTCTTAACCACTGAGTCATCTCTCCTTCCATACAGATCTTCTTAACTGCTGCTACTTTATCTCCCATGAGCAGAATTGAAGATGCTATAGATGCACCCCATAAAGACAACTGCTAGAAAAGACAGATGGTGGAAAGAAAGGTGTGGAAGAAGATAAGCTTAGAGTACAGGATGGGGGGTGGAGAGGAATAGTTTACATCATCTCAAAGGCCATGGAACATAAAAGTGAAAACAAAGAGAACAAGAGATACAGGGAAGCCACTGAGCAAGTGCAAATGAAGAAAGACAGCTGCAGAGGGGAGGGGTGGAGAAAGAAACCTTCACCAGCCCCACTGAAAAGACAATGTGTATTGGAAGCTACAGTACAACACTGAGATTCTTTATTTTTGTTTTGATAATTTTACTGGTTGAGTTTGGAGTTTAGTCAATATTTATTTTCCAAAAAAAGAGGAAGTTGGTTGAACAAAAGTTTACATAATTTTGCTATTTTGTATTAATGATATTTAGAGATCTTTTCTTAAATAAAATGAAAGGAAAGTAAAATATGAATTTTAATGATAAATTATTGAGAGGAACAAATAAGAAATTCTTAGAAAAAATGAAATAAGAAGAATAGATAGAAGATAGTATATATTCTGTTTACCTATAAAATAGAAAGAAGAGAGGAGAGGAGAAGAAAAGAGAGAACAGGAGAGGAGATGAGAGGAGGAGGGGAAAGGAGAGTCAGTTTCCTAGGGTAGGGGAGCGCAGGGCCTGTCGCGGCGAGAGTGGCGCGGAGATTTATAGGGTACGGTATAGTAGGTCCTGGCTTAGTCCGCCGCTTTCGTCCTGTTTTCTCTTCTTTTCTTTCTTCGCGCCTACTTTTTTTGTCTGTTCTTATGACAAAGATGCTGCACCCCACACACTTGTCTTCTTCTTGGTTGCCTTGTTCTTCGGTGCGTCTTTCGCTTCTCTATCTCCTCTGCTGTCGTCTGTATCTACTCTGCTCTCTTCAGCTTCTGCTGAACGTGATCTCTTCTCTCCGAGTTCTCCCCTCCCTCCCCTCTCCGCCCTCCCCTCTCCTCTCCTTCTCCGGCTCCTCTCCGGCTCCGCTCGCTCGGTCACTCGCTACCGTCCCTTGCCGCTTTTGTCATGCTCCTCTTACGTCTTGATAGAAGCCATCCAAACTCTTTACTGTTTTACTTTATTTTATTATATGCATGAATGTACTTCCTGCATGTATAAGAATGCACCCATGTGTACACTCCAGAGTGTCAGATACCCTGGAACTGGAGTTATAGAGAGTTGTTAGGTGTTATGCGGATGTTGGGCACTGAATTCAGGTCCTCTTCAAGAGCAACCAATGCTCTTAAACTGAGTGTACTCTCCAGCCCCTTATACAGGATTTAACAGCAAAATACACAGTGCTTCATGACATGGCAGATTTGAGTATTTTTTCAGCTAATTTTTCAAATATTTTATTGAAGTTTTGTACATTTCCTATAACATTTCTGAAGCCAAATTATACTCATTCCCTTTTCCATGATGCCCCCACTCCACCCGAGTGTTAATTCCAAAACGTGTTTAGGAATTCACATTTTCCCTTTAATTTATATTAAAATTTGCATAACATACTCGCCTTATATACAAAAATTACAAAGTCTAAAAATAAGTGATAGGTTAATTCTAAGAGTTTAAAGAAGAATTATATTTTTAACAGTAACAGTTGCTTTCAGATATAAAACAATAATATAATATATAATATATAATATATATATTTATAAATAATAACATTGCTCAGTTTGACTATAACTAGGGATTTGTGTTAGCATCCACAAATGAGAGAAACAATTCATCATTTGTTTTTCTGGGACTGTGTTATTTCACTTAGAATATTGGCTTATAGTTCCATCCATTTACCTGCAAAGTTCATGATGTTGTTTTTCTTTACCCCTGCATAGAACCACTTCTAAGAAGGATGAAGTTGAATATTTCACCATGTACAAAAATCAACTACACTAAATGGATCAAAGACTTCAACATAAAACCAGAAAGTCTGAAGATGTTAGAAGAAAATGTCAGCAGTAACCTACAAAATATGGGCATAGGAAAAGACTTTCTAAACCAGAAAGCAGCTGCGATAGAAACAAGGTCAACAATAGACAAGTGGGACCTCATTAAACTCAAAAGCTTCTGTAGGGCAAAAGAAACAATCAAAGAAATAAAGAGAAAATCCACAGAGTTGGAGCAAACCTTCACCAGTGATATACCTGACAGAGCTTAAACATCCAAAGTATATAAATCACTCAAAAAACAAAGGAGCAAGAAAACAAATCACTCAATCAAAAGATGAAGTAAAGAGCTGAACAGAGACTTCACAAATGAAGAAGTGAAGATTGGCTGAGAAACATCTTAGAAAGTGTTCAATGTCGCTAATAATTAAGGATATTCAATTTAAAACCAGCTTCAGGTTTCATTTTAACATGGTTAGACTGGCTAAGATTAGGAAAACAAATGACACCAAATACTGGAGAGGTTGTGGGGAAAGAAGAACACTCATTCACTACTGGTGGGAATGCAAACTCATGCGACCCCATGGAAAGTGGTATGGAGAATACTCGCACGCCTTTAATCCTAGCACTTGGGAGGCAGAGGCAGGCGGATCTTTGTGAGTTCAAGGCCAGCCTGGTACAGAGTGGTTTTCCAGGACATCACTGGGGCTACAGGAAGACCCTGTCTCAAAAAGACTAAAAAAAAAAAAAAAAAAAAAAGAATACTTAAAAGACTCAAATCTACTGCCTGATGCAATCATACCACTCCTGAGCATATACCTACAAGACTCAACCTGTCCCAGAGAAACATGCAAAACCATGTTTATTGCAGCTCTCTTCACAATAGTGAAGAGCTGGAAGTAACCCAAGTATCCCTCAACAGATGAGTGGATAAAGAAAACGGTGTATGTCTATGTGGAGCCAGATAAATCCATTATGACTGAGTATAACAGAGCTGGCTTCTTTCCCCACTAACCTAGAAGGTTAGTTTCACCCCGAAAACCTAGAAGGCAGGAAGGAGATGGGAGCCACTCCCACTCACTATACTGGATGTCAGGCACCTGCAGCCTAACCCCCATCAGAATGTAGCTTGAAGTATAGCATTCCTAAGCTTATCCCTCCTGAGGATTGTCCACTCTGTCCTCTGGAGGCAAATGGTGCAATCCATAAGCTTATCTCAGAGGGCTGTGGTATTCCTACCATAAAAGTTAGCCTTTGTAGAATGTACATTGGCTTCTCCTTTGTCCAATCCACCTCCTGGTCAAAGAGCCCAAAAAAACTATATAAGTGCTTAAAACCCCTGCAATAAATGAGTTTTGTTCACTGACTCAACTCCCAGATCTTTCTTCTCATCTGTTAGGGTTCATCTGCTGTTCCAAGGACTGTCCTCTGTTCCCTCCCACTTCCCTCCTTACGGCCCCAGCAGCTGCACCATGGCTGGGCATGACTGTCATACTAAAGGCCATGAGGCTGGTGACCTGTGAGGCAGGAACCTCACAAAAGGGAGGAAACCAACAGCTGGTGCACAACACATTGGGCATGAGAAGACAGGATCTTCAGAAGACGCACAGGAAGAAGGTGAACCCTCTCCTTTCCTTGACAGGATTGGGGACATTGGGTGGCTATGCTCTCTGTCCCCCCACACTTGAGGTAAGAAAGGTTCCTATTCTTTTATTTTTGGATTGCACTGTTGAAAGAGACCCTCTGAGACAAAGGGCAACTGAGGCTCTCTGACAGAAACTACTCTTCATTGTCACCAGAAAGGCCCCTTTTTCCTCTGGTGGGACCCTGACAGCCTGCTCGGGTGTCGGCAAAAACTTTCTATCTTAAATTTTCTTTTCCATCAAACAAACCAGTAACTCATTGGCCAGTAAACAACACCAGGGTGCCCCCCAGATTCTTAAAATTGAGGCAAGGCTTATATGAGATGCCACAAGTGGAATCCCCCATTGCCTTCACTTTGGGACCATTCCCTTGGGGCATAAGCATTTCTTTATTTTTCTATCATGGTTAATTCCCACACACATCAGAGGGACTCACGGTTTAGGGGGCTAAGGACACTTCTTCAGAGTCAAGGGATTAAAATTTCCCAACAGAAAGCCGCCTCTTTTGGGGATGTAGCCCTTGCAGTGCCCCTGTGGATGTCCTCTAGGGATCTCTATGACCCAGACTCCTGGACTTGGGTTACGCATCTAGCTTGGCAGAGGGAAGTGCAAGATACCCTTCCCCCATTCCTGCCTATCATAGTGGCTATTAGACAGTGCCTAAGCCCTTCCCACTAACCTAACCCAAACAAAAATAGGCAACAGACTCCATCCCCTATGGACTCTGCTACAAACTGCCCTAAGAAACAAGGGTACTCTAATGACTCTGATAAATATTGTCCTGGGAACTGCCAGATCTCAGACTCAGCTGCCATGGAACAGGCTACAGAGGACATAAAAACAGATCCATCTTGTCTTAAGCCTAATCCCTCACCCCTGACATCCCTCTATTCTCTGCTGCCTCCTTATGAGAGGTCAGAGGTAGAGCCTTCTCCATCCACTCCTCCATCTGCCCCTTGTCTCTGACACAGAACAACTTTGCTATGCCCAGGACATTCAGGGCTCTGATTGTCAAGCTTTCCCCATCAATGTTGCTCCTACAGGAGGCCGGCCTATAAACTGGTAACCCTACCAAGTAGGTAACCTAAAAGAACTTAGACTGGCATAAGGGAAGATGTCATCTTGGCCCCCTGGAAAGAAAATCTATCATCCAAAGCTTTCTACCACCCTCAGCACACCTCAGGACTGAAGTGACAGTTGCTGCTCCTCCCTTCCAGGCTCCCTATTTCTCCAATGGGAAGCTCTCTAATGAGATAAATACCTCTAGCAGGTTCAAATGAACCAAGCTCAACCCAATATCGCCTGGGGATATGATGAACTCTTTGGCCAAGGCAACTTTGCCATAGGGGAACAGAAGGCCATTTTGGCCCTAAGTTACTTCAACCAGCTCAGTCTCTGATACTGCAAGCCTGGGATTGAATAACAACACCCCCTTACTGGGCTCCAGGTGAGTTCTGCCTTTTTATTTTTAAGACAGAAACTTGAGGAGCTCTTGTCTGAATTCATCTTAAGAACTAAAGGCAGACTAGAATGTAAAATCCTCCATTGTACATCTAAGGAAATGTTCCTTGAGACCATTGTCTTGGATGGCATGACCTCCCAGTACTGACAAGCATGTGATGGCTTAAAGGAGGATCATTATGACTGCTGGATTGTAGCTACCCAAGTCATAGGCACGGTTGCCCATAAGGCCACCTCCCAAGCCCAAGCCTTTCCCGGCTGCTGTTACATCAACTCAGAGATGATTCAAGTGTGGTGAAAAGGGACACTGGAATGGTGAGTGTCCTAAGGCATCTGCCTCTTCTAAGGAACCTCTAGACTCCATCCACAACACCGTCTGCCCTTGGTGCCACAAAGGCTACCACTGGAAACAGGACTGCAATTTAAAATATGATAAAGATGGAAAACCATTAGAGCATTTAAACTTAAAAAGGAGCAACCTCCAGTCCCAGTAATAAAAAGGGGAAAGGAGGCCAATAAGTGCCCTTTTGGCTGCACCCATTCTAGAGGGCTCCCATCCTGCCTTAATGATGAAGGTCAGAGAAAACCCTTCAAATGGCTCATAGACACAGAACCATCTTAAAACAGCAAGAGAGAGGGGAGACGCCATAATGCGCCAGGCCAGTAGGATCGAAAGGTTATTCCTAGACAAACTGTCAGCCCATGAAAGGAAACAGCCAGAATTGACCAGAGTCCAAGTCAACAGCTCCAGAGAGAGTGGACTGTTTTACCTCTCATCCACCTGTGCCCCTTTTCTAAGCCTAGGGAACAACCTGCGGAAGAGGGGGCGTGGTAGAATGTAAGGGCTGCGATTGGGGTGAATGGTGAAACTACAGCAATGTAGTCTGGACACTCATTTGATCAACTTGATTGAACAAACAACCTGTCACCCCCCACTGGATGGTGGGGCTGTAGGTGTTTGGGCACAACAGCCTGCAGATAGGTTTTGCATGAAGGATGCTTGTACTCATGGATTATCACTTATAGCTAAAAATGAAAAAAAAAAACTGAGAGAAAGATGCAGGACAGTTATGGCAGAATGCATGATCTGGGATGGGGGGGGGGTGGGGGGGGAGGGAAAGGGAAATAAGCCTGAACTGAATTGGAAAAAATGTATGAAATGCACAAAGCATCAATAAAAACTAATTTAAAAAAAATATATATATGATATGGAGCCAGGCGTGGTGGCACATGCCTTTAATCCCAGCACTTGGGAGGGAGAGGCAGGTGGATCTCTGTGAGTTCAAGGCCCGCCTGGTGAACTCCAGGCCAGCTGGGACTAAAGGGAGACCCTGTCTCAAAAAGACAAAAAAAAAAGAAATATTATATGGAAATAACACACAGTTTGTTTTCAAAACATACAATTTTAGTATAGGTGCGATGTATCAGGCTGGTGTAAACTTAGCCTTTCTGGGTGCTTAATGACCATAGTTAATACCCATACCAATTTGTCTGAGGGACCTAAGGGATAACTTTGTTCCTTGCCCTCAGAGGTCAACTAAGTCTCAGGGGACTATGCATGGGGGCATCTCTTAAAATGTCCTGAAAATGTGAGTCACCAGTCTTCCTGTGTAGGGGGGTCTTGGAGATCCACTAATGGACTTCAGCCAGTGTCCAGCCTATAAAGAAGAAAGTCTGCTCATGCTTCAAAAAGAGAAGCCTTAATACACAAAAGGTCAATAAAATTTTTTTTAAAAAAAGAGAAGCCTGGTCTAGCAGGACCAAACTGTGTCCTCGAGTGGGTGGAACTGGTGATTGAAAAGCCAAAAGGAGCCAGGGCCCCCCTCCAAAAAAAAACAAAAACCTGAGTCACCCTTGAGGGCCAGATCCTCAACTGACCTGAGAAAATAAAAACCTTGGTTCATCTGGGCTGACTGTGTGGCCTTAAGCATCCAAAAGGAAAGTATAATCAGAAATAAATAATCAGTAAAGTCTCAGAAATTTTATTTCAGATATAAAACTTGAGAATCCTCCAAACTTTCAATGCCAGATGGGGACTACTGAGATGTCCAGCTTGTGGACTGAGTGGCTACTGGGATTTCAGCCTCTTCAGAGTGTAGACTGCCATTGTTGGACTACCCAGGCTGTGTCATGGATGCCAGTGCAGGAGGATCAAGACAGGACACACGCTTTCTGGACCTCATTTGTGTGACCATAGGGGGGGAGGGACCCCAGTGTGGAGCACAGAGGCAGGATTGATGTTTTATTGAGCATGCCAAGGAGGAACCTTCAGGCACTTCCTTGGGGAAAACATGACATCTTTTGCCAAAAAACGAAAGTCAGAAAATCCTCCAACTCAGGTGTTATGTGTATGTATGTATGTACAGATTTATATATGTATATATGTATGTATGTATGTATTGAAGCAATACAAGTTGTAGAAAAAAAGGAATTTCCATGTTAAAGTAAAAAAAAAAAAAAGAAAAATCATGTTCTCTATAGAAATATATAACCCCAAGATATTTTGGTTGCCCTTCCTTAGTGTACCAATAAATAATTGAAAAAGAAAAAAAAATAGCAAGAGATCCCCCCAGACTGGCCTTACTCACAGTCCCTAGGCTCATGGGTATAGAAGGACCCTCACAGTCTTACATCACCAACAGTGCAATTGGCCATGGCACCAACAATGCTTAACCTATTCCATATATACAGAAATTCAAAACATCTGCCAATTATCAAACTTTGATAGACACTCTCCCTCAGATAATTGTCTGGTGGAAAGACCCTCTAGATAACCAGTGGAAATGACCCAACCCACTGCTAACATTGGGAAGGGACTTCACTCGTGTCTTCCCACAGGACTGCCCACAGCCCATCTGGGTCCCAGGCCACAATGTCACATTCATCCCTGCTGACCAAAAGATAACACACTTGTCCCTTTAGGACTGAAGAAGAAGGAGAGGAGGAGGCATAACCACTGAAGACCAAACAGCATAATGTGGAAAGATCTTGACCACCTCTTCGCTTCTGCAAAATCAGTGTGCTATCCTTCAGCTCCACTTTCTGCCATTCTATAAGCTGCCCTAATGATAATCCAAACTAATTCTGTTTCTTCCCAAACAACAGCTAAACCTCCAACATGGACTCACCTCTGGTGTATTTATATCAGGGAAACCTAGGAATGAAGAAATCAGGTGATAGGACTAGTGCTGCCTACAAAGCCTACAAAGCCGTCAGAAGACCATCCTTGTTCCTATGTTCCGCAATTCCACCTCTACTATCCCTGCTTAATTTACTTGTGTCCCATATCAAAACAAGGGGGAATATTTACAAGATACTAACACTATGGAGGTCGCAGGTATTGGTCTTGCAGGATGGAGGATGTACACAGCCCAGGGAGCATGTTCCAGATCTGAGATAACAAGTTCATGTTTAATATAGAGGACCCTTGGGACAATCGTTGGTGGGCAGGAGTGCAGGGGAAACTTTACCCCCATGGCTATGCCAGATAGCCCACTGAAGACATCCACATATTCCATCAGCTCATGCACACCCCTCGGCCAGTTCTCACTCAATCCCATGTTCTAGTAGAGGAATACCAAATGGAGAGAGATGCCACCTTGTCCTGACCACAGTATGCCCAGTATGGTGCAGACCTCCTCAATTATACTACCCACCCCAATTCCTCCCAATGCTTTTTCTGCTCATTTTTCTGCTCACCTGCCCATTGCTTACTGCTATTCCCTCTGACACCTCCCCGCAGGAACACACACCAACTCCTGAGTGTTCCCCCTTTTAACAAGCTCACTACCTTCCCTCTCTGTTTAGTGAGACCTTCCACGATCTCTGACCCCAAATGCCTTCACAATGTTTCCCTCACCAGGACCATGTGTGCCAAATCCCTTTTCTTCTTTGGTGCAACAGCACCACTGCCCTCTGTGCAAACACTTCTAGCTCTGGATTTTGCATGTCCATTATCATAACTCCCCAGCTTTATCTTTATGAAAAGGAAGAAGCTTCCTGTATACTGTGCTCTGACCATAAAAGGAGGGAGATATTCATTCCCTTCTTGATCAGCATTGGCCTTGTCTTCTCCACTGCAGCAGCAGGGACATTGGGAGGAGCCCTTGCAAAGGCCTACCATATGGAAGCAGTCTTTCAGGACAGGCTTGATCAGGCCATGGATTCCACCACTAACACCCTTGAGTCATTCAAACGACAGAAAACTTCTCTGGCTTGAGTGGTGTTTCAGAATCTATGGGCTTTGGACCTCTTAACTGCAAAACGCAGAGGAACCTGCATGTTCTTGGGGAAGCAGTGTAGCTTTTATGTCAAGTCTGTGGTAGTGAACCAAAATTTGAAATTCCTTAAGGACCTCCAGAAGAACTTTGGGTCCAATAGTCTCCCCAATCATCTGTCTCCTGGTGCTCCAACCCTTTGACCCCCTGGATGATCCTTTCATAGGACCTTAGGGGAATTCTTTGTAATTGCCCCCTCTATTATCTAGTTCATTAAATGTGGAATTAATAACCTAGCTGAGGTGCTGGCTAAGAGCTTTCTGGTGCCATAGCAGGCCCTCTCCATCCTTATTTAAGTCTGGCAAACTTTGTATGCAGTTTGTGACATTAGGATACAGAGCAAAACGTTTATGAACTGCTAAATCTGTGAATGTACTTATGTGTATGAATGCACTATACCGAATGAAGATGCTCTCTAAACATCTGGGAACTTCTGTCAAAGGGCAGTGTGTTGGTGGCTTAGAACTGGTGTCAAAGGGCAGTGTTTTGGTGACTTAGAACTGGTTCAAACCCTGGAGGTGATAGAAGAGAAACTTGGCAGCAGACTACAAGACATAGGCGTAGGAAAAGACTTCCTAAATCAGAAAGCAGCTGCACAAGAAATAAGATCGACAATTGACAAATGGGATCTCATTAAACTCAAAAGTTTCTTTACATCAAAAGAAACAATAAAAGAAGTGAAGAGAGTGGGAGGAAACCTTCACTGCAGATACATCTGACACAGCATTAATTTCCAGAGTTTACAAGCTACTCAAAAAACAAAGAAGAAAGAAAACAAATGAATCACTCAAAAGATGGAGCAAAGATCTGAATAGAGACTTCACAGAGGAGAAATTAGAGATGGCCAAGAAACATCTTAAGAAGTGTTCAACATCGCTGATAATTAAGGAAATGCAAATTAAAACCACTTTGAGATATCACCTTACTCCAATAAGACTGCCTAGGATCAGGAACACGAATGATACCAAGTGCTGGAGAGGTTGTGGGGAAAGGGGAACACTCATCCATTGCTGGTGGGAATGTAAACTTGTACAGCCACTATGGAAAGCAGTGTGGAGAACCCTTAGAAGACTCAAAATGAGCCTTCCATTTGACCCAGGCCTACCACCCCTGGGTATATACCCACAAGACACATCTTACTGCAAAGATACATGCACAGCTATGTTTATTGAAGCTCTGTTCACAATAGCAAAAAGCTGGAACCAGCCCAGGTGCCCCTCAACTGACGAGTGGAGAGAGAAAATGTGGTACATGTATACAATGGAGTTCTATGCAGCGGTAAAGAGGGACAACATCATGAACTTTGCAGGTAAATGGATGGAGATAGAAGACATTATGTTAAGTGAAGTAACACAGTCCCAGAAAAACAAACGACAAATGGTGTCCCTCATATGTGGATGCTAGTACCAATAACCCAGATATAAATATTTCTCATGGAGAGGGATGCATAGAAAAAGAACAACAGAAAGACTGCATCAGAAAACAGACTGAAATGGTGAATTGGGAAGGGGGGAGGGGTGGGAGAGGGACATAGGTGTATATTCGATTAATGCATATATAATTGATGTGAGTTCAACAAGTACCCAGTTTTGCCTAGACACTGTCTACAGGAAAAATGGTGTCTTAGGACTTAGTAAAAGTAAATATGTGTATATTAAACAACATTGGTTTACAGACTCTGATAAAAATGGTAATGCATCTGAGTTAAATGGAGATATAAATCGCTGTTGTCCACATTTGTTTTACATAAAATGTGTAGAGCAATAACTTTGGGATTGGCACATATGAAGTTCTCTATAATTTCTCTGTTGTACATTATCACCTTGTAGCATTCTCTTTAAGATGATTTAATGTAAAAATTAAGTTTGCTTCCCAAATTAATCATATATAGTCACCCAAAACAACATGGGTGAATTTGATGAAATCTGTGCCTTGATTCCACCCTATAGTTACGTATAATACAACTGTCTTCTGGAGACTCATGGGTTAAAAAAAAAGGGGGGGGATACAGATAGACATGAAACCTTTTCGTCAAAAACCTTGCAATTCAAATCCTAAAACTAACTACAGGAAAAGATTTGTGGGTCCCAACAATGTCACCAACTTAATGGCTGAGAAAGAAAAGATACAGCTTTGCATTGAGTAGGATGTACCAGAAGGTGCCAACTGAGTTGACCTGTCTGAACATCGAAAGGAAGAAAAGCCGCAGATTCTATAAACATCGAACCCCTCTGTGGATCCTACTTGTAACAACTATTTATAATGAGTCCTAATGAAACTTACCTTTTAGGTGCCACAAAGGTTTTGATATGAGAGACTTTCTTGCCTCCCCCCCATAGAAAAAGGAGAAATATGATGATGATGAGGTCGCTCTCCAACTGTAAATTGGAGACAACTATTATAGAGGTAATCTCTTATAAAACCGGTAAAACTGCCTTCTTTAATTGACTAATAGACATAAGAACTGTGAAAAGGATTATTCTCTGTTCAGAACCAAATATAATACTAAAGTCCTTAAGCTATGCACTTAAGCAAAATATATTAATACAGGAGCTCTGACATCAGCAATGGATTATTCTACCAGGGAGATGGTGGCCAGGGGATCCAAGGCCCCACAAAAGGTAAAGGCTCCTTGCCTCTAATCTGGGATACCTGCAAGAAGAGAGGCGATAAGGCCTTGCTGCCGAAGACCTGACATTAACATGGGAAAGATGTATTGAGACCACACATGCAAGTGTACAGATGGCCTCTGGAATACCAGAGAGTGTTACCAAAGGCCACTCAACCAATAAAGCAAATACAGGTCTCCCTGAGTCAAGCAAGACTCCACCGTCAGCACCAGCTACATCTCACCTGCCTGGAAATACTGTGCAGCAGAGTCAGCCATATGCCTGTATATCCCAAACCTAATTGGCTATTGGCTCTCTCCTTGGAGGAATAACCCATGGCTGATGCCACAAGCTTACATCCTCTACAGGTTAAGAGATGATATAAGCCACAGTAAGACCCTGTCATATTTAACAGGAAAAAATGTAATTCATGGATTCACATATCATCCAAACATACGTGTCTATACCAAAGTAACCAACCATAACTATTAGTGATGTTTAAATACCTATATATCTAATTGCTTGTGCTTCATTAGTAGGATCGAAAGGTTATTCCTGGACAAACTGTCAGCCCATGAAAGGAAACAGCCAGAATTGACCAGAGTCCAAGACAACAGCTCCAGAGAGAGTGGACTGTTTTGCTTCTCATCCACCTGTGCCCCTTTCCTAAGCCTAGGGAACAATCTGCGGAAGAGGGGGTGTGGTAGAATGTAAGGGCTGTGATTGAGGTGAATGATGAAACTACAGCAATGTAGTCTGGACACTCATTTGATCAACTTGATTGAACATACAACCCCTCATCCCCCGCTGGATGGTGGGACTGTGGGGGTTTTGGCACAACAGCCTGCAAATTGGTTTCATATGAAGGATGCTTGTACTCATGGATCATCACTTATAGCTAAAAAATGAAAAAAAACTGAGAGAAAGATGCAGGACAGTGATGGCAAAATGCATGATCTGGGATGGGGTGGGGGTAGGAGGGAAGGGAAAGGGAAACATGCCTGAACTGAATTAGAAAATGATGTATGAAATGCACAAAGCACCAATAAAAAAAAAAAAAAAAGAACTGGTTCCAAAGGGTGAGTGCTTCAGTGGCTTAGCTATTATTTGTGCCTCACTCAGCTACCATTCGGAGGGAAGGGAGTATGAGGGTGGAGAAGTCATTTAGCACTTCCCAGCTAAAGTAACTGTAGCCAATCTAGGCTAGGATGTGTGTGTGTGTGTGTGTGTGTGTGTGTGTGTATGTGTGTGCGTGTGATGGGGGTGGGTGAATCTGGTCCCAGGTAGTTATCTGAGTCCGAGTCCATGGGTCCCCATCCATGGATAAATGCTTATCTGTCTATCTGAGGTTCATGCCCAGCTTGTGGTCAGGCACAAGAATCCTCTGATTCTCTTGTTCCTTCACCTCCAACAGCTCCGTCTGCTTCCATGTCCTGTGTTCCATTACCTTTCCTTCTTTCTGCAAAATTTCTTTTTTCTTTCTTGTATTCTCCTTTCTAGTTACACTGCCTTTCCCACACTTCACACACACACACACACACACACACACAATATATATATATATACATAAAGGATAAAAGCTAATCTGCATATATGAGAGACTACAGGAACTTGTCCTCTGCATCTAGGCCACTTCAATATAATAATTATTCCATAGTCACACATTTTCCTGCTGGTATCATAACTTTACTTTTTTTTACAGGTGAATAAAATTCTACTATGTGTATGTGTTCACCTATTGATGGATATCTAAACTGATTCCATGTCCTTGATATTGTGAAGAGAACAGCAATGAGTGTAGACTCCTAGAAGTATATGCCCAGGAGTTATATAACAGGATCATATGGTCGATTTGCATATGTTCCTGTTTGGTTATCTTTCCCAGTGCCTTGTGTCCCCTCTCTCCAAAAAGGAGCTGTGCAAGATCCCCTTCAGGCATTCTCCAAGCCATTTTGTGTGGGACTGTTTATCTGAACAGTCAGTGTGGGGGCTGAAGCAGGGCTCTTGAATAAGCTAAAATTAAGATTTCTATTCTCTAAGGTTCCAGCTCTTCAAATTCACACATTTATTAATGTTATTGAATCCTAACTACCTCTAATTCACACATCTTTCATATGCTAGTTATGCTCCTAATACAAACAAATTATGTATCAAAATGCCAGAGTGAAGCTTAATCCACTGTATGCTAATTTAAGAGAATAATAGAACATTTTCTATTAGAAAAAGGATCCAATCTGTTTTTGTTTGAATACAAAATCTGCCCTCCCTGCAACCTCAAAGCTTCACGTTTGACAGTTGTTCTACCCATATGGTGCTGTTTGGAATATTTATGTAACCTTTAGGAAGTGGAGTCTTTCTGGAAGAAATCCATTACTTGGGCCAGCTTTGAGGTTTTCTAGCCTAGCTCCACTTCCTATGCCCCTCTACTTTCTGTGTGCAGATGAAATATGATCAGCTATCCTGGGGCTCCTGTTCCCAGCATTCCCTGCCCATTGTTATTTCTTACCTGCACAATGTATTCTGGAACTGTGAGCCAAAAGTAAACCATTTCTCCTATAAATTGATTTTAGCTAGGGGATTTTGTCACAGCAACAGATAAATAAAACACATGTCCTGGCAAAGAATAACTGAAATTTTTATAGAAATTCGATTACTTAGGATTTTGTCACAGCAACAGATAAATAAAACACATGTCCTGGCAAAGAATAACTGAAATTTTTATAGAAATTCGATTACTTAGTAGAATAAAAATATACAGTAACTCAAACATATTAATTACATACTTGATAATAATAGCATATATGTTGAAATACAGCATAATGGTTTACTCAAGTTCAACTTTATTTCAACAAGGAAAAAATATAATAAGAAGAAAAATTATAATTACATAAACTTTTAATTTCTTATTCTGATATTATTTTCTTTGGAGCATTCTATAATATATATCACAGATAAGGTGCCCTCTGTTTACCAGGGCACCCTGAAGCCTTTCTTTTCAGATTGTTTTACAACTCCAAACTTCCAGAGCTTAAAGATTTCCTGGTTTATTTTATTGGGTTTTGTTTGTTTGTTTGTTTGTTTGTTTGCTTTTGTGAGTCATATATGCTTTTTTGGTTTAACACAAAAAATCCCAATGATGCTCTTTAATAGAGAACCTGAAAAGCTTTCTTAATATGTTAACATTATGTGCTTATATAATGTAATTTTATTTGCAACAATGTAACAAACATCAAAGGCATTTGGTTTATATTTTATGAAGCATAGTAATACTGTAGAGTAACTTTGGTTGCAACTACCAGACTTATTTTAAGCTTAGACAGATGGACTTGGAGTCTCTACAAAATTACAGCCCTTTTGTACCCACTGTGTCAGTCTAAATCTCTGTTCTCCAAGCTTCTTCTTTTTGAATCCCTATCTGCTCTGTTGAAATCCTCATAATGAGTTTTTAGGCTAGGCAAAGGCAGAAGGCAACTCTGGCCAACATCTCTTCTGCATGATAAATCTCCTTGATTACGGGGGATGTATCAGAGTACTGTAGAAAAACAAGGTGTAGATCAATTCAATTAATAAAAACAAAAACAAACAAACAAACAAAAAAAACAGCTCAAATTCAATCAATAGGATTGGTTCTGCCAACACTGTTCCATCTCATTAACCACTGTTAAAATCACTATTCATTGTACCAGAAACAAATATTGATTTTAGAGTTATTTTCTTCCAATTTTAAAGTGTCTGGTAATATCATTTACTCCACAGGATGGGATGACCTTCCGGTGTGCTTCTCTGAGGATCCACTCTGTTCCTAACTTCCGAATCTGACAGACACAATGAATTGTTGTTGCCCTGTAGTACACAAACATGAATTTGTTTGAGTGGTCGGTGTGTAGACCTAGACAAAGATGTGAGAGTTGCTTCTGTCTCTGTGATTAGGGGAATTGTTTTATTTAAAAGATTAGTCCCTTTATGTTTATAACAATGGGGAGCCTGCCCTATTCCAGAGGGAAGTTAGGCTATTCTTTGGAATCATGCGTTAGGCCTTAACTCCAAATATTATACCAAACATATAAATGATGACTACCGATCTTGGTAGAAGTGTTAACAAAGAAATAATTGAAACTTTGCATATACAAAAATTGTTTATAAGATGGCATTGTCATACTAAGTCATCCATAGTATCTTGTCCCTCTGAATTATTATCACAGATAATTCAGATATTATCAATCCATTACTTACTTTTATCATTGCTATGACTAAACAGCCGATAAGAAACAACTTAAAAGACAAAGGGTTTATGTTTGGCATAAATTTTGAGTTGATGCAGTCTGTCCTGGCTGTAAGCATGATGGTGAGTTACTCATACTCAGGAGGTCAGTTACACTCTGTCCAGTGACAGGACACAGAAGAGCTGAGTCTATATTCATCTTGCTTTCGGCTTTGTCCTTTTTATTTAGTCTGGGACTTGAACACTCAGTTAACTGCTCTAGAAAATAGCCTTACACACAGGCCCACAGATGTCTCCTTGACATTCTAAATCCAGTCAAACTGACGATAAAAATTCCATAATATTGAAATTTAATGAATTGAAGATATAATCTCAAAACTGATGAAAAATGATAAAGTTACTCTGTAGTAAAGTCTAGAAGTGTAGGTGGGTGCTCAGATTCCACAGGCTATATATTATATCACATAAAAATCCTACCTGTATTTTGGCTTCTTATCTTGAAATATGAACAGATTACAAGGACAATGTAAGCCTAAAAATTGAAGATATCTCTTTGGCTAAAAAATATATGGGATTTTGTGCCTGGAAATGTAGCTCAGTTGGGAAGAGTATGTCAACAGCCTGTAATCCTAGAAAACGGACCAGAAGTTCAATGATATCTTAGGCTGGAAAGTGAATGTGGGTGGTTAGTTTAACCAGAGTGAAACCCTGTCTCAGGAAAAAAGAAAGGTTAGGATTTGCTTATTAGATTATCTACCTCCTGATGCAATGTCAAAAATATGCAACACAATGTGTCTCCATGGAAGAGTGATGCCATGAGAAATGTAAGGTCTTTTTCCTGAGAGTGGAAATGTACATAAACAGAACATTCAGCTCACCGGGTATCACTCTACCTCAGGGTTGAAGTACATTAAGAATGTGTCAATTTACACTGGGAAAATTTCCATAAAACTCACAGTAAGAGAAGCATTGTTTCCAGGAGAGGGGTGTTAAGAGGTTTTTGAGAACTGAGATCTGTTTCACTTAGTAGCCCAAAAGTGGTAGGAGAAATTGTCACCTCTCATTTGGTTTCACAGACTGAGTATGGCAAGTGGCTATGACTGACGCAATTAAGGAGATCTGGGCAAGTAGCTCTGAAAAAACTTGATTACAGTGTGTTCAGTGTGTCACAGAAGGAGAGGCTGAGACACCCACAGAAATTGCAACCCATTAAAAAAAAGACTATAGTTTAATTCATATTTCTTTCAAGGTGATAGAAAATTGAAGCAAAGGAGTTATTCTCTAAAGTGCTATTTATTCTATGTCAAGGCAAAGTTTGCGTTTCTGAAAAGTATGCCCTGCAGCAAATGGTCTAATGTGTAGAACACTGCTAATGCTGTTGAAATGAAATCCTTATTGCTGAGAGAGACAGAAAACATCATAAAAGTCTGCATTGTCCCCTTTCATGAAGCAACACGATGCTAATTCTAGTCACATAAGCACCAACAAAAATTCTTGTGATTCAGTTGAAGAGAAACTGGAAACAACAATAAAGGATCATGCTCTCTTATCTGTACAAAACAAAAGCTATTTGAAGAGGCTGATGTCATAAAACCTGGGATGGGAGCTGGGAGCTTCCAATTGACCTGTTCAGAGAACAACTCAGAGGAAAATGCTGATGAGTGTGGCAGTGAACAGAAGCCCATCTGATACTAGTCACATGCATTTAGCATGACCCTGGAACTGGGGTGGGGAAGAAGCAAAGCCAGGACGGGCTCTCAAAATGAACTGTGTTAAGATAGATCTAGATATCTGCAGGAAACAGACCATAGACTGGAAAATTTTGTTTCTCTCCCTCTCTCCTTACAGTGAAATTCTTAATAAACTACTTTATTTCTTGATGGTAATAGCCTTTCACTTAAGAGTTGCTTCTACCACGCCCCCTCTTCCGCAGGTTGTTCCCTAGGCTTAGAAAAGGGGCACAGGTGGATGAGAGGTAAAACAGTCCACTCTCTCTGGAGCTGTTGACTTGGACTCTGGTCAATTCTGGCTGTTTCCTTTCATGGGCTGACAGTCTGTCCAGGAATAACCTTTCGATCCTACTAATGAAGAACAAGCAATTAGATATATAGGTATTTAAGCAGCACCAATAGTTATGGTAGGTTACTTTAGCATAGACACATGTTTGGATATGTTAATCCATGAATTACAATTTTCCCCCCTGTTAAATATGACAGGGTCTTACTGTGGCTTAGCGATTGGGGTGAATGGTGAAACTACAGCAATGTAGTCTGGACACTCATTTGATCAACTTGATTGAACAAACAACCTGTCACCCCCCACTGGATGGTGGGGCTGTAGGTGTTTGGGCACAACAGCCTGCAGATAGGTTTTGCATGAAGGATGCTTGTACTCATGGATTATCACTTATAGCTAAAAATGAAAAAAAACTGAGAGAAAGATGCAGGACAGTTATGGCGGAATGCATGATCTGGGATGGGGTGGGGGGGGGAGGGAAAGGGAAATAAGCCTGAACTGAATTGGAAAAAATGTATGAAATGCACAAAGCATCAATAAAAATTAATTAAAAAAAAAAAAAAAAGAGTTGCTTCTAGTAAATAGGGCAGTCAGAATTTGTCTCTGGTTCATTGTTTTCTTTTTTTTTTTTCTTTTTTGGTCTTTTCAAGACAGGATCTCCCTGTAGCTGCAGCTGTCCTGGAACTTGCTCTGTAGACCAGGCTGGCATTGAACTCACAAAGATCCACCTGCCTCTGTCTCCCAAGTTCTAGGATTAAAGGTGTGTGCCACCACACCCGGCTCTGGTTCACTGTTTTCTTTAACTCTGTATAGTTTGAGGTGTGTGTGTGTGTGTGTGTGTGTGTGTGTGTGTGTGGTGTGCATGTGTGTATATGTTTTCTCATGTTTATTGATAGGCATGAATGCATGTGGGTGTACATGTGGAACCCGAAATTGACAGTGTGTGGCTTGATAACTTTCCAACTATATAGTGGCAGGTTCTCTCTCTAAACCCAGAGGTCACCAATTAGAGGGTCTGTCTTTGTCTTCTGTGGACTCAGATTTACAGTAGGGTCCATAGTAGCCCTGCATATGCTCAAGTAGCAAATGCCTTATGCACATTCATCTTCTTATTTTCTTACATCCTACAACTCTATACTTATTTTCTTACAAACATATTCTTAAAATGAAAAGATTTTCTAAAATCTCTAATTCCGTGCCCTGTAGCAGATGATTATGAAAGCAGAAAGTCTCAAAATGTACTCAATTAAAAAGGAAATAGAAATTTAAGATATTGGATTATTAGAGGTTAGTGGCATAGGCGATGTTTGTTAGACATTAATGCAGGTACTTTATATTACCCTCTCCAGAAAGCAGTCTAGTTTCAGAACTAGTCGTTGGCACAATGCCTGATTTATAATTTTCCTAAGCTATCCAGGTCCCTGAGATCAAAGCCAAGTGGGTTTCTATTCAAGAAAGGCACAATTCAGGTCACAGACACTGTCTGATTTATCACCTATCAGAGTCTCCATTTCATATGTTATTCTATTCTACATTATTTACTAGGTGCTTATATTTCCATAACAGTTCTAAATAATAAAATATCTGTAAAACAAGAACTATTTCCCTCCTTAACAATATTAAAGTCTAGCAAAAAAAAAAGAAGTAGATGCACAGCATAAATACAGTTGTGGACATGGTAAGAAATATAAGAAAGAAAATATAGATAATATATATTATATATATATCTATATATATATTATTATATATATGACTGTAGTAAGGCAACATTTGTGGCGAGAGTGTAGAAAAATTTCCTGAGCAGAGAATAGAGACAAATGAGAAAACACTGTGAAGAGCAGTATTTGTACTGCTTGAAGAGTAGTAAGTCAGGAGACACTGAACTCCTGGGATGAGAACAAGCTTGGCTTATTCAAGGAGCTAGTAAAGGGCTTGGTTAAATGACCAAGACAGAGAACATTAGGGAAGGGATTAAAAGAACCAAGCTTTGGGGGGAACTACAGCTAAGAACAAAAAGAAGCATGCTAGAGCCAGTCAAGGAAGAAGGTGGTTGTCAACTTTGGGAAGCCATAGAAAATACCTGCCTTGCCAAAGAGTATCCACCTGATTGATGGTGTAGGGGAAATTTCTAATGTATTTTTTAATACTTTTTTTAAAATTTATTTTCGTATGCATTTGATTGTACTGTCTGCATGTAGGTTTGTGCACCCGTGTCGTGCATTGCCACGGAGGTCAGAAGACGGTGTCGGATTCCCCTGGAACTGGAGTTAAAGACGGTTTTCAGCTGCCATGTGGGTGCTGGGGATAGAACCCGGGTCCTCTGCAATAGCGGTCGGCACTCTTAACCGCTAGGCCATCTCTCCAGCCCCTCTAATGTATTTTAAATATATAATGTTTACTAATGTTTGGAGATGATTAAAACAGAGTACAGAGACCATTTCCCTATACAAAAGGAAGTGGTTGAGTAGAAATATCTAACTTGTTTGCTGAATGAAAATTATTGGCGAGTTGGACAGTGGGCAGGCATGTAAACATAGTCTTGGGATTCATCAAGGTAATTTGCAAAGTGGTTGAAATTACTTTTCAGGTTTTTATTACATATATTCTTTGGAAAAGAACAAATAAGAAAAATGATTATGAACAGGTCACCATTGGTTGTTTTTCATTAATATTTTTATTGAAGTTTTTTGCACTTCATATATCATTTCTCTTTCCATGTCTCCCACACCACCTGAGTTCATGCACTCTGGCATATATGTCTTGTATCTTTTCCTGAGGCTTTTTAAAATTTTTAAAAGCAGAAGATTATTGTTTTGAGGAGAACTTTACTGTTTCAGGTGGTTGGTTTTTTAAGGAAGAATAAACATCACAAAGAAGTTTCTTAAACTCTAGACTGATCTTTGGATTTTTTTCCCCTTTTCTCAATAACAGATTAAGTGAAATGGCCTTTTTACCCATTGGGGGTCAGTGCTGTTGCTTGAGGCACTGTTTGAACTTTTCCTAGACTAAATTGAAAATTACAGTACAAGTATTCATTTTTAATGAAGTGCACATTTATGCATACTGGGGCAATTCAAATGCCACTACTAAAAATGTACACCACAGGTGTATGTACAAGTAGGTAATGTGTTTATAAGTAAGGCTCCATTTTTACTTTAAATGTAACATGCAAATTGCCATAATATAGCAAAGTATGGGCGGCTGAGCTGAAAGCAAGAATGTAGAATATAAAGAAAAGATCATTTCTTTTTTTTTTCTTAATTTTTTTAAATGTCCATTGACAGAACAATCACTCAAAAAAAAAAAAAAAAGATACAAAGCATCAGAGATATGCGCAGTCTGTTTGTTCACTTTCAACAACCCTCGTGTTCCCAGCACAGGGCGCGTCTCAGACTCCATAATCCAGTGTTGGGGAACACGATGTTCCCCAACAACAACAAAGAGTCCAAACAGAAACAAAACCAACAAAGCTTTAAATTATGCAGCAAGCTCACAGATATTTCTTAATATGTATCAAGCAGAGATTGGAGACAAGTACCATGTAAACTTCATCTTAAATATTTCTAGTTCCTGGCATGATGGAGATGGGGGGGGGGACGCAGTGCTTAGAATATACCATAAAGTAAACAACACCAAGTGGAGATCTGCCTTAAGCTATATAATCCAATTAATTTGTTGTGAAGGCATTTGAGTGGCCGTCACTTGGCTGTCACCCGGCACTTTGTCCAATAGGCTTATTTTTTTTTTTTCCTATTCTGTTTGGCATGGTTAAAACACCAGTGTGTGTGGATCAAATTCAAAGTCCATGTTTTAGATCCAACATACTCAAGAGGCGCCTCCTTCCTAATATTCTGAACCAGAAACAAAGGTCAGGAGGCTGAAAAAAGATAAAGAACCAGAAAAAAGATCTGACGGTTTCACAGTCCCAGGGCAGATGCCATGTGCTCTGGGTCAAGTGCTTCCTTGATGCAGAAATTTTTGTTTTGTTTGTTAAAAGTGCAAGTCTAATACCTACCAAGGGTAATTTAGGAGAAAAACAAAAACAGCACAAGAATGCTTACAGCGAATGTCAGAAACGGATTGGAACATGTCAGAAAGCAGAAACAGCAATTATTACATATGATACCACCGTACAGGAAGCAAGTAGGTGGGGTAGAATAGACTGGGGGTGGGGTCTGGTGGCGATGTGTATATTGAAATCTCATGAGCTGGTCCATGATAGTATCCATGAGACTGTATCATTGAACAGCATGAAAATGCCCTTGGGCAGGATGAGGGCTGATTCCTGGACTTTCAGTCTGTCCTAAAAATTGAAGTCAAAGTTGTCACGTTCTGAGCTGACCCAGTCCCAGTGCCACTTGGGGGGGCAGGAGTCTTACGGCTGCTTTGTGGTTGCTGATGGGGACAGGCTTCAAGGAGGGAGGTCTTTGGGAGAGTTTTTACAAAAAGATCACTCACAGGTTAACAGACCAGCATCTGTGTGTGTGTGTGTGTGTGTGTGTGTGTGTGTGTGCCCGTGCACGTGCTTGTGCATGTATGTTAAGATAAGATAATGTACACATGTGTCCTTGGGACAGCTCAGCTTAAGACGTGGGTAGGAGGAAGAGACTATACTATTACTGACAAAATTCTGCCCGTCTTAACCCCCGTTCTGTTGAAAAGCCACTTTTTCAGGGAACAAGTAGGTCCCCCAATTTCCTATAAAGGGTCTTGAGTGGACAGTCTTTGCAACAGTAAGAAATGGAAGTAGAGTTTGGTAACCTGCCACTCAGTTTCGCATGTCATCTTTAGGAAATGAGATGTCTCTTGAAGCAAGCCACAGCATCCTAGGGGCTCAGTAAGGAGGGAGGGCCTCAGGAGCCACCTGCCTCTCAGTCTCCCCAGCCTTGTGAGATTTCTGTGCTTAGCTAGTGAC
Source organism: Rhizomys pruinosus (assembly GCA_009823505.1). Taxonomy (NCBI): domain Eukaryota; kingdom Metazoa; phylum Chordata; class Mammalia; order Rodentia; family Spalacidae; genus Rhizomys; species Rhizomys pruinosus. The sequence goes on along the minus strand of VZQC01012039.1, from coordinate 870,936 downwards.
ACAGAAATCCACACAGGAGTTAGTGACTCCAGGCTTCGTAGGGAGAGGCACTAGGACTTTCCTTCTGGGGCAGAGCAAGACTGGCCTTTTACAGCTTCAGTTTGTGCAAAAAGGGGAACACAGCCTGCTGCTCAACAGCAGCACATTCTGCCCCTCAGAAAGCAGAGCCATGCAGCTCAACCCAGACACCAGAAGCCACTTACACAGGGCTCAGGAATAGCTTGAGAGTCCTGGGGATGATCTACAGCCAGATACCTGCCCCTGTGGGAGACCTCACAGATCCACACTAGGGGTTCAGGACCCGGGTGTGGGAAGGCTGAAACGACTTGGCTCAGCGAGGGTTCCACATCCCCATAGGACTGAGGAAGGCAGTACAGAATTCTGCAGATTCATGGGGTTGATAGGGTTCTTCCATGAATGAACCACTGGGCCAGGGCTGCTACTGGACTTCTGAGAGTCCCAGGAGCTGGGAGTCTCTAGCGGGCCCAGGGGAGATGGGAGGGCACTTGAAAAGACCAGAGACTGTCACCTTGGGCCAGAGGGGTGGCTGCTGCAGAAAATGAGGGACATGCCCCTCTCAGGATGAAAAGAACCTGGTAGGCCAGCTACACAACCTTCCCGAGTTTCTGCAAAATGCACAGTTTCAGGCTTGCCCCTAACAGGGCCAGGGGACCTTTAAATGCTACCTGTTTGGTCTTAGTGACAGCGTCAAAGAGGCCTGGGTAGGGAGTCTGTGTCTCACCTCTGCCTGTACCCAACGATCAAAGACCAAGACACACAGTGCCCAGGCTGGCAGAGGGAGAGGGTATGGAAGGGACCCTGGCCCACCTATCCCTCCAGACCCACTACCATGTTTAGGGAAAATGGGGGTGTGCAGAATCACACTAATGTGGACCCACTTAGATGATTGTTTTATTCATGTTGTTCCAGGAAGGGATGTCAGAACTGGACCAGTCTAAACCCTCGGAGACGTTTCAATTGACTTCAGGTCGCCATCGGGCTGCTTACGGGTCCTGGATGTCAAGAAACTCCTGCTTGGGGGGCGCCGCCCAGCGGTACCACGCGCAAGAGCCATCGCTTCTCTTGACGCAGGCAAAGAACTTGGCCTGGTGCCCACTGATGTTCCTCTCAGTGTCCCAGTCCATCCAGAGGCACTCGGCGGGGAGGAGATGTCGCATGGGATCATGGGGCAACGTGCGATCTTGCACTCGTAGCCCATCTGGAACCTATGGTTCAGGCTCTTCTTCTGGGTGGTACTCAGCGTGTCCCAGGGTCATCTTTATCTTGCCATCCCCCTCGGCCTTTCCTGCGATCAGATATTCTTTCTTTCCTCCAACATCCAGTGAGACCCCACACACGGCCGAGGAGGGGGCTGTGTATATAAACTCAATGTCCTTGTCAAATCCTTTGAACATCTTTATCTGTTTGATCTCATATTTAATCCTCTTGATGTGGTTCCTACAGATGTCGTTCCCGGAGCCCACTTCCTTCTCACTGACAGCTTTGTCCCTGATCACTGTGCACCTGTCTGTTTGGCAGTCCTGACGAGCCCTAGCAGGCTCAGGCCATGTGCTGTGGAACAAAGAGCTGGGGCTCAGAGAATCAGAAAAGATCATTTCTTTAAATATTTTTTTAAATCTGTATGCATGTGGGGAGTCCTATGAGTGCATGTGTGTGCGTGAGCATGCTCATCTCTGTGAGCACATGGATACGGCTACACATGAAGGCCAGGGATCAACCTCAGGCAGCCTTTCCTGGGAACCATCTACCTCGCTTTGGAAACAAGGTCTCCATTATCCCGGAGCTCACTTATTGGCTAGACTGGGTGACCAGAAAACTACAGGGTCTCCATATCCCCAGCATTAGAATAATAATTGTGTTCCACAGTTTCCGGCATTTTACAGGGATTCTAAAGACTGAAACCAAGTCTTCATGCTTGTTTGGTAAGGATTTGACAAAATAAACTGTCTCTGAGCCCCAAATTTCATATTTCCAATGCATAAAATATTATCATCATGTGTTTATCTAACTTCAAGTTTCAATTTCCCAGCTCAGAAGCTACTATAAAACGTTACAGGACGTGTTGCAGTTTGAAGGTCGTCAGACAAGGAACTTCTCTGTTATTCAGAGCTACCTAGATTTCTGCCATATTTTAGCTTTACACTGACTCACTGAGGCTTACCTCTGCCCCTGAGGACAACATGCCTTCACAAATGAATCCACAATTACATTTGATAATAACTAAGCAGTGTTAGTCCATAAGACAATTCATATATAAAATCAATCCCACCAACTTAAAGCATTTAATTAATATTTTCCTACCTCCTGGTTTATTTTTATTTTTGTAATTCTAGAGATAAAACCAAAGGCCTCACACCTGCTGAGCAAGTGTTCTTCCATTGTTATTCATTACTGCCATACTCCCTTATTTTTTATTTTTATTGAATTTCTGAGAATCTCATTCAATATAATATATAGATCATCTCCTGTATCTGCACAATCACTAACTATCCCCCACCCAATCTCATATGAGCAACTGAGCATCTGTCTGAAAATCTCTGTTTCCTTGTGACCATCCACCAACTCTGGCTCTTACAATTTTCTGCCCCTTCTTCTGCAATGATTCCTGAGTCTTGGGAGGCAGACAGTTGATCTAGCTATCCTACTCAGGGATGAGCAGTCTGTAGCCAATTACCTCTGCACATTGTTCAGTTATGATTCTCTGTGTTAATCAGCATCTGTTGTATAAGAATGCTTTTCATCTAGGAGTTAAGATATGCATTAATCTAAGAGCATAAAAAAGTCATTAGAAATCAGCTTAATGCTATATTTACTTAGTATAACAGTTGTATTGGGCTTTCGGATTATGTGCTCCATCCTATAATGAGAACCTTAAATCCAATTAGAAAGTTGGTTACTCTTATATTTCTGTCACTGTGGCTGATGATTGATTTTTCTCTTTTAATAGCATGCTACTTCCCAGCAATATGAAAGCTACATGGTAAAGGTAAGGATTTTAAGCCAGCATGAGCGAGATTTGCTTTTGTACTAGAGCTTAGGAATGTGGGGTCTTCAGCCTTAGCTTCTCACCATCAGTTCTTTTGGGTAACCAAGAGCAGGCACATGGGCCATAGTTTTGAGGGTCTCTGGAACTGCAGAGCAACATATTCAAGGAGGGAGTCCATTCCTGAAACTGGGATTTTACTTTGTTAGTCCATGGTGTTTAGAAAGGACAGTGCTCTTCTGTTATGTCATATATATATATATATATATATATATATATATATATGATGTGTA
>VZQC01012039.1:572453-858461 GCA_009823505.1 Rhizomys pruinosus | reverse complement strand
TGTGTGTGTGTGTGTGTGTGTGTGTGTGTGTGTGTGTGTGTGTGTTTGTGTATACTGCCAGAGGCCACAGGCATCTGAGACCCTTAGAGTTATAATTGGCTGTGAGCCATGTGACTTATTTGCTGAGAACCAAACGCAGGTTTTCTTGAAGAGTAGTGTGGTAGTGTGCACTCTCAACTGAGGAACCAACTCTCCAGCCCCCTTTTAAAACACTGATGAAAAAAATTTAAAAAATATACATAAGGGAAAAGTACCACATGTCCATGAAATCATATAAGAAATGTTATTATTATGTCATAATACCCAAAGCAATCTGTAGATTCAATGTGATCTCTATCAAAATTACTCTGTCACTTAAAAACTAAAAGCAAATGTCCTAAAATAAGTTTGGAAACATAAAGAAACTTAAGTACATAAAGCTACCTTATATAATGAAAACAGGAAGAGGCATCTCAACTTCTTCCACTTATAATATTGAGGCACAGAAATCAAAACTACCTGGTTCTCTGACTAAAAGAGTTATATAAACATATATGTAAATAGATAGGTAGTCAGATAAATTTCTGATAGTTAATTCACACTGATGGGACATAGTATAGGTGCCAGAAATATACACTGTGTACATAGTCAGCCATCCTATGACTAGTCACCAAGAACACAAGATGAAAGCTTTTCAGTAAATGATGCTAGGAAAATGCTTATTGACCTGCAATTTATATCATGACACACAAATTAATCCAGAGTACAGAAGACAAACAAGTAATGCAAAAAATACAGAATAAAAGAAAAAAAAAAAAAAAGAAAAAGCTCTCCTCTGCAAGCTTTGGACCCACGTGGGCTCCATTTACTGTGTCTCAGATCTCTGAACAAACTTCCTATCTCAGACTAGCTAAGCATGCTAGCTTAGGTCGCTAAGTCTCTCCTAAGGTAGCTACCACCCACATCTTCCCTGGCTCCTTATCAGTGGGATAGACCTTCCCACCTTGGACTCTGGTAAGTCAGAACATTCCCACCATATCTGTGTCTCTATTTCATTCATCTTGCCTTCCCCCCAACCTGTTTTCTGACAGCCTTTTACCCAGGCAAGCTATAAATCCTCTGTGCCAGATCTCTGGTCTAGCTTCCTAACACAGACAAGCTAAACTCACTAGCATAGACATCACTGGTTCCAGATCTGTAGAACACAGCTCTCCTACTCCTACTAACCTGAGCAGCCTGCCTAGTACTCTCTCCCATCAATCATCCTGACCTGTCTATTACCCTGTAAGAACCTAAAATATGCACCAATTTATTTTCCATACCTGAGCAAAAGGCAAGCAGGCTACATAAACCAAAATTAACTTAAACTAAACCAGAATAGAAGGTCCTACTGGACACATAACCAAGAAAGAACACCTATATGCCCAAATGGCAGTGAAAAACACAAGTACTGTGGAAAACCAAGAAAATATACCCCCAACCGAACCCATTAGTCCTACAGAAGTGCACTACAAGGAGAACCACTCTGAGGAACCCCAGGATTCAGAATTAAAAGAACAATCATAAGCATGAAAAAGTAATTAAAACACAAACAACTGAAAGAATTCGAAGAGAAAAGGCACAAACTTGTGATGGAAGCCAAAGAGTATACAAATAAGAGGCTTAATGAAATATCAGAAACAGTTCATAACTTGAAAATTGACTTCACAAAAGAGATAGAAATAGTGAAGAAAACCCAAATGGAAATTAACATGGAATTGAAAACCTCAATAAACCAACTCAAAAATAAAAACTTAAAAAAACCAGCAGAAAACCTCATCAGCAGAATGAATGAAACAGAAATCAAAACATCAAGATGAGATTGCAAAGTCGAGGATTTGGACTCCTCAAGCAATGACTATGTAAAAAATTTTAAAACCACAGGAATGGAATACTCAGGAAATGTGGGAGAAAATGAAAAGGCCAAATCTGTAAATTATAGGCATACTGGAAGAATTTCAGGCCAATAGCCTTGAACAGATCTTCAAAAGGATTATAGAAGAAAATTTCTCCAAAATTGAGGAAAGACTTACATATAGAAATCCAAGAAGTACATAGAATACCAAATAGACATATCCCAGACAGAACCAGCCCAAAGCATATCATAGTAAAAACACTAAATATTCAGAACTAAATGAGAATAATAAAAGCTGTAAAAGAAAAACAAGTTCATATAAAGGAAAACCCATCAGAATAACAACTGATTTTTCAATGAAAAATTTGAAAGCCAGAAGGGATCAAACCAAAGTATTCCCAGTTCTAAACAACTGTGGATGCCAATCCCTCCTACTTTATCCAGAAAAGCTCTCCCATGGACAAAGGGAAACAGAAAATATTTTGTGACACGAACAGACTGAATGAATTCAATTCATCCCTGCTAAACCAGCCCTACACACAATAATCAAGCAATACAGAGGACAGCAGAAAGGAATGAATATATACAAGAAACTATAGAAAATAAAGAAAGGAGGCGATAAGGCCCTGCTGTTGAAGACCTGATATAAACATGGGAAAGATGTATGGAGACCACACTTGCAAGTATACAGATGGTCTCTGGAATTCCAGAGAGTGTTACCAAAGGCCACTAAACCAATAAAGCAAATATAGGTCTCCTTGAGTCAAGCAAGACTCCTCCATCAGCACCAGCTACACCTCATCTGCCTGGAAATGCTGTGCAGCGGTGGCAGCCATATGTCTGTATATCCCAAATCTAATTGGCTATTAGCTCTCTCCTTGGAGGAATAACGCACGGCTGATGCCACAAGCTTACATCCTCTAATGGTTAGGAGATGTTATAAACCACACGAAGACCCTGTCATACTTAACAGAAGAAAATGTAATTCATAGATTAACATGCCATCCAAACATCTGTGTCTATACCAAAGTAACCTACCATAACAATTAGTAATATTTAAATACCTATATATCTAATCGCATGTGCTTCATTATTAGGATTGAAAGGTTATGCCTGGACAAGCTGGCAGCCCATGAAAGAAAACAGCCAGAATTGACTAGAGACCAAGACAACAGCTCCAGAGAAGGTAGACTGTTTTGCTTCTCATCCACCTGTGCCCCTTTTCTAAGCCTAGGGAACAATCTGCGGAAGAGGGGGCGCAGTAGAATGTAAGGGCTGCGATTGGGGTGAATGCTGAAACTACAACAATATAGACTGGACTCTCATTTGATCAACTTGATTGAACATACAAGCCCCCCCTGCTGGATGGTGGAACCCATGAGCTGTGTGGGTTTGGGCACAACTGCTCGCAAATTGGTTTTACATGAAAGATGCTTGTACTCACAAATTATCACTTATTGTTAAAAAAAATGAAAACAAAACAAAATAAAACAAAAACAGAAAGATGCAGAAAAGTTACAGCAGAATGCATGATCTGGGATGGGTAGGGGTGGGGTGGGGGGAAGGGAAGTGGATATATGCCTGAACTGAATTGGAAAATGATGTATGAAATATACAAAGCATCAATAAAAAAAAGAAAGGTATAATAACAGGACATAAAATAGGGCAACAAATTCAAGGAAACTAAAATACAGTATCCAATATACATCTTTCAATAATCACACTAAATAACAACAGTCTCAACTCCCCTGCCAAAAGATACAGTGTAGTAGAATGGATCAAGAAAGAAATCCTATCTTCTTGATATATTCAAGAAACTCATCTCACCTTCAAGAATAGACACTACCTTAGGGTGAAATTATGGTAAAAATATTGCAAGAAAATGGTTCTAAGAAGCATTTAGGTAACGCAGATGTAATATATGCCAAAATGGACTTCAAATGAGAACTAACCAGAAAGATAAATAGGGTTACTTCATTCTAATCAAAGGAATAATAAATCAAGATCATATATGCACCAAACTCTGGAACTTTCATTTTAAAAACAAATTACTCCAAGACTATAAAACACAGATTACCCCAAACTCAGAAATAATAGGTGACTTTAATATCCCACTGTCTTCAATAAACAGGTCAATTGGACAAAGAATACACAGAGAGTCATCTGAATTAAATGACATCTTATATGGTATGGACCTAACAGACATCTACAGAATATGTTACCTAACAAGAAGCAGTTCATATACACTTTTCTAAAACTGACCACTTTCTGGAACACAAAACAAATCCCAACAAATAAAAATAAATAAATAAAATAATTCCATGCATTGTAGCAGACCTCAGTACAATAAAGCTTATAATTAACAGCAAAAGAGGCTCCAGTAACTACACAAATTCATAGATGTCAAACAACAAACTGAAGAAGAAATTAAGAAAAAAAGTCTTCCTGGAATTAAATGAAAATGAGAATAGAACACTACCAAACCTCTGGTACCAATTAAAACAGTCCTAAGAAGGAAATTTATAACTCTTAATGCCTACATTAAAAAATCAGAAAGAGCACATGTAAATTACTTAACAGGACAACTCAATACTCTAGAAAGGCAAGAAAAAAACCAGCCCCAAATCTAGTAGATGAGAAGAATTAACAAAAATCGGAGTATAAATTAATGAACTAGAAGCAAGCAAACAAACAAACAAAAAACAAACAATATAAAAAAATGAACCTATCTAGGAGCTTGTTCGTTGACTGTTAAACAAGGTAGACAGACCCTTTGCTCCATTAACCAAAAGAAAGAAAAAGCAAATCCAGAAATGAAATTTTCTATTTCTTTAAAAATCTAAAAGAAATAGATGGATTTCTAAAATCATGGATACCACCAAGGTTAAACCAAGAAGAGTTAAACACCTTAAATTGACAAATAACAAATAAGGAGTTCGAAATATTTGCAGGAGCCCTGTTCTCCGCTCCTGACCTCTATAATCTGTTGCAGAGAGACAGGTTGGGAATTCCTAGATCAAAGTTCCCAGGAAATGGCTTGGGCTGCTGAGCCTGTGTTTACCATAAAGGATTTCTTCAAGCATGCATCATACAAGTTACCTTAGTTAAGGCTTCTTTATTAAAGGAGGAGGGTGAGAGGGGGATATAGAGATAGAGTTTTAGATTATGGCTATATAGATGATGGCTAAATTCTACCTTTTTTGTACAGGCTCAATATATAGAGAGAAGAAAGTTAGAGATTAACAGATTGTGCTCACATCAAGGTGAGGGGGGAATAAGATTTTAGGAGAAATACAACTTTGTAAAACTTCACAGAGAGATCCTAAAATCATTTTAACAATAGCACATGAAATGGTAAAAAGCAAGTAGAACAACCTAGCAGTAACATGTGACAAGTGGAGGCCCTCCCAGGATGCTTAATCCCCAGATCAAAGGAATCACAGGGCCAGCAGGGTGCCCACCTGGCTTTCCAGAGAACAGGGGTGAGTGAGCTCTTTTTTAGATGTTCATATCCCTGTCTAGGATGGGCTGCAATCCAGAATTTCCCATCCTGGATGACAGCAAATATTAGTACACAACCTACCAAGTGAAAAAAGAAATGTCCAGACCTAAAGGAATCCACACCAGAATTCCACCAGACATTCAATGAAGATCTACAACCAATACAGCTTAAATTATTCAGAAAGATAGAACCAGAGGAAGAACTCCCAAACTCTTTCTATGAAGCCAGTATCACTCTAATATCCCAAACCAGATAAACTTACAACAAAAAAGATAACTATAGTCCCATATCCTTAATGAACATAGATGAAAAGATACTCAACAAAATGCTCACATAGCACATAGTGACACAAGTCAAAAGGATCCCATATGATCTTTTTGTCAGATCCAAAAATGTTAGAGAACATATATCCTTTTTCTGAAGTTTTGTTACTTCACTTAGTATAACAGTTTCTAGTTCTATGCATTTACCAAAAATTTCATGATTTTATAGCCACTGATATTTCCAAAATGCAGTGATTCAAGTGGATAAATGTAGAGGAGTTCTCCATCTGTAAGGTTAGTAAATTAAAAGGCAAAACTATAGACAGACTATACCTCACAATTGGTAACATGTCTGTAATTAGGGGAAAAAAGGCTGGAGAGATGGTTCAGCAGTTAACAACACTGGCTACTCTTGCAGAGGTCTGGGGTTCAGTGCCCCGAGAATGACAGTCCATAATCCCAGTTCCTGGGGATGTGATGCAATTTGTTGACTTCTGCAGGCCTTTCACTACACAGAACACCTACCTACATGTAAGCAATACACTCATACGCTTAAGGTGAAAATAATAAATAAAATATTAGCCGGGTGTGGTGGCACATGCCTTTAATCCTAGCACTTGGGAGGCTGAGGCAGGCAGATCTCTGTGAGTTCAAGGCCAGCCTAGTCTACAGAGTGAGTTCCAGGGTAGCTGGAGCTACAGAGAGACTCTGTCTCAAAAATACAAAAAATATATATTAAAAATGCAAAAGTCCTTTGAAAATAAATATAAAAATAATGGAAGATTATTCAGCATTGAAAATGAAAAACCCTACTATTTCCAACACAAAAGATGAGCTAGAACATGTTTTGCTACACAAATCTATAACACTACAAGTAAAAATGCTAAAGATCTGCAAATTTGAAATCTAAATTGTAAGACTAATAAAAGCAGAGTATAGGATAGTGGTTACCAAACCATGGAGACAGACTAGAATTGGGAAATACTGGTGAACGGAATGGTTAAATGTTTCAGATTTATAAACCATTCTTAAATATCAACTGTTTATCAGGATGTTAAAAATACTGCATACTTGAAATTGTTGATAAAATATAATGAGGGAAATTACAGTAATCTAAAATGCTGCATCATTGTATCAGGGATAATGCCTTAGAAGTCTGTAATCCCAGCATTTTGGAGGGTAAGGTAGGAGAATCACACTCTTGAGACCAGCCTGAACTGCATAATGGTATTAATGCCTGTCTGGAAAACAAAGCATGACTATGTCTCAAAAGAAACTCTCACTCTCTATCCACTTATCTATTATCCATCTGTCTCTATTATCAATCCATATCTTTCAATCTATGCATGTCTATCATCTGTATCTATCCATCTATCTCTCATCAATATTTTACCTCTATCTTTACATATCTGTAGTACATTATACCCAAATCAAATGGATTTTTAGTTCTCAATGATATCTCAGTACAGATATTCAAGATGTATCCTTTTCAAAGAAGAAATTTTATCTGGAAGAGCACATTGAATGCTGAAGAATAAGTTTTCAATTTGTATTTGAACTAGGCCTCCATTGCAATACTTTCATGAGATATTTTTTGATTCACTGTTGTTAAGCATACACATGCCAAAAAAACAATGAAAGAGAACCCTTGTGTTTCTCCAAGTGTGTGTGTGTGTGTGTGTGTGTGTGTGTGTGTGTGTGTGTGTTTATCCCAGTGAATCACACAGAAAATTGCAGATATCTTGAACTTCATAATCCAATTAGCCAGCTGAATGTAAAAATGAAGTGACCTGTGAATAAAACCCCTCCAGTGTGGCATGCCATTTTACCAGAAGTAGGAAACCAAACAGTAATTTACCCTGGACCCCTGTCATTGTTCTTCAGGACCAAATGGGGAAAGTCAGTAGACAACCCCCTGAGGAAGTAAAAATCAGCTTTGGCTTGCTTCATTTGTGCCACCATTTGAAATAAGGTAATATTGCCCCTGATGAGTTTCTTCTAAAGGGCTGTTTTCTCCAGCAGCATTTTACAAATGGCTGCTGTATTAAAGAGCAGATGAAACACCCCTTAGGAACACACTCCACGATGCCTTTAGTGTCTTCCCTGACACATGTGAAGATGGATGGACCCTCAAGAGCTCACTGCTAACTAAGTGAGTCACATTTGTCTCCTAGGAATGTTTTATAAGCTGCAGAATGTGACAAAAGCCATTACGGAGATTATATTTCCCAGCAATGAATCTGCTGTCCATCCTCTGCTATTCCAAACATTCAGAAAATTACTATGGGATTACTGATGGCCCAGAAAGCAAGGCAGCATTGATTTGCTGTGCAGGGTTATTCCCTGAAGAAGTGGCAATGACTGTGCATGACTTGAATTAAACAAGGGTGTGAGCATAGGTTAAAAATTGACTTTCTTAATATTATTTACTCAGAGGTATTTTTTAAGTTTTTAAATATACTTAGTTTCCTTATGTTCATGTACCAACCCTGGTTCTTTTTTTTCTTGCAATCTTTCTGCATCCTCTCTGGCAATGGTTCATGACTCATGAGTGGTGGAGTTTATTATAAGAGTCCTATCCAGGGAAAGGCACTCTGTAGTCTTTTATTCTCTAAACCTTGGCCAATTGTGTCCTTCTGTGTTCCTCACACTGTGCTGCATGAGTAAGTCTCAGTGGTCAGAGCATTCAAATTCTCTCCACGCCCTGGTCACTTAGGGCAAGGCATCAGTGTCTCCCAGGCCTCTGGGAACTAACTCATAGGAACTATGGCATGATCAACACCCAAGCTGACTCAATTGGAAAAACAAAACAACAACAACAACAACAAAAAAAAAAACAAACAAAAAAAAAACCCCATAGAATTGGGGAATTGAGTATCAGGCCCAACCTTAGCTAAAGACTATTGGCAAATTGTGGGAAATTTTAGTTAAGATGGGTAGCATTCTAAACCAATGGGACCTCCCTGGCCACACCAATGGGGTGGGATGTAGTGACGAAAAGGTTTAGTATTTGGCCCTGGGAGTTGAGTCATGCTGTCTATATAACCAGACATTTTGGAATAAAGCTCTCTCTGTATTTGGACTTTAACATGCGTCCATGTGGTGTGCTTTCCTGCACGTGTTTTCCTCAGAGATCATCCTGAGAATAAATGGGATACCTTATCAAATGATCATTGCTGGGTGCAGGAGAGTTTATCTTCTTTAAGGGAATGTTTCTATATTGTCTGACTACATTCCAGTGATGTTGCTTGTACTGAGGAACATCTAGATACAAATACTTGACTGTATTGGCCTCAACATATATGATGGAATGCATGAAATCTGGAGTGTGTGTGGGAGGTGCTAAGGAGGTTGTGGATAGGGAGGGAGTATAAATATGATTAAGACATTTTATGAAATGCAAAATTTCAATAAAAATACATTTTATTATTTTTTTTATTTTAGGTACATAAGTGTGTGGCATGTGTGAATGAAAGCGCACCCATATCATGCAATGCCCATGGAAGTCAGAAGAGGTTGTCAGATAATCTGGAAATTAAGTTATTGATGTTTGTTACCTGCCATGTGAGTAATGGGAACTGAACACAGGTCCTCTACAAGAGCGGCCAGTGCTTTTAACTGCTTAGCCATCTCTCCAGCCCCATACCCTATTTATTTTTTACTGACAAAACTCACTACAAGTTAAAGAAAAATACTCCATGTCTGGAAACAAAAAAAAAAAATATATATATATATATATATATATATATATATATATATTTCTTTAAGTAGGTTTACCTTTATAACCTTTCCATTTACAGTAGTTAAAGTGTTACAGTTAAGTCAATTGCCATACTTTATGGTCACTCTGGTCACTGATTTATAAAAGATTATCAAAATTCAACCAGATACTGTATACATAGCAAAATTATACAATCAAGTCAATTATCTGAACCTGAAAACAGAAGTACTAAGTGACCATTCATAATAAAATTATTAAAGTTTCTGGGATGCTAGTCAAAATGATTGTAAGGTTTTAGAATGAAGTTAGGGATGGAGAGATGGTTTGGTGTGTAAGAGCAATTGCAAAGCAAGTATAAGGACCTGAGTACAAATACCCTGCACTTATGTAACAACCCATGTATGTGGCTGGATAGATGGCTCAGAGGTTAACAGGACTTGATGCTAGTGCAGAGAACTGGGTTTCAGCTCCCAGCACCTACATGTGTCTCACAGGTGTCTGGAACTCCAGTTCCTAGGAGTCCACAGCCTTCTTCTAACCTCCATAGATACCAGACACACATTTGGTGCCTATACATACATTTAAACAACCAATTCAGACACACAAAATATAATGAATAGCTCTTTAAAAAATAAAATGAACCCAGGTATGGCAGTATGGACCTATAATCTCAGCTCTGGGTGGTCAGAGACAGGATGATCACAAGGGTCTGCTACCTGCCTGCTGAGCTCCTAGTTCAGTACTAGACCTGGTCTCAAATGGAAAAGGCAGAGTGACAAAGCAGATGTCCTCCTTTTATCTCTGCAATGTGTGCATCTGTACACAAACACATGTACATATAAACCACATATACAAACATTAACACATACTCTCAGGTGCACTCATCATAAACATAAACAAATGAATTAAAGATTTGACAAATATGTATGTGGAATGTGCTTGTAAAGACTTTGGGAATACAGTGATAATCCATTTATTGTTTATTCTCATACATAGGCAGGAAAAAGTCTATTTGATTCATCATGTTCACGAACTCTAACTTTAGCCTCTTAAACTTTTATAGCTTTATATGACCATGACATCTCAAGATGAAGCCATGGCTTTAATACATTTAAAAAATAATTGGTACCATTTTATTCTTTAATCCTTTCAGAGTAGCTTTTCACATTGGACAGAAGCAGTGTTTCTCAAATCCAGGAGATCTTCTGGTTTGTCTTCTATGACCTTTGGTATCAACCTCATCTACTCCTCAAATACAACCATGTGGTATTTAGTGGCAAGAAATGATAAACATATTGGCTACTGAAATGGACTCAATGTAAGTAATAATAACATGAACATTGATAGAAAAGCCAGGTAGCTACTGTCCCTGATTCTGGCCATTCTATCATAGATGAAAGCTGCTTAATAGAAGGTAATTATTATTAGAAATACCATCGTGATGGTAGTTCTGAGGTCAGAAAGTATTTCAAGCTGTTTCAGTTTATCATGTTAAAAGCAAAAAGTAAGACTTCCCTGATTCTGTAGTTTCAGTTAGGAAAAAAAGCAAACTATGCCTGGAAAGACTTAAAGAAAGCAAGTTAATTTCACAGTTTCGGGGAAGTTAAGCAAAGCACAAAATAAAAATTCAGTCATATGGGTATGAAGGTAAGAATTCATTATTTAATGACTTATTTATAATAGATAGAAAATTCAGCATTATTATCATTATAATTATTAAAGAAAAATATACTAGATGAGGCATTGTATTAAGAAATCAAATTTTAATCACACAAAAATATGAAGACATTAGCATAATTCTCTTCTTTTTTGTCTTATTTTTATTGAAGTTTTATGTATTTCATACAACATTTCTTAATCAAATTTAAAGCCAATTTTCTTTCCTTGCTCCCACACCGCCAGTGCTCAAGCATTCCTCAATAAATATGTTTTATCTTTTTCTCAGTCTTTTTTAAGTTTTTCAGTGCCAAAGTTTACTGTTTGGGGCAGAAGTTTACTGTTTCAGTGAGTTCTTTAACCCCCGTTTATATATATATATATATATATTACATTTATTGATTTTTTTTGTATTTCATACATTATTTTTCAGACCAATTTAGACACATTCCCCTTTCCATGGCCTCCACCCCACCCCAGTTCATGCATTCTGCCATGCATGTCTTACATCTTTTTCTCAGTCTTTTTAAAGTTTTTCGCCACAGAGGTTTATTGTTTGGGGCAGAATTTAACTGTATCAGTCAGTTCTTTGACCCAGTCCTTATATTGTTTTTGTTCCCTCCTATTTGTATTGCCTCCAAATATGCCTATATAAATGTCACATATATACCAAAATTATGACCCCTGGAAAAAAAAACTGTATGTTAATCCAAAATATGTTTGGGAATTCACATTTTCCCTTTAATTTTATATTATTCTAAAATATGCATACATACCCTCCACCCATATACCACAATTACAATGTCTGAAAACAAGTGATAAATTAATTCTAGAGCCCATAAAGGGATTCATATTATTACAGCACAGTTGCCTTGAGATAAAAAGAAATATAACATTATCATTGCTCAGCTTGTCTTTCAACTAGAGATTTGGTGCTACCATCCACAAATGAGGGATATCATTCATAGTTTGTTTTCTGAGAGTGTGCTACTTCACTTAGCATAATGTCATCTAGTTCCATCCCTTTACCTGTAAAGTTTGTGATGTCATCTTTTTGTACCACTGTATAGATCTCCATTGTGTAGATGTACCACATTTGTGTTCTCCACTTGTCAATTGATGGGCATTTGGGTTGGTTCCAGCTCTTTGCTATTGTGAAGAAAGCTTCAATAATCATAGATGTGCATGCATGGTTGTGGTAGGAAGAGTCTTGTGGTTATATTCCCAGGAGTGTTAAGACTGGTTGACCCAGTTTTGTTGTTGCTGTTGTTTCTTCCAATTTATATCATTCCAAAATATGCCTATATGGATTCCATAGATATACCAAAATTATGATGACTGAAAATAAATTACAGGTTAATTCCAAAACATATTTAAGGGATTCACAGTTTGATAGTAGAGTTGTAGGCAGGTAAAGAAATAATGTCACTTTACATTCATACATTAGATAGCAAATTGGTGAATAAGATTGGGTATAATATTTACTAAAAAAAATGAAGAAATAAAAAGGAATTACTCAGTTTTCCTTACAAAGAGAGATTTGGTGCTAGGAGTCACAAATACGGGACACCATTGGTCATTTGTTTTTCTGGGACTGCGTTACTTCACTTAGCATAATGGCTTCTAGTTCCATCAATTTACCTGCGAAGTTCATGATGTCATCTTTCTTTACTGCTGCATCAAATTCAGTTGTGTAGATGTACCATATTTTCTTTATCCACTCTTTGAGGGACACTTGGTTTGCTTCCAGCTCTTTGCTATTGTGAAAAGAGCTGCAATAAACTTAAATGTGCATGTATCTCTGCAATAGGATGAGGATGAGTCTTGTATGTATACGACTGGGTAATGTGGTAGGCTCATTTTCAGTCTTTTAAGTGTTCTCCACACTGCTTTCCATAGGGGTTGTACAATTTTGCCTTCCCACCTGCAATGGATGAGTGTTCCCCTTTCCCCACCACTTCTCCAGCATTTGATATCTTTTGTTTTCTTGATCTTAGCTGGTGTTACAGGAGTAAGATGAAATATTAAATTTGTTTTAATTTGCATTTCCATAATTATTAGTGACATTGAACACTTTTAAGATGTTTGTCCCTCTTTCCCCACACCCTCTCCAGCACTTGGCATCATTTGTTTTCTTGATCCTAGCCAGTCTTACTGGAGTAAGATGGTATCTTAAGGTGGTTTTAATTTGCATTTCCTTAATTATTAGCGATGTTGAACACTTCTTAAGGTATTTTTCAGCCATCACTAATTCCTCCTCTGTGAAGACTCTGTTCAGATCTTTGCTCCATCTTCTGAGTGATTCATTTGTTTTCTTTCTTCTTTGTTTTTTGAGTAGCTTGTATACTCTGGAAATTAATGCTTTGTCGGATGTATCTGCTGTGAAGGTTTCCTCCCATTCTGTGGGTTTTCTCTTCACTTCCTTTATTGTTTCCTTTGATGTACAGAAGCTTTTGAGTTTAATGAGGTCCCATTTGTCAATTGATGACCTTATTTCTTGTGCAGCTGCTGTCTGATTTAAGAAGTCTTTTCCTACACCTATGTCTTGTAGTCTGCTGCCAAGTTTCTCTTCTATCACCTCCAGACAACAATATAGACTGGGCACTCATTTGATCAACTTGATTGAACATACAAGGCCCCCCTGCTGGATGGTGGGACCCAAGAGCTGTGTGGGTTTGGGCACAACTGCTCGCAAATTGGTTTTACATGAAGGATGCTTGTACTCACAAACTATCACTTATTGTTTAAAAAAAAATGAAAACAAAACAAAACAAAAAACCAGAAAGATGCAGAAAAGTTATAGCAGAATGCATGATCTGGGATGGGTAGGGGTGGGGTAGGGTGAAGGGAAGGGGATATACACCTGAACTGAATTGGAAAATGATGTATGAAATACACAAAGCATCAATAAAAAATTAATTAATAAAAAAAAAAGAAACCAGGCTGAGCATAGGTCAGGGGAGCAAGCCTGTAAGCAGCATCCTCCATGGCTTGTGATTCAGCTACTGCCTCGAGGCTCCTGCCCTGAGTTTCTACCTTGGGCTCCCTAAGTGATGAACTGTGACCTGGGAGATGTAAGATGAATGCACTCTTTCTTTCCCACATTGGTATTGGTCAGAGTGTTTTGTCACAGCAATTGAAAGCCAACTAAAACAGTATTCAATTTCATAAATATAAAATTGCCTATAAGCTATTGCCTTGGGTCTCAAAAAGTAAAATGGCCTTCATAAAACTGAATAAATACCACAAATATTAAAATTGACAATGGTAGTATTCTCTATGTATACCTTGATTTTAACAGACAGCTGGTACTGGTGAAAAGGTACAGAGGTTAGGATCTTAGTAAAACATTTCTTTATCTGTGTCCTGAGCACTCAATTGTATATACTATGTGACACCTTGAGCACAGTGACAGACCTTACACCTGGAGAAACACCCTACACTCTGGACCTTTAACTACCAGGTGTCATAAGAACTAAGCGGTATTTGTATCTGTATATGTATGTAATACACAGAGTGTATTACATTTTCATGTTTGATATGCAGTTGGTAATATAAATGTTGCTAAAAGCATATTTTCCAAATGAATAAAATAATCAATTTTTGATACTGCTTATATTCAGTTGTAATCTTGGTCTCATAACTTTAAATGATGTTAAAGTCAAATAAATTGTCACACAAATTAAATAATTATATTTCAGGCTTCTATGTGGAAAAAGAAAGAAATACACAAAATATCAATAAATGCATTATAAAAAAGCTAATGGTTGGAAAACTGGGTTTGTTTCAAAATATTTATTTATTAAGCGCCTCTGTATACTTATTCAAAATGATTCTTCTACTTAACATTTTATAATAATTCTTTTGTCTAATTTGTGTTTTCTGAATGTTCTATGCCATTTCATTAAGAATAAAATGGTTTTTTTGTGCAAAAAAAAAAAAAAAAGACGTTTGTCAGCCATCTTTACTTCCTCCGTTGTGAGGTCTCTGTTCAGGCTCTTACTCAGTCTTTTGAGTGAGTCATTTGTTTTCTTGATCCTTTGTTTTTTGGGTAGCTTTTATATTCTGGATGTTAATGCTTGGTCAGATGTATCAATGGTGAAAACCCACTCTGTGGGTTTTTCTTTTATTTCTTTGTTTCACTGTACAGAAGCTCTTGAGTTTAATAAGATCCCGCTTGTCAATCTTTGAGCTCATTTTTTGCACAGCGGATCTATGATTTAGAAAGTCTTTTCCTATGCCTATGTCTTGTAGGTTACTACCAATGCTTTCTTCTATCATTTTCAGAGTTTGGTGTTTCACATTGAGGTCTTTCATCCATTTGGAGTTTATTTTTGTACAGGGGAGAGGTAAATGGATAGTTTTATTCTACAATTGGTGACCTGGTTATGCCAACACCATTTGCTGAAGATGCTATCTTTCCTCCATTGATTCTTCTTGGCCCCATCATCAAGTATGAGGTGCCTGAAATTGCATGTCCACAGGTTTGGATCTTCAATTTTGTTCCGTTGCTCTATGGGTCCGTTTTTGTGCCAATACAGGCTGTTTTATGACTATAGCCTTGTAATATAGTTTGAAATCTGGTATGGTAATCCCTCCATATTGCCCTTTTTGCTCAGGGTTGCTTTGGCTATTCAGGGTCTTTTGTTTTTCCATCTGAAATTTGGGATTTTTTTTCTGGGTCTTTGACGAAGCTCATTGGGGATTTTAATTAGGATTGCCATGAATTAGTATATTACTTTGGGCAGGATGATCATTTTTACTATATTCATTCTTCCAATCCATGAGCATGGGAGGTCCTTCCATCTTCTGGAATCTTCCTCAGTCTCCTTTTTGAGGAATTTAAAATTTTCATTGTACAGATTTTTAGTGTCTTTGGTCAATTTTGCATATATATAATTTATATAATATATACGATATATTATATAAATAAATATTATATATTTATTTATTATCTATATCAAATTATATTCCTTCTTCAATTGATTTGTATTGGAATAAAGAAGACGAGTACCAATTTTTCTGTGTGTTAATTTTGTAACCTGTCAATTTACTGAAACTCTTTTTTTTAATGTATTTTTATTGAGGCTTTGTGATTTTCATACATCATTTTCCAATTCAGTTCAGCGATACCCCTTCCCTTCCCCCCCCACCCCACCCCACCCCTACCCATCGCAGATCGTGCATTCTGCCATAAGTGTTTTCATCTTTCTTCTTGCTTTTGTTTTTGTTGTTGTTTTCATTTTTTTTAACAATAGGTGATAATTTGTGAGTACAAGCATCCTTCATGTAAAACCAATTTGCAGCAGATTGTGCCCAAACCCACACAGCTCATGGGTCCTACCATCCTGAAAGGGGGGGCTTGGATGTTCAATCAAGTTGATCAAATGAGTGGTCCAGCTATATTGTTGTAGTTTCACCATTAACCCCAATCGAAGCCCTTACATTCTACCACGCCCCCTCTTCCCGCAGATTGTTCCCTAGGCTTAGAAAAGGGGCACAGGTGGATGAGAAGCAAAACACTCTACTTTCTCTCGGAGCTGTGTCTTGGTCTCTCTAGTCGTTCTGGCTGTTTTCTTTCATGGGCTGCCAGCTTGTCCAGGCTTAACCTTTCGATCCACTAATGAAGCACATGCAATTAGATATATAGGTATTTAAACAGTATAAATTATAGCCTTTCGATCCTACTAATGAGCAACACACTAGATATATGGGTATTTAAACAGTACTAATCTGTATATCCCAAATCTAATTGGCTATTGGCTCTCTCCTTGGAGGAATAACCCACGGCTGATGTCACAAGCTTACATCCTCTAATGGTTAGGAGATGTTATAAACCACACGAAGACCCTGCCATACTTGACAGAAGAAAATGTAGATCATGAATTGACATACCATCCAACCATCTGTGTCTATACCAAAGTAATTTACTGAAACTCTTAATGGCTTCCAGTCAATTTCTGGTGGAGTTTTTTTCATCCCTTAGATAAACTATTATGTCATCTGAAAATGGGTCGTTTGAATTTTTGCATCTATGTTCACTAATGAAATGGGTCTACAGATTTCTTTTTTAGTTGCATTTTTGCCTGGTTTTGGTATTAGAGTGATGCCAGATTCATAGAAGGAATTTGGGAAATTTCCCTCTTTGTCTACCTCTTGAATAATTTGAATAATAATGGCTGTAGGTCTTCTTTAAATGTCTTGTAAAATTCGGCTTTGAATCCATCTGGGCCTGAGCTTTTTTTAGTTGGGAGTTTTTATTGCTATTTGTTTTGTTTTTATCACTGTTTCAGTTTCTTCCTTTCTTATGGGTCTGTTTGAGCTGTCGATCTTTTTTTGGTTAGGTTTTGGTGAATTCCAAGTTTTCAGTTATTCATCCATTTCTCTTAGATTTTCAAATTTGGTACAGTATTTGTTTTTGAAGTATGACCATATGATTATCTGAATCTTTTTTGCTATCTGTTGTTGTTTCCTTTTTCATGTCTAACTTTTCTTTTTCTTCTCTAATTTTTCATATTTGGAGTTGTTCTTTCCTTCTTTTGGTCAACTGGCTAAAGTTCTATCTATCTTGTTTATCCTTTCAAAGAACCAGCTCTTAGATACATTGATTTTTGTATTGTTCACTTTGTTTCTATTTCATTGATTTCTGCTCCGGTTTTTGATATTTCTCCCTGTCTGTTGGGTATAGGATTCATTGTTTTTGCCTCTCAAAATGTTTTTAGTTGCAGTGTTAGATCATTTATTTGTGCTCTTTCTGTTTTCTTAATGTGGTCACTTACAGCTATAAATTTCCCATTTAGGACTGCTTTTCAAGTGCCCCATAGATTTTCCTGTGTTGTGTTATCCTTTTTCATTTAATGCCAGGAATGTTTTTATTTCTTTTTTTCTCCTTTGACCCATTCGTTATTCAGTAGTGTGTTGTTTAGACTCCATGTGTTCTTGTAATTAGTAGGGCTCTTTCTGGTGTTGATAGTAAGCATTATTGCACTGTGGTCTCATAGGATGCATGAAATTATTTCAAATTTTTTTGTATTTGCTGAAGTTTTCCCTGTGTCCCAGTATATGGTCAATCTTGGAGAATGTTACATGGGGTGCAGAGTAGAAATTATATTCATTGGTGTTTAGGTGGAACAATCTGTAGACGTCTCCTAGGTCTATTTGGTGTATCATATTGTTCAGTTCAGATGTCTATTTATTCATCATCCAGTTTACCTGTGCAATGGGCTCAGTATGGTATTGAAATATCCCACTTTTGTGTGCTGGGATTAATCTGTGCTTTAAAGTCCTATAGTGTTATGCTTTGAAGTTTGATGCACCAGAGTTTGGTGCATATACAGTTATGATTGTGAACTCATAATGGTTGATTTATACTTTGATAAGGATGTAGTGACCTTCCTCATCTCTTCTGATTAGTTTTTCTTTGAAGTCTATTTTGTCTGATATTAAATTAGCAACTCCTGGGCTGGAGAGATGGCCTAGCAGTTAAGAGCGCCAACAGCTCTTGCAGAGGACCCAGGTTTGATCCCCAGCACCCACATGGTGGCCGAGAACCATTCAAAACTCCAATTCCAGGAGAACTCCAGTTCCAGGGGAATCTGAGACCCTCTTCTGACCTCTGTGACATTGCATGACACGGATGCACAAACTTGCATGCAGACAGTACATTCATACACATACAGAAATAAATAAAATTAATAAAAAATAAAATAAAATAAAATAGCAACTCCTACTTGCTTTTTTTTACCATTTGATTGGAATATTTTTCCATCATTTCAGTTTAAGATGGTGCCTGCCCTTGAAGGTGAGAGGTGTTTCTTGTAGACAACAAAAAGATGGATTCCATCTTAATCCATTCTCACAGTCTGTTTCTCTTGATTAGGGAGTTCAGACCATTAATATTTAAGGTTAATATTGACAGATGTGTATTTCTTCCCTTCAGTTTATATTGTTTGCATTTTTGGTTTATGTTTGTATTTGGGGGGTTATACCTTCATTAATTACTCTCTCTTGCCACTTGGGTATGGCTGTTCATTTCCTCTCTCCTCTGAACTACTTTGAGTATTTTCTTGAGGTTTGGTTTTCTAGTCATGTGTTCTTTCAACTTTTATATGTCACGGAAGATTTTCCTTTCTCCTGTGATTATAATTGACATTTTTGTTGGGTAGAATCATGGAGAATTTTTCTTCTGATGTTGTCTATTTGGTGTTCTATGTGCTTCTTATATTTGTGTGGGTATGTCTTTCTTCAATATAGGGAAATTTTCTTCTATAATTCTCTTAAATATCTGATACATACCATTATCCTGGGATTCATCTCCTTCCTCTGTACCTATGATGTGGAAATTTGATCTCTTCATGGTGTCCCACATTTCCTGATTATTCCACTCTTGTCTTTTGTTGTTGTTGTTTTGTTTTGTTTTGGTTCGTTTTTTTTTTTTTTTTAGTAGTCATTGCTTGAGCTCTAAAGTTCTTCCATTTTATCTCATACTCTTGAAATTTTTTTTTTAGTTTCAACCATTCTGTTACTGAGGTTTTCTCCTGTCTTTTCCTGTTGATTGGGTGAGCATTCAATTTCCTTTTTCATGTCAGCCTTAGATTCCTTTAGTATTTTCACTTCTTTCAGGAGTTTGCCATTCTCTCCTAATTCTTTGATTTGGTTTTCAGTTTCCTTTTTCCTTTCAGCCTGAGATTTTTTTCAGTGTTTCCATTTCTTTCCAGAGTTGTTTGTTCTCTCTCTTTAGTTCTTTGATTTGTTCTTTATATTCCTTGATTTCTTTGAGTATCTCTTTGATTGTTTTTTCAAGATCTGTGTCTTGTGTTATGTCCAGGAAGATCTAATTGTTGGAGTCTTCTGGAGGACTGATAGAATCTGGTGGGATTTATTATTTACTCATCCCCTATTGTTGATGTTTCATTGTGCTTTGGCACATGGATTTGATTCATTGTTTACAATCCGATGTGAAAGTCAAGTGTTTCTTCATTACTTTGCGGGCCTATTTTTCTAGATTTGTGGTGTAGTGGAAAGTTTGCTGTCTCTTCTTTTACCTTGTGCCTCGGAGTCACTATCTCTGTTCCCTCTGGGATGCCCACACCACCACGGGGGGGAGAGGGGAGGGAGGTCAGCAAACTGGCTTTGGCCCCTTAGGAAAACATCCGCAGGGAAGTGGTCCAGCCCTTAAGTAACCTGAGCCAGAAGCCACAGGGTAGCTGACTGCCTAGTTCTTTTCTTATACATGTGAGTTCTGAGGCTGAGTACTGATCAAAATCTTCTAGAAATGATTAATCAATTGATAAGTACATAAATGTACTCATGGAATGAATCTTGCTTCATTACTTAATGTTCAAGTTTCCTTTATTCAGTCTCTCCACTGTTATCTCATGACTAAGTGATAGTAAAAGCCATCATTCAGTGAGGATTTTAAGTAAACCAGGAATTGTAATACTTAGACACAATAATCTTATTTCTTACATATATGTAGCACATAAACAATGTACTGATATCAAAATAATCACTCACAGATCCACAACCTCACAGTTTCAAACCAATAGCTTTTGTTCACAATGATTTTTCTGTTAGCTTCCTTGAAACATGGAGGTAAGCTATGATTATGTGATCTCTTTTCTGGGAGGTAAGTACATAGAAGTTAGAATTAACTCTCGTCCCTTTCAAATATCATGTCACACCAAGAAGACCAATGACCATGTGCTGTAAGGAAATGTTCTCCTCTCATGATAGTATTCAAATTTTACTATGGTCTTTGGAAATCATACCAGGAAATAAACAATATTTCACATATACTGTTTCTGTTTCTTGGTTCAAATATTCTATTTGAGCAGTACCATTTTTTACAGGGTATTCTAATTTGGTTTGTGTTCTGTGATAAAATGTTCTTAATAAACCCAGTTAGGGGGAGGAAGCTTATCTGGCTTATAATTCAAGATCATAATCTGTCTTGAGGGATGGAGGCAGGGCATGAAATTAAACAAGGAACTTTAAGTAGATATCATGGAAGACAATTATGTGCTGACATGTTTATCCCAGGACCACCTAACCAAAGATATTGCTTCCCATAGTAGGATATTCCCTCCTAATCTATTTTTAAATCTTTTTAAATATATATTTTGTACAAGATTATCAAATCTAGATCTGTGTCCCCCACCCTATCCCCCCACCCCACCAGAACTCTTAGATAATTGGTACTAGCATCCACAGATCAGGGATACCATTCATCGCTTGTTTATCTGGGACTGTGTTACTTCACTCAGCATGATGTCTTCTACCTCCAGCCATTTTCCTGCAAAGCTCATGATGTTGTCTTTCTTTACTGCTGTATAGAACTACATTGTGTAGATGTAGCTCATTTTCTCTATCCACTCGTCAGTTAAGGGGCATTTGGGTTGGTTCCAGCTCCTTGCTATTGTGAAGAGAGCTGCAATAAACATGGCTGTGCATGTATCTCTGGGGTGGGATGAGTCTTGTTGGGTACATGCCCAGGAGTTGTATGGCTGGGTGGGGTGGCAAGTTCATTGCAAGTATTCCAAGGGTTCTCCACACTGCTTTCCATAGTGGCTGTACGAGTTTACATTCCCACCAGCAGGGGATGAGTGTTCCCCTTTCCCCACAACCTCTCCAGCACTTGGTATCATTTGTTTTCTTGATCCTAGCCAGTCTTATTGGAGTAAGATGATATCTTAAAGTGGTTTTGATTTGCATTTCCTTAATGATTAGTGATGTTGAGCAGTTCTTGAGGTGTTTCTCAGACATCTCTAATTCCTCGCTTGTGAAGTCTCTGTTCAGTTCTTTGCTCCATCTATTGAGCGGGTCATTTGTTTTCTTTTTTCTTTGTTTTTTGAGTAGTTTATATATTCTGGAAATCAATGCTTTGTCAGATGTATCTGCAGTGAAGGTTTCCTCCCACTCTGTGGGATTTCTCTTCACTTCCTTGATTGTTTCTTTTGATGTACAGAAGCTTTTGAGTTTGATGAGGTCCCATTTGTCAATTGTCGACCTTAATTCTTGCGCAGCTGCTGTCTGATTTAGGAAGTCTTTTCCTATGCCTATGTCTTGTAGTCTGCTGCCAACTTTTTCTTCTATCACCTTCAGAGTTTGGGGTTTCACGTTGAGGTCTTTGATCCATCTGGAGTTGACTTTTGTACAGAGCAAAAGGTAGGGGTTTAATTTCATTCTTCTATAAGTGGTGATCCAGTTTTGCCAACACCATTTGCTGAAGATGCAGTCTTTTCTCCATTGTGTCTTCTTAGTCTCCTTGTCAAATATGAGATGGCTGAAATTGTATGTGTTCAGATTGGGATCTTTTGTTTTGTACCATTGGTCAACAGGTCTGTTTTTGTGCCAGTACCAGGCTGTTTTTATGACTATACCCCTGTAGTATAGTTTGAAGTCTGGTATAGAGATCCCCCACCCTGTGTAGCTCTTTTGACTCAGGGTTGTTTTGGCTATTTAGGGTCTTTTGTTTTTCCAAATGAATTTAAGGACTTTTTTTCCAAGCCTGTGAAGAAATTCTTGGGGATTTTGATTGGGATTGCGTTAAATCTATACAACAGTTTTGGTAGAATGGACATTTTTACAATGTTAATTTTCCCTATCCATGATTATGGGAGGTTTTTCCATCTTCTGATGTCCTCTTCAATTTCTTTCTTTAAGGGTTTAAAATTTTTGTTGTAGAGATCTTTGGTGTCTTTGGTTAGGTTTGTTCCTAGGTATCTTATTGTTTTTTGAGGCTATTGTGAGTGGGAAGGTCTCCTTGAATTCTTTCTCCAGTTGCTTGTTGTTGGTGTAAAGAAAGGCCATTTATTTTTTTAGGTTAATTTTGTATCCTGCCACTTTGCTGAAGCTGTTAATCGTTTCTAGGAGTTTTCTGGTGGAGGTCTTAGCATCCTTAAGTAAACAATCATATCATCAGCAAATAGGGATAGTTTGACTTCCTCTTTTCCAAATAATACTCCTTTAATTTTCTTTTCTTGCCTTTCATTGCTCTAGCAAGTGTTTCAAGCACTATATTGAAGAGGAATGGTGACAGGGGGCAGCCTTGCTGAGTTCCTACCTTTAAAGGGAATGTTTCTATCATTTCCCCATTTAGGATGATAGTGGCTGTGGGTTTCCTGTATATGGCTTTGATTACATTGAGGAATGATCCCTCCAATCCAATTCCCTCTAGGACTTTAACCATGAAGGGATGCTGGATTTTGTCAAAGGCTTTTTCAGCATCAATTGAGATGATGGTGTGGTTTTTGTCTTTCATTCCATTTATGAGTTTGATGATGTTTTTTGATTTTCATATGTTGAACCATCCCTGCATCTTTGGTATGAAACAAACTTGGTCCAGATGGATGATATTCTTGATGTGGGTCTGTATGTTACTTGTCAGTATCCTGTTTAGAATTTTGACATCTCTGTTCATTAGGGAGATGGGCTTATAATTCTCCTTTTTAGTTGTATCTTTGCCTGGTTTTGGTAATAGAGTGATGCTGGATTCATAGAAGGAATTTGGGAGAATTCCCTCTGTTTATATCCTTGTAAACAGTTTCAGTAATAATAGTTGTATTTTTTGAAATGTTTTATAGAATTCTGCCATGAAATCATCTGGGCCTGGGTTTTTTTTAGTTGGGAGGTTTCTTATTACATCTTCAATTTCTTCATGTATTATGGGTCTCTTTAAGCTGTCAATCTCTTCTTGGTTGAGCTTTGGTGATTCCCAGGATTTCAGATATTCATCCATTTCGTCTAGGTTTTCAAACTTGGTAGAGTATAGGTTTTTGAAGTA
This sequence comes from Rhizomys pruinosus, assembly GCA_009823505.1. Lineage (NCBI taxonomy): Eukaryota > Metazoa > Chordata > Mammalia > Rodentia > Spalacidae > Rhizomys > Rhizomys pruinosus. Next base: position 834,662 of record VZQC01012039.1, on the reverse strand, counting down.
TTCCCCTGGGATTTTCTGGATCTTTTCCTTGTCTGTCATGATATTTCCCTTTTGATCATGGATTGTATTGATTTGGACATGTTCCTTCTTTCTTTTGGTTAACTGGGCTAGAGGTCTGTCTATGTCGTTTATTCTTTCAAAGAACCAACTTTTGGATTCATTGATTTTTTTGTATTGTTTACTTTGTTTCTATTTCATTGATTTCTGCTCTGATTTTTGTTATTTCTTCCTGTCTGTTGCAACTGCGACCACACAGCCACAAAAGCCAATTAAGCCAAATAAAACTAAATTAAATCAAACAATGATCAGTCTAGCTGAGGCACCCAGCTCCTACTTAACTTCCTGCACTTCACCTGGTCTTGGGAGATCTCAAGACTCACACAACCCTAACTTTGATACCAGCTGGGAGGATAACTTCGCCCCCACAGCCACAAAAGCCAATTAAGCCAAAGATAACTAAATTAAATCAAACAACATTCAGCCTTGCTGAGGCACCCAGCTCCTACCTACATTCTTGTGCTTCAGCTGATCTTGGGAAATCTCAGATTTCAAGACTCACACAACCCTAACTTTTATACCAGCTGGGAGGATAACTCCACTCCCACAGTCACAATAGCCAATGAAGCCAAAGACAAATAAATTAGATCAATCAACGATCAGCCTTGGTCTGCAACTAGATCCTACCACCTTCCTTTTACTTCAGCTGGTCTTGGGAGAACTCAGATCTCAAGACTCACACAACCCTACCTTTTACACCAGATGGCAGGATAACTCTGACCTCCAAGCCACAAATGCCAATTAAGCCAAAGACAACTAAATTAAATCAAACAATAATCAGACTTGCTGAAGCACCCAGATCCTACCTACCTTCCTGCACTTCAGTTGGTCTTGGGAGATCTCCAATCTCAAGACTCACATAACATTTATAGCATCTGGGAGTATAACTCCAAGGCCACAGCCACAAAAGCCAATTAAGCCAAAGAAAACGAAATTACCTCAAACAAGATCAGCCTTGCTGAGGGGCCCAGCTCCTACCTACCTTCCTGTGCTTCAGCTATTCTTTGGAAATCTCAGATCTCAAGACTCACAAAACCCTGACTTTTATAACAGCTGGATCAATAACTCTGCCCCCACAGCCACAAAAGCCAATTAAGCCAATGACAACTAACTTAAATCAAACAACGATCAGCCTTGCAGAGGCACCCAGCTAATACCTACTTTCCTTTGATCAGCTGGTCTTGGAAGATCTCAGATCTCAAGACTCACACAACCCTAGCTTTTATATGAGCTGCAAGGATAACTCTGCCCCCACAGCCACAAAAGCCAATTAAGCCAAAGACAACTAACTTAAATCAAACAACGATCAGCCTTGCAGAGGCACCCAGCTAATACCTACTTTCCTTTGATCAGCTGGTCTTGGAAGATCTCAGATCTCAAGACTCACACAACCCTAGCTTTTATATGAGCTGCAAGGATAATTCTGCCCCCACAGCCACAAAAGCCAATTAAGCAAAAGACAACTAAATTAAATAGAACAACGATCAGCCTAGTTGAGGCACCCAGCTCCTAGCTACCTTCCTGTGATTCAATTGGTCTTGGGAGATCCCAGATCTCAAGAGACACACAATACGAAATTTTATACCACACCACATGGGAGGATAACTCCACCCCCACAGCCCAAAAAGCCAATTAAGTCAAAGACAATTGAATAAAATCAAACAACGATCATCCTTGCTGAGGCACCCAGCTCCTATCTACCTTCCTGCACTTCAGCTGATCTTGGGAAATCTCAGATCTCAAGACTCACACAACCTTAACTTTTATAACATCTGGGAGGACAACTCTGCCCCCACAGCCACAAAAACCAATTAAGCCAAAGAAAAGCAATTAAGTCAAACAATGATCAGCCTTGTTGAGACACCCAGTTCCTCCCTACCTTCCATCCCTTCAGCTGCTCTTGGGACATCTCAGATCTCAAGAATCACACAACCTTTCCTTTTATACCATCTGGGAGGATAACTCTGCCCCCACAGACACAAAAGCCAATTAAGTCAAAGACAACTAAATTAAATCAAACAATGATCAGCCTTACTGAGGCATCCAGCTCCTAGCTACCTTCCTGTGCTTCAGCTGGGCTTGGGAGATCTCAAATCTCAAGACTCACACAACTCTACCTTTTATACAAGCTGGCAGGATAACTCTGCCCCCACAGCCATAAAAGCCAATTAAGCCAAAGACAGCTAAGTTAGATCAAACAATGATGAGCCTTGCTAAGGTAACCAATTCCTACCTTCCTTCATGTGCTTCAGGTGATCTTGGGAGATCTCAGATCTCAAGACTCACACAACCCAAACTTTTATGCCAGCTGGGAGGATAACTCCCTACCCACAGCCACCAAAGCCAATTAAGCCAAAGACAACTAAATTAAATCAAACAACTATCAGCCTTGCTGAGGCACCCAGCTGCTACCTACCTTCCTGCCCTTCAGCTGGTCTTGGGACATCTCAGATCTCAAGACTCACACAACCCTACCTTTTGTAGTAGCTGGGCGGATAACTCCACCCCCACAGCCTCAAAAGCCTGTTAAGCCAAAGACAACTAAATTAAATCAAACAAAGATCATCCTTGCTGAGGCACCCAGCTCTTACCTACTTTCCTGTGCTTCAGCTGGGCTTGGGAGATCTCAGATCCCCTCCTAATCTATTAACAGTCATGAAAATACCCCACATGCCAATCTGATCTGAGGAATTCCTCAATGGAAGCTTTCTTCTTTTATAAAAGTTTGTATCAAGCTGACAATTAAAGCTAAGTTATACAGAGAGGGAAATGCAATTTAATTAGATATCCATAGTGCCTTATTTTCAGGAATGGACAACTTTGAGATCCTGAGTTGCTCCCTCCTCTTTTGCAGGAGAAGACTGTTAACCATATATTCCCATGAAGGCCTTGCTGCTGAAAGAGTTAATGGGAGAGAAATCACAGAGGAGACAAAAAGCAAGGATAAAATAATGTGTCATCATATCTAAGCCAAGATATATTTCCAAATTTGCATTAATTTCTTGTCTGAAAGCAGTGGTATTTAAGAGTGGTGATGATGGTCACCAAGCTAACTTTTTCCTTATACATTGTGTAATGTAATTTTAATGATTAGTGAAAATCTTCACTTCAAAATTTACTACTTCAAATTACTGAGCCACTCAAAGATGAAGGCATACTCATGACTTCTAAAGCAATTTAATTCGAGTAAACTCTAACTCTATGATACTCTTTTTGTATACAGACATAGTTTTAGCTTAGAAATTAAAATAGTATGTAATCATAAATAATTAAAAATTTAGTTAAGAAGTCCTAAGATCTCATTAAATTTCTAAGAACAATTGCAAGACTTGTTACATGTGGAAAGAATAATGTCAAATATTAAGTAATGGTTACATAGAAAATGCATTGGTAATACCCTTGGTAATACCCTTGCACTCACTGTCAGACGCCTTTTACTGACTTCCTTGATTTGTCTTAATAGTATTGATTAAGAATGTAATTTAATAAGAGAAGAACACCACAAGTGTTACTTAGGGAGAAATAGGTAAAATAGGAGTATTTAAAGGGGAGGGGAAAAGGGATGGTTACAAGAAACTATGGGGATAAGAGAGAAGAAGAAGCTAAAGAAAGGTGGGACCATTGGAGACAGGTATTACCAAGAAAGAAATGAGAAAAAGTGGGATACTTTAAATGATCAGGACATGGACAGACATTTAGACAGGAAGAGAGTGGGTAGAAGTAAACGATATGTAGCTAGAACAAACAAATAACAGAGGGAATTATATCAATCTAAACACCTGCTGACAAATTAGCTAGTACAAACAAATAACAGAGGGAATTATATCAGTCCAAGTATCTACTGACAAATTACACAAACAATGTCTCTACATCAGTCCATGAATATACCTAAAGGCTAAGAACAAGAAACAGTGTCAGATTTTAGAAATCTTTGAGTTGTGTTCTAGTTTCTGTTCAATTGCTGTGACAAAATACACTGACCACTACCAACTTGGGGAGGAAAGGGTTTGCTCAGCTCACATCTCCTGGGTCACAGTTCATCACTCAGGGAGCCCAAAGTAGGAACTCAGGGCAGGAACCAGGAGGCAGGAGCTGAAGCACAGGCCATGGAGGAATGCTTCTTACTGGCTTGCTCCTCTGGCCTATGCCCAGACTGCCCTTTTATACTGTACACAACAACCTGCCCAGGGTGTCACCACCCATAGTGGGCTGGGCCCTCCCACATTGCTCAACAATCAAGACAATACTCAACAGATGTGGCCACAGACCAGTCCAATGAAGTCAATTCCTCCAATTGAGGCTCCCTCAACCCAGATATGTCAAGTTGACACTAAAGCTATCTAGCATAAGTTGTTAGCCAGAATACATCCAAGACACTCCCAAAATTTCATAGGCTATTACCACAACCCTTGTTTGTCTCCTAGACAAGTTAAGATAAGTTAGACAAGTTAGGAGCCTATATTTGCTGAAAATAGAATCTACTTTAGACACCAGATTTGGAGCAATGGAGCTGGAACTATCCTGGAACCTACCTCCCCTGAAGGTTAGCTCTCATAGCTTTGGAAATCACTAAGAACACTACACAGGCTGCTAAGAGAGAACATCAATCAATGTCCAACACCAGGCTTGAGCTTAATAATCACATCAATGTCCTCTACAGAAAATGGCATTGGAGTGGTAGTGGCTCATCTTACTTGGGAGTAAACAAAAGCCATCTTATTGGACATAAAGCTCTCTCAATGGGACGAAACTCATGTATGTTCTGTAAACATAACCAAATACACATGATTGGAGAGATTGGAGATCTTAGAGAAATCCCCAGGGCTGTCGCCCCCTAGGTAAATGTAATTTCTTGCTCTGTGTAAAATACGGATTTTTTTTGTCTTTTCAAGACAGGGTCTCTCTGTAGTCCCAGCTGTCCTGGAACTTGCTCTGTAGAGCAGGCTGGCCTTGAACTCACAAAGATCCACCTGCCTCTGCCTCCCAAGTGCTAGGATTAAAGGCGTGCACCACCACACCTGGCATAAAATATGGATTCTTGTATTTACAGACAAGATCCCAGTCACCACTCATAAAAGAAGCTTCTTTATCAAAAAACATGGATTATTACAGGATTTCACAACTGGTCATACACAGAGATTGTCACTGAAATGCCCAAGCCTAAGTAGCATATCTACAATGCAACCTCTACACCTAAGGCTCACAGAACATAGTGGAACAAAGGGTAAAGAGACCACTAACACATCCCACAATTCTCATCAATGAAACTCCCTCATGCAATATAAGGCCAGAACTACAATAGGTCACAAATGGCAAATGAGTATAGAATAAGTGTCTGCAGAGTATGGATTTCTGGAGAAGACACTTATATTAAACTTCACCCACCCAGGGCTTAGGGACCATTTCAGAAGAAGAGGCAGAAAGTTTGTAAGATCCAGGGACTAGAAACGTGAGCATGTGTAAATACAGTCCTACAGGCTCCTGGGACTTTGCTCACATGAAACTATAGCATGCACAAGACACATGCAAACTCAAGAAGACAAAACCCAACACATAACTGTGTAAATGTGCAGGAGGTCACAATCTTATTTGAAGAATGTGGTGGCTTGAATGAGAATGTTCCCCATAAGCTCCAAATATTCAGAAAATTTCTTTCCAGTTAGTAGCAAAATTTTGGGAGATCTTAGAAGGTGAGGCCATGCTATAGGATGTAAGCCACTGGGGGCAGACTTAGAGAATTCTAAAAGCCTTGCCAATCTCCAGAGTCTTGCTCTGTCTGCCTACTTGAAGATGTGAACCTCTGCTTTCTGCTCCTGCTCCAGCATCTACTGCCACCATGCCTCGCCAACATGATGACTCTAATTCTCTTGGAACCATAAGCTCAAATGAACTCTTCCTTTTCTTTTTTTTTTTTTTTTAGTGGGGGTGGGGGAAGGGAATTGGAGGACTCTCAAGCTTCATAAGTGGGAGGGGTACAGTCTGCCCACATTCTCCAAATAGTACCTTCCTTAAATTGTATGACACATCGAGAGGGTAAGGACTTGTTACCCAAATTTCAATTCAGCACAAAAATGTGTTCAGAGCTGACCAGTACCAGTCCCACCACCAGAGTATCAGCTCAAAGAACCAAGAAGTTACGTATGTTGTAGACAAGAAGTTCAGTGATACACTGACTCTCTCCATCACTCTGCTCTTCTTTTTCCCTCCCCCTTCAAACCTCCCTGTCTAATGGGAGCCCACTGTGGCAGCTGCCCCATTCACCCTCTCCTTAGCCCACCTTCCAGCAGCTGCTTTGTTTGGGGAGGACTAATGGGGGCTACATAGAGGAACACTGGAGGGAAGGGGCTCAGGGAACACCGAAGGCCGAGCCTACCTCTGGAGAGCAGAAGTCCCCAGAGCTGGAGACAAAGTCCAAATAAGCTGTACTGTTGGTTGTCAGGGTCTCCGGGGCCAGAGCTCATCAGGGAGGAAGGTGATCACAAGACCGATGTGGGAGGAGAAGAGGAATGCAGTGTGATTGAAAGGTGCCACCTGTCAAACCTTCAGGGGGAAATCTGAGCCTCCCAGTCTAGGGGAATGTGTTGTACCAACAGGGCAGTAAACAGTGCTCTTTGGAAGCCCAGCCTCTTGAAGTGAGTGAGGGGAGGGGGAGGGGAGAGGCAGGCGGGACTCTGAGCCGGGGGCTCAAAGCCACCACAGTTTAAAGGCTGATGGGAATGAAGCTACTCAGCTAGAGGAAGGCAGGAGCTTCCAAAGCCCAGGCAGAGCCCACAGGTAGGGAAAGCTCTGGGCCCCTTTTGAAATACTCTTGTATCTGCCAACCCCTATTCCATCTTCCAAGGACCAGATCTTCCAACAAGGGCTCTGAAATAAGAGCAATCCAGACCCCTTCTTAATTCTTCCCGCTATGTCAACTCTTCTTAGATGCCAGGAATCAGGGACTTGGCCCTGAGGACTCAGATAACCTTGTGGTTATGTATAGAGTAGGCTCAAGTAGCAGTCTACAAAGAGGGCCTCTCAAGGACAGATGGAGTCTTGGGAGAGAGGGTACCACAGGTTGAGTTGCGTTAAGAGGCCCTCAGCTTCTTCAAGGGAGAGGTTCTGGCTAGGCTAGGTAGGTAGAGGCCTCAGGACTGCTGAGAAAGACTGGGCACCAGTAGCTGCCAGACATCACAGAAGCACCAAGCCATCACCTCTGCTCTTCAAGGCTTGCAGATTGTACCAGCTTTTCCCTCCAGATTAGGGGCAGTGTCCGCATAGCTACACTGTACTAAGACAGGGTGATAGCATGGCTTCCTGAAGAGGAAGAGGAAGGAAGTGGAGGGTAAACCAGGAAAGGGTTATAAACTCTTCCTTTTACAAGTTCCTTTGGTCATGGAACAGAAAAGTGACTAATGTAAAGAATTATTAGGAAATTACTGCTAGGTGAGCAAGAACTGATCTTGTGTAGGGGAGAAATTTGGGATGAGCTGACTAGACCTCAGTGGGTGAACTTGCACTGAAGGATGACTACGAACACTTTCTTAACAGAAAGGGTCTTGACACAGTTGACAATATGTATGGATTCCAGTGGATGATGTGTGTATGGGAGGTGTCAATGGGGGAAGGGGTATAGAGATAATTGAGATGTTCTGTGTAAAACACCCAAATGTTCAATACAAAATGAAAGAAAAAAATGGAATTTAAATCAATGTCTTTGAGCTTTGAAACATAATAAAGGGTAAAGTGTAAAATTTACCAAATCTGTATTGAATAAAAGAAGTATTTTAAAGGAAAGAATACACATTAATTGGGCTGGAGAGATGGCCTAGCGGTTAAGAGCACCGACTGCTCTTACAGAGGACCTGGGTTCGATCCCCAGCACCCACATGGCGGCTGAGAACCATCTGAACTCCAATTCCAGGAGAACTCCAGTTCCAGGGGAATCCAACACCCTCTTCTGACCTCCGCGGCATTGCACGACATGGGTGTGCAAACTTGAATGCAGGCAGTACATTCATACACATACAGAAATAAATAAAAATTCAAAAAAAGAAAAGAATACACATTAATCATCCAAATTATCTTAGAAAAAGAAAGGAGATGAAACTGCAGATCACTGAATAATCAAAATAATATGGGTAGAACAGAATAATTTACATTTGCTTTCATTTGGTTAAAGTCAGGAACCATAAATTATTGCAGTGGATATTGAAATTATTTTGGTCCTATGTTCACTCAAGAGGAGAGAAAAACAGAATGGAGCACAGTACTACTAGTTGGTTTTGTGAAATAAATTAGTTTGGAATAACAAATAACTATAATGCAACATTTAGAGGAGAGAGGGTTTTGTTTTTAGGGTTGTACACTTCTGACTCTAATATTAAGAACGTGTGTCATATTTTAGAGAATAAGTACTTTATTGCTGAAGTTGCAAAACAAACAAAAATTGTTAAAACAATGTGTAAATAAAAATAGAGAGTACATAAAAAAGGGAGTATCTATAATTTAATGAAAGTAAAGTTCTTTAAACAAATCTATCTCTCCCACATATATATTTTCTTTTATTTCTCTGAAATATTTATAGGTAAAAAAAAATGAAAACCCTGAGAGTCAATCCTTCTATTCAGTTTTTTTTTTTTTTAATTTCATACTTTTTTGCAATGTATCAAGATGTGTGTATTAGGCACTTTTCTGTCGCTGTGATAAAACTACTATGACCAAGGGAACTTATAAAAGGAAGAGTCTATTTGAGGTTATGATTGACAGGTCCAGGGAATTATGAGTCCATTGTGGCAGGCAGGCATAGTGGCAGGGGCTGGAGCAGAGTGCCAAGGTTCACATCTTCCAATGAGCACAGGAAGCCGAGAGAGAGAGAGAGAGAGAGAGAGAGAGAGAGAGAGAGAGACTGGAGACTGCAAGGCTTGTTGAAATCTCTAAGCCCGTCCCCAGTGATGTACTTCCTCTAGCATGGCCACACCTAAGATCTCCCAAAACAACACCACCAACTGGGGACAAAATGTCTGAATGCCTGAAGCCTATGGGTGCCATTCTCATTCAAACCAACACAATGTGTTTCCTAATTTTTAAAATAGCACTGAATACAAATGCTTGACATGTTAGGACTTACCATGTACCTTGGAATCCCTGAGGTCTGGCAGGGGTGGGGGTGATGGCATGGATAGGAAGGAGGTCTAATTTTTTATTAAGAACTGTTGTATAAAATGTACAAATGCTCACAGAAATCTTTTTTTTAAAGATCATAATGTCCCCACCACATTACCTTCTCTTATTCCCCCTCTCTCTTGCTGACCATTCTTTCTCCCCAAATAGTCACCTGGTCTCCTCCCTTCTACTTCCCTCATCCTCTGTGTGTGCAGTTCTTGTGTTTACATCAGAGCCGTTGTGGATTCCTGACTCTGATGGCTGTGTCTTATCAAGACAACAGCATTGTGCAGCAATGATGTTCCCTGATTCTTGCAGTCTTTCTGTTCCTTCTTCCATGATGTTCCTTAGGCCTCAAGGTGGGTGGTATAGATGTCCATTATATTAACTGAAAAAAATGAGCTCCTAACCTACATTGTCAAGTGATGCTAAGAAATATTCACTCATGGTGATTCAACTGACTAAAACTATGTTTATTTTTTTATTTGTCCTACATCTTCTCTTGATCTTTTTTTAATGCATATAGCTCACTAGTCTATGGAATTCAGTAACCTAAAAACAGGCACACACATGCACACACACACAAACACACACACACACACCAGATTTAATTGTACATGTAAATGTGTCAAGCTTACAAATACCTGTTGATCTGCACTGTACCTGGAACAGTCTCATGACTAGACATATATATATATATATATATATATTGGGTCTCCAAGCAGATTATTCTCTTCTTCTTTGAACTTTGGCTCATGTGCTTTGGTCATAACTCAGCTCATGTGTGAAAGGCTGACTGACATAGTGTGTGTTTATCCACTAGCTAATTCATTTGGAAACAAAACACTAAACCCTTATTCTTATGGTACAGTGATGTCAAGCCCAATCCTCTCATCCATTGTTTTTAAGTAATTAAGCCAGGAGGAATAGATTAAGTATTTTGTTGTTTTGCATATAATTCAGAAATTATTCTTTTCCCTACCTGGAGTTATCAATAATGTTTATCCTTTTCATTTCTGAATGGCAATCTCCATCTTTATGTGGACAAAGTATTGTAAATTTTTAAGATTTGCTGACAACCTTCTTAGACGCGATCAATCAAACTACCCCAAGAGAAAATTATGTTTTTTAAAGGTAGCTTTATAAGTCTCATAACTTCAAAGGTCAAGTTATTTTTTTTCTTCAAATTAACAACTTGTTGTGGAGTCAATCAAATTTAATTCAGCATAAGGTGTTAGTCCCCAGTTTGCCTCTTACATGAACTGGAATAATTAAAACTATATTTCTAAGCAAAACAATCATTATGGACAAAACATGCTAATGGATTGTTTCTTTTTTCTGTTCTTATTCATTGAAGAAATAGACTTTTCTTTTATTGAACATAAAATAAAAACAATTACAATCTATGCTTCTGTCAAAACAGAATCTCACAATTTCACCCATATCTTTAGATACCTTGAGGAGTAATGGTCACTGGCAATGCAGATTGGTTAGTCTTGGGTCAACCGACCTCAGTTCTTGATGAAAACTTGTAGATTTACCTGCTTGTTTTTCGGTCATAAGCATTACTGTGATTTAAATTGTTCTATCATGACATTGAATCTCTTTAGGATAATTTTTCAGAATGTCCTCTTTGACTCCCTGTAACATTGGCCTAATATTGACCTTAAACCTCTGATTCTAGTCCTACTTTAGTGATGCCCAAGACCCAGGGCAATATTTCTTCTCACATCAGAATAATCCTAGGATTCTTTGTATCTGCTGCATGTACACTTCTCGATTTTTCTTGACACTAATGAAAAAATATTCTTCCTTTTAGAGAAACAGCTTATTCAACCAAAACAAAGCTAAATTATACAATAAGATCAGCCTTGGATTTTAATGTCAGTAATTTCCTTTTCATTTTCCATGTTGTAGTCTGAAACAAGACAAAATGTTTGGAAGATTTTGCTACCATTTCATATTTTATTTTGATTGGTTTCTCTCTGAGCACTTAAAATTAGAATGGCTAGTTTATTACTTAAAACAAATATTATGAGGTTGTTAATGGTACTTCATTCCATTATGGATGTGGACACACAAATATGAACATGTACATAAATAATTTAAGCATTTTTATTGATATGTTAAAGCACTTGTGTAGTGTGTGTGCATGAGAAAATGTGAATATAAAAGAAGACACACAGATTCACAAATTAGCCTAGCTAGCTGTTACATACTCCTATATGCCTTTGCTTCAAATTACTTAAGCTTCCTTGATGTGGGGCTATATATTTCTTAATTACTTTATTACTAGTTAAGATTAATTTTCACTATTTATAGATACACTATACAGGAGCCTGACATATTTTTTTGCATTTTCCCAGTTTGTATTCTTTTATTATTTGTATATGACAAACACTTACCTGTTTTAGCAGCAGTTTGCATTCAAAGTGATTAAATTAAACCTAAATGTTATAGATGTATTATTACATGTTTTATTGATGCTTTGTGATTTCATACATCATCTTCCAATTCAGTTCAGGCGTATATCCCCTTCCCTTCCCCCCACCCCACCCCTACCCATTCCAGATCATGCATTCTGCCATAACTTTTCTGCATCTTTCTGGTTTTTTGTTTTGTTTTGTTTTCATTTTTTTTAACAATAAGTGATAATTTGTGAGTACAAGCATCCTTCATGTAAAACCAATTTGTGAGCAGTTGTGCACAAACCCTCACAGCTCATAGGTCCCACCATCCAGCAGGGGGGGCTTGTATGTTCAATCAAGTTGATCAAATGAATGTCAGGTCTATATTGTAGTTTCACCATTCACCCCAATCATAGCCCTTACATTCTACCACGCCCCCTCTCTGCAGATTGTTCCCTAGGCTTAGAAATGGGGCACAGGTGGATGAGAAGCAAAACAGTCTACTTTCTCTGGAGCTGTTGTCTTGGTCTCTAGTCAATTCTGGCTGTTTTCTTTCATGGGCTGCCAGCTTGTCCAGGCATAACCTTTCAATCCTAATAAAACTCCAGACAGGCACATGGAGGCAGTTTGGTGCCCGTGAGGCAAAGTAGACCTGCCTTGACCCTTGGGGGCCGTACCAGCACACAGGCCAATGTAACAACCCAACCCACTCCCATACCATACCCCCATTGACCTGGTGGAACTCAGGTTCCAAGAACCTAACAGGTGGAGCATTGGTGATTATAGTCTGTGCAGCCAAAGTTGAGGTGCCAGAATTCAGAGAAACAAATAAACAGACAAATTGATATGCCAAAGACAAAAAGAAAAAACCACATGGGAAAAGCTCATAATAAATCCACACTGAACTCTAACAACCCAACAGAAGAGCCCTACAATGAGATCTCTGAGGAAAGAAGCCAAATCACCAACCTTAGAAGAATAACTGTAGACATAGTCAAAGAAATTAGAGAACTTAAGGGAAGAGAATGAAAAATTCAAGAAGGACCTACAAGAAGATAATGACAATCGGTGGAAAGAACTAAGGGGAGAGATTGAAAAACTCAAGAAAGACCTAGAGGGAGAAAATGACAAACTCCAAGAGGAGGTGGAAAGACTGAAAAGACCCCAGGCCCAAATGAAAAAAGAAAATGACCAAGAAACAAAGGAGCTACAAGATGAGAATGACAGGCTCCAGAGGGAAGTGGAAAATCTAAAGAAATCACAGGATGAAATGAAAAATGATATTGAATATTCATACAACTACCAGGAAAGGATGGTAAAAGCCTCAGAAGCAGAATGGAAGAAGCAGAAAAAAAGAATATCAGACCTGCAGGATAATATGGAGCAACTAGAAAGCTCAAGTAAAAAAAAAAAAAAAAAAAAAAAAACACAGGAGTGGAACAACCAGGAAATGTGGGACACTATGAAAAGATGTAACCTCTGCATCATAGGGATAGAGAAAGGAGAAGAATACCAAGAAAACACTATTGGCCAGGTCTTCAACAGGATAAGAGAAGAAAATTTCCCCAAACTGAAAAAAGACAATCCCATACAAGTACAAGAAGCACATAGAACACCAAATAGACAGGACAAGAAAAGAAACTCCCCATGCCATATAGTTTTTAAAACACTAGATGCTCAAAACAAGGACAAAATACTGAAAGCCACAAGAGAAAACCAACAAGTTACATATAAGGTGAAACTTATCAGTCCAAACTATGAAAGCTAGAAGAACATAGACCAAAGTATTCCCTGTGCTAAACGAGTATAGAAACTAACCCAGACTTCTGTATCCAGCAAAAATGTCAGTTATAGTTGAAGGAGAAAGAAAAATCTTTCATAACATGAACAAGATGAAAGAATACATGTCTAAGAAACCAAAACTTCAGAAAATCCTTGAAGCAAACCAAAGAGCAGTGGAAAGAGCAACTACCCCTAGAGAATTAAAGACTGAAATCAAAAAAAGCATAACAGAGTAAATACAAACCTAGACCAAGAATGCAAAAAAAAAAAATAAATAAGGTGAAAGAAAGCAACACACATTTCTCAATAATAACCTTAAATATTAATGGTCTAAACACTTCAATCAAAAGACATAGACTGGGAGAATGAATTAGGATAAAGAATCCTTCTATATGCTGTCTACAAGAAACCCATCTTACTCTCAAAGACAGACACCACCTTACAGTGAAAGGAGGGAAAAATATTCCTAGCAAATGGTACCAAGAAACAAGCTGGAGTGGCTATTCTAATATCAGACAAAACAGAACTCAATGTAAAATTAATCAGAAGAGAAAAAGAGGGCCATTACATCCTTGTCAAAAGAACAATGAAACATGAAGACTTCACAATCTTAAATGTCTGTACAGCAAACTCTGGTGCAACTACCTTTATAAACACAACTCTGCAGGACCTCAAGACACAGGTTAATACTAACACAATAATAGTGGGGAAATTCAACACCCCACTGAGTCCCTTGGATAGATCAACAGGACAAAAAATAAATGGAGAGAAGTCAGAACTGAACAAGACAATACAACAAATGGACCTCAAAGATATCTACAGAATGTTCCACCCAAATACCAGAGAATATACTTTCTACTCAGCAACTCGTGGAACATTCTCCAAAATTGACCACATACTGGGGAAGAAAAGGAGCCTCAACAAATACAAAAGGATAGAAATTATTCCATGCATTCTATCAGACCACAGTGCAATAAAGCTCAATATGAACACCAGAATAAGTCCAACTAGCTACAAGTACACAAGAAGACTAAAACACACAATCCTGAATAATGAATGGTTCAGGGAAGAAATAAAGAGTGAAATAAAAGTATTCATGTAACTGAATAAAAAGGAAAATACAACACTATAAACATGTGGGATACTTTAAAAGCAGTCTTGAGAGGGAAATTTATAGCCCTAAATGTTCACATTAAAAAAAAAGAAAGAAAGGGAACAAATAAACAGTCTAACACTGCAGCTAAAAACAATTGAGAGAAAAGAAGAAATGAACCCTAAACCCAACAGACAGGAATAAATAACAAAAATCAGAGCAGAAATCAATGAAATAGAAACAAAGAAAACAACATAAAAAAATCAACGAATCCAAAAGCTGGTTCTTTGAAAAAATAAACAAAATAGACAGACCTCTAGCCCAGTTAATGAAAAAAAGAGAGAGCAACTCCAAATCAATAGTATTCATGACGAAAGGGAAAACATCACAACAGACAAAGAAAATATCCAGAAAATCATACAGGAATACTCCAAAAATATATAATCTACTAAATTTGAAAACCTAAAAGAAATGGATGAATATCTGAAATCCTGGGAACCAACAAAGCTTAACCAAGAATAGGTTGACAGTTTAAACAAACCCATAATATTTGAGGAAATTGAAGATATAATTAAAAACCTCTCAACTAAAAAAAGCCTGGTCCAGATGGTTTCACGGCAGTATTCTATAAAACATTTTACGAGGTCCTACAACCATTGCTACTCAAACTATTTACAAGGATACAAACAGAGGGAATTCTCCCAAACTCCTTCTATGAATCCAGCATCACTCTAATACCCAAACCAGGCAATGATAAAAGCAAAAAAGAAAGCTATAGACCCATCTCACTAATGAACAGAGATGCAAAAATTCTCAACAAAATATTTGCAAATCGCTTACAGACCCACATCAAAAAGATCATCCATCATGATCAAGTTGGATTCATACCAAAGATGCAGGGATGGTTCAACATATGTAAATCAATAAATATCATAAAATACATAAATGGACTGAAAAACAAAAACCACAGGATCATCTCAATTGATGCAGAAAAAGCTTTTGACAAGATCTAGCATCCCTTCATGTTTAAAGTCCTAGAGGACTGAAACAAACATCCCTCAACATGCTCAGAGCTATATTTAGCAAACCCACTGCCAACATCATCCTAAATGGAGAAAAAAGTTGGAGTCATTTCCCTTAAAGTTGAGAACTTGGCAAAGTTGCCCCTTATTGCCACTCTTCTTCAACATAGTGCTTGAAACACTTGCTAGGGAAATAAGATAACAGAAGGAAATTAAAGGAGTACTAATCAGACAGAAGAAGTTAAGCTATGCCTTTTTGCAGATGATATGATAGTTTACTTAAGGGATGTTAAAAACTCCACCAGAAAACTTCTAGAAATGATTAAGTTTTAGTAAAGTGTCAGGCTACAAAATTAACCAAGAGAAATCAGTAGCCTTTCTTTACACCAACAATAAACAAGTGGAGAAGGAATATAAGACCTTCCCAGGGCTGAAGAGATGGGTCAGCGGTTAAGAGAACCAAATGTTGTTGTAGAGGACCAGGATTCAATTCCCAGCACCCACATGGTGGCCAGGAACCGTCTTTAACTCCACTTCCAGGGGAATCTGATGCTCTCTTCTGACCTCTGTGGCATTGCACAACATGGGTGCACAAACCTACATGCAGACAGTACATTCATACACATACAAGAATAAATTTTAAAAAATTAATTAAAAAAAAGAAAATGGCATCGAAAGATGGGAAAACCTCCCATGCTCATGGATTGGGAAAATTAATGTACTAAAAATGTCCATTTTACCCAAATTGATATACAGATTCAATGCACTCCCAATCAAAATCCCTATGAGCTTCTTCACTGATTTGGAAAAAAAATCCTTAAATTCATATGGAAAAACAAAAGACCTCGAATAGCTAAACCAACACTGAGTGGAAAATGCAATACAGGGGGGATTGCCCTACCAGACTTTAAACTATATTACAGGGTCATAGTCATAAACGCAGCCTTATACTGGCACAAAAACAGATCTGTTGACCAATGGAACAAAATTGAAGATCCAAACTTGAGCTCATTCAATTTCAGCCACCTCATATTTGACAAAGGGGCAAAAAACCTTCAGTGGAGGAAATATAGCATCTTCAGCAAATTGTGCTGGCAATATTGGATTATCATTTGCAGAAGAACAAAATTAAACCCTTACCTCTCACCTTGTACAAAAATCAACTCCAAGTGGATCAAAGATCTCAATGTGAAGCCTGAAACCCTGAAGGTAATAGAAGAAAAAGTTTGCAACAACCTACAAGACATAGGTGTAGGAAAAGACTTTCTAAATCAGACAGCAGCTGCACAGCAAGTAAGGTCAACAGTTGAAAAATGGGACCTCATAAATCTCAAAATGCTTCTGTACAGTGAAAGGAATAATCAAGGAGGTGAAGAGAAGAACCCAGCGTGGGAAGAAGTCTTTACCAGTGATACATCTGACAGAGCATTAACGTCAAGAATATATAAGCTACTCAAAAAACGAAGAAGACAAATGACCTACTCAAAAGATGGAGTAAAGAGCTGAACAGAGACTTCACCAGTGAAGAATTGAAGATGGCTGAGAAACATCTTAAAATGTGTTCAACATCATTAATAATTAAGGAAATGCAAATTAAAACCACTCTCAGATATCAACTCACTCCAATAAACCTAGCTAAGATCAAGAAAACAAAAGACAACAGATGCTGGAGAGGTTCTGCGGAAAGGGGAAACTCATCCACTTCTGGTGGGAATGTTAACTTTTACAACCACTATGGAAAGCAGTGTGGAGAACCCTCAAAAGACTTGGAATGAGCCTACCACCTGACCCAGTCATACCACTCCTAAGTATATAATACAAAGATTTATCCTACCACAAATTTACATGTATAGCCATGTTTATTGCAGCTTTCTTCACAATAGTGAAGAGCTAGAACCAACCCAAATGCCCCTCAACAGATGAATTTACCACAAAAATGTGGTACATCTACACAATGGAGTACTATTCAGTGGAAAAAAAAAAAAGATGGCATTATGAACTTTGCAAGTAAATGGATGGAGTTCGAAGCCATTATGCTGAATGAAGTAACACAGTCCCAGAAAGACAAAAGGAGAATGGTTTCCCTCGTCTGTGGATGGGAACACCAAATCCTCCAGATGAAATGCAAGCTGAATAAGATTATTGTTATATGTCTGTTTACCCAAAAGCAGCTATGTTGTTATAATGTGAATCTCTCAATGGGCTTTAGAATCCACCCACCCAATATTCTCAGACTCTGTAATTACTGTATATGTGTGGAGAGTATGTATCCATATTTTTATTAATATAAAATTAATGGAAGAAAATGTGAATTCCTAAGCATAAAAAAAAGGACTGAGAGAAAGATGTAGGACAGTTATGGCAGAATGCATGATCTGGGGTGGGGTGGGGTGGGGAGAAGGGAAAGGGGAATATGCCTGAACTGAATTGAAAAATGATGTCTGAAATACACAAAATATCAATAAAAGCACAAAAAGAAGTTATTTCTCAGTTGCCTGGCATTGTAAATAATTAATCACAGCTCTATACTCTAAACCATTCTCTTAACTAAAATTCTCTAAAATAAAAATCATAGAATAATTTATTTCTTTGAAAAAGAATAAAGGTTTCATTTTGATACCACTACACCTATAAGAATCCCTCTTAAGATCTTGTTTGTTTTTAAAAATATTTTATTTATTATTTTTATTTTTATGAGTGTATTGCCTACATGTATGTAAATACGCTTGTGTTGTGCAATGCCCACAGAGGTTTAGAAGAGGTAATTGTATTCCTCTGAAAGTAGAGTTTGAAGAGTTGTGGGTGCTGGGAATTGAACCCAGGTCCTCTGCAAGAGCAACCAGTGCTCTTAATTGCTAAGCCATCTCTCCAGCCCAAGCTTCTGTTTTCTAAACAAATAGTTCTTAAATTTTAGAATCAGAGCTTTCAGAAGTGTTATCAACACACTGTCTTTGTGTTTGAAGGATAATGATAAAGCAGTTTATTTTATTTATTTCTTATTTATTTTAAATAAAATATTTTATTTTATTTTTTGTGCTTTTATTGATGTTTTGTGTATTTCAGACATCATTTTCCAATTCAGTTAATACACATTCCCCTTTTCCTTCTCCCCACCCAACCCCGGAGCATACATTCTGCCATAACTGTCCTGCATCTTTCTCTCAGTCTTTTCTTTAATGGTTAGGAATTCATATTTTTCTCTGTTAATTTTATATTACTCTAAAATATGGATACATATTCCCCACCCATATACAGTAATTACAGAGTCTGAAAAAAATGGTGGGTGGATTCTAAAGCCCGTTGATAGATTCACACTATAACAACATAGTTGCTTTCAGATAAAGAGAAATTTATTTCTTATTTGATGCAAATTTATATTACCTTGATATTAATCCTAGCAGCTCAGATTTTCCCAAATTTGATAGCTGGGTTAGTTTATTTCCAATACATAATATAATCAAGGTCACTGGAAGAACATACACATTCCTTCTACAATTATTTTCCAAAGCTAAATTAGCTTACCTTACCTTCTTACCTTCAAGGAAAGAAACATCACACTGTATATGTATAGTAATAGAAAAAATAAGTCAGCATCCTGCTATATCACTCTTGTCCTCATTCCTTTCAGAACCTGGACCTGGGCTTATAGCCAGCAATTCTCAACCATAGTCCAGTGTGTTCCAGTCCCTACAGCACTTTTCTGTGGGGGTTTTGGCTCTAACCCAGATCTTGTATTGACAAGAGAGGTTCAAACTCACTGATCCACCTCTCCAGTCCTTTTGTATACGGTTTGTAATTAATATGTTTTACTTTAATGCATATTTTGTTATAAATCATGGAGTATTAACATAGAAAGTTGTGTCAGAAAGAGTATAAATCCAAATAGTATAAATAAAATTAATGTACTGAGAGACACAAAGAGTCAATGTCACCAACCTAATTTTTTAGTGAATAAACCTGGTCATCTCAATTCCTTAGAAGGGAATGTGACAACTCACTCCATGCTAATAAGTCTCATAGCGTCTTCAAGTTTCATATAAACAATAATATTGGACTTCAAGACACAGATTAACCACAACTCAGTAATACTAGGCGACCTCAATACCGACTTTCTCAAATAGACAATTCACCTGGGCAAAGAATAAAGAAAGAAACATTTGAATTAAATGATATAATACTTCAAATGGACCCAACAGGAATATATTTAGGAATATTCCAAGTGAGCAGCACCAACAATAGACATTCTACTCAGCAGACAATGGATGTTTCTTCTAAGAAGCCCACATATTGAGTGAGGCACAAAACAAGCCTCAACAAATTTAAAATAATAGTAATAATAATAATAATAATAATGATAAAATGATCCCATGCATTCTTTCAGACTATAGCAAGATAAAACTTAAAATCAATGGTAAAAGAAAGCTTTAGGAACTATATAAATTCATGGAGATTAAACAGCACAGTCCTGAATAATGAATAATCCTAAGAAAAAAATTGAGAAAGAAATAAAGTATTCCTGGCACTAAATGAAAATGGTAACAAAACCTCAGGGTCACATAAAAAGCAACCCTAAGAGGGAAATTTGTAGCTATAAAAACCTATATGAAGAGGCTGAAGAGATGGCCTAGTGGTTAAGAGCACCAACTGCTCCTGCAGAGGAACTAGGTTCAATCCCCACCACCCACATGGCCGCTGAGAACCATCTGTAACTCCAATTCCAGGAGAACTCCCATTCCAGAGGAGTCTGACACCCTCTTCTGAACTCCAGGGCATTGCACGACAAGGGTGCACAAACCTACATGCAGACAGTACATTCATACACATAAAATTAAATTAATTAATTAATTAATTAATCAATTAAAATTTTAAAAAAACCTACATGTAAAATCAGAAGGAATAAACATAAATGGCACAACTCAAGAATTTGGAAAGGTGGGCTGGAGAGATGGCTCAGTGGTTAAGAGCACTGGTTGTTCTTACAGAAGACCCGGGTTTGAATCCCAGCACCCACATGGCAGCTAACTGTCTGTAATTCAATTTCCAGGGGATCTAACACCCTCTATGTCCTCCTCAGGCATTGCATGATACACATGAAATAAAAATAAATAAAAGAAAAAAATGTTTTTAAGTATTTGGAAAGGCAAGAAGAAACCATACCCAAACACAACAGATGAAAATAAACAAAAAATCAAAGAGTCAGAACAGAAATCAATAAATAGAAACAAAGAAAGAAAACAAATCAATGAATCTAAGTACAGGTTCTTTGAAAAGATAAACTGTGGCATATCTGATCTGACCTTAGGTGTGCCTCTGAGCTAACATTCCAACCAGCATGTTCTAGAGTCAAAACTGAAGGTCACAGGACCTCTCTGTTTATGTGCATGAGTTGAAATGGCATACTGATACAAAGGTCTGGGATTGACAGCTAGAAAGTGATGCCTATATAAATGAAATGTTGCATTTTAATAAACCCGAATTTTGCACTTGGAATTGCTCTCTGTCATGTGTCCTTGGGCTGTTCTTCTGTGCAAATACTTTCTCCATGGCTTGTCCAACCAGGAAACCAACACATTACCACAATAAACAAAATATACCCTAACCTAACTAACAACAAAAAAAGAAGGAGCAAATGCAAATCAACAAAATCGGAGACAAAAGGCAAAATTGGAGACAAAAGGGGAAATATCACAACATCAAAAAGATCCAGAACCTTAAAAAGGAATACTTCATAAATCTATACTCTTTTAATTTAGAAAATATAAAAGAAATGGATGGAGATCTCCTGAGAGCAGCTCAGGCAAGCGCAGGCGCTTGGGCAGAGCCCGCCCACAATCAGAGTCCTCAACCCCTCCAACCCTCCATCCCCTGACCCCCGGTGAACTGAGATTCCAATGGCATCTGAAGGAGGCAAGCAAAGCAAGCCTTCAACACAGTGAAGAGGCATTTATGACCTACAATGGAATACAGGCAAGGAGAAGCTCATATGCCAGGAACAGGAAGAAGTGACAACACAGGAAAGGGGCATCATAATCCCGCATCAAGCTCTACCAACCCTATGGAAGATTCCCACAGTGGGAACCCTCTGGGGGTGGCCCAGGACACAGATATCAGAAACACAATTGGGAACATATTTAAAGAACTACAACATTATAAAGAGCAAATCAAAGAACTAAGAAAAGAGAATGAAGAACTCAAGAAGGACCTAGAGAGAGAGAATGACAAACTCCAGAAGGAAGTGGAGACACTGAAAAGATCCCATGCTGAAAAAGATAAGGAAACCAACCAGCAAAGCAAAGAGCTATAGGAAGAGATTGAGAAGCTCCAAAAAGAAGTAGAAATACTAAAGAAATCAGAAGAGGAAATGAAAAAGGAAATCACTCATCCAATCAAGAGGAAAGGAGTGGAAAAAGCCTCAGAAGCAGAATGGAGGAAGCAGAACAAAGAATATCAGACATGGAAGATAACACAGAAAAACTAAAAACCTCAAGGAAAGATTATGAAAAATTTAAAAATACACAAAAGTGGAACAACCAGGAACTGTGGGACACTATGAAAAGATTAAATCTCCACATCCCACAGTTAGGAGGAAGGAGAAGCATCCCAAGAGAATGCGTATTGATCAGATCTTCAAACGAATAATAGATGGAAAAACTTCCCATAACTAACAAAACGACAAACTAATACCCCAAATATAAGAAGCACATAGAAAGCCAAACAAGCAAGATTAGAAAAGAAATTCTCCAGCCACCCTCATCCCCTCCCCCCCCCCCCGAAAAAAGACAAAATCCTTAAAGTGAGAAAAACAACAAGTGACAAAAAATCCTAACTGCCAAGAGAAAAACAAGTGAGCCTATTAAGGGAAAGATTACGATTTACAACTGATTCTCCACTGCAAAAGATATGAAGCAAGAGGAACACTGGAGGCAGTCACATTCTCAGTGTTAAAGGACATAGATGCCAACCCAGGTTACTATACCCAGTAAAAATGTCAATCATACTGGAAGGGGAGGAATAAACCTATCTCATGACTTAAACAATGTTGAAAGAAATCATGTCGGAACGATCAACCCCTTCCGAATATCGAACGCAAGAAATACTTATTTTTCTAGAAGAAGAGCAATACTCGAAGACAGAAGAATGAGCTATTACCGATCGCCAGGAACGTAGAAAAACAAATTCAATAAAAGCATTAACTGCAGAAGTTAGAAACCTAACCCAAACTGCACCATGGATAACAAGGCAAGGAAGCAACACAGTCTGAATCGATTAATGCTGATCAGACTCAAATCATGTATACAGATTCGATCGCATAATTTCCAGCACCTATGACGGGAGCTTGGATTTAGGGAACAGAAATCCATCTCTATGCTGCGTCTCACAAGACATCATCTACCTTCAAGGACAGACACCACCCTTAAAGTGAAAGGGTGGAAAAAAAATTCCAACGCAAATGGTACCCAAAAAGAAATCAGGTGTTTGCTATTTTACATCAGACAAAACAGACTTCAAAGTAAGAAATCTAGAAGAGAGACAAAGAACATTACATTTTTTTTTTTTTTTTGGTCTTTTCGAAGACAGGTGCTCCCTGTAGCCCGGTCGGAACTCACTCTGGGACAAGGCTTGCTTGGAATTCTACTAAAGATCCGCTGCCTCTGCCTCCAAGTGTAGGATTAAAGGCGTGCGCCACCTCCGCCCGGCAGGCCATTACATTTTTATCAAAGGAACTATCACCAGACATTTTCACAATCATGAATATATATGCCGCAAAATCTCTGGTGCACCAAACTTTAAAGAATTCTCCAGGACCAAAAGTACAACTAACTCGCGTTACACTCAATGTGGGGATTTCAATATCCACATGAGTCCTTGGATAGGTCAACAGGACAAAGAATAAACAGAGAAACATCTGAACTGAATGATATGATAAACCAAATGACCTCAAGGCATATACTGATATTCCACCCTAATACAGAGAATACACTTTCTACTCACACCCAGGAACATTCTCCAAATTACCCATATTCCTGGCGACCACAGAAAAGAACTCCACAAATACAAAAAGATTGAAAAATTTCATGCATTCTATCAGACCACCTGCCATAAAGCTCAACATCAACACCAGGACAAGCCCTCCTGCCTACAAGAACACATGGAGACTAAACAACACACTCTTGAATAATGAATGGGTCAAGGAAGAGATAAAGAAAGAAATAAAAACATTCCTGGAACTGAATGACAATGACAATACAACACAACAAAACTTATGGGATACCTTAAAAGCAGTCCTAAGAGGGAAATTTATAGCCCTGGGTGCCTACATTAGAAAAACAGAAAGAGCACAAGTGAATGATCTAACACTACAGCTAAAAGCACTTGAGAGGCAACAACAGATGAACCCTAAACGCAACAGACAGGAAGAAATAACAAAAATCAGAGCAGAAATCAATGAAATAGAAACAAAGAAAACAATACAAAAAATCAATGAAGCCAAAAGTTGGTTCTTTGAAAGAATAAACAAGATAGACAGACCTCTAGCCCAGTTAACAAAAAGAAAGAAGGAACAACTCCAAATCAATACAATCTGTGATGAAAAGGGAAATATCACAACGGACAAGGAAAAGATCAAGAAAATTATATGGGAATATTACAAGAACCTATATTCTACCAAGTTTGAAAATCTAGAAGAAATGGATGAATATCTGAAATCTTGGGAATCACCAAAGCTTGGCCAAGAGGAGACCAGCAGCTTAAACAGACCCATAACATATGAAGAAATAGAGGATGTAGTAAGAAGCCTCCCAACTAAAAAAAGCCCAGGCCCAGACGGTTTCACAGCAGAATTCTATAAAACATTTCAAAAAGACCTACAACCATTATTTCTGAAACTGTTTAGAAGTATACAATCAGAGGGAACTCTCCCAAATTCCTTCTATGAAGCCAACATCACTCTATTACCAAAACCAGGCAAAGATACAACCAAAAAGGAGAATTATAGACCCATCTCCCTCATGAACACAGATGCCAAAATTCTAAACAGAATACTGGCAAATCGCATACAGACCCACATCAAGAAGATCATCCATCATGACCAAGTTGGATTTATACCAGAGATGCAGGGATGGTTCAACATACGAAAATCAATAAACATCATCAAACACATAAACGGAATGAAAGACAAAAACTACACCATCATCTCAATTGATGCCAAAAAAACCTTTGACAAAATCCAACATCCCTTCATGCTTAAAGTCCTAGAAGGAATTGGATTGGGACGTTATTCCTCAATGTAATCAAAGCCATATACAGGAAACCCACAGCCAATATTATCCTAAACTGGTAAATGACAGAAACATTCCCTTTAAAGGTAGGAACTCGGCAAGGCTGCCCCCTGTCACCACTCCTCTTCAATATAGTGCTTGAAACACTTGTTAGAGCAATAAGAAAAGAAAATTAAAGGAGTACTAATTGTACAAGAAGAAGTCAAGCTGTCCCTATTTGCTGATGATATGATTGTTTACTTAAGGGATGCTAAAAACTCTACCAGAAAACTCCTAGAAATGATTAACAGCTTCAGCAAAGTGGGAGGATACAAAATTAACCTTAAAAAATCAATGGCCTTTCTTTACACCAACAACAAGCAACTGGAGAAAGAATTCAAAGAGACCTTCCCACTCACAATAGCCTCAAAAACAATAAAATACCTAGGAACAAACCTAACCTAAGACACCAAAGATCTCTGCAACAAAAATTTTTAAACCTTTAAAGAAAGAAATTGAAGAAGACATCAGAAGATGGAAAAACCCCCCATGCTCAGGGATTGGGAAAATTAACATTGTAAAAATGTCCATTTTACCAAAACTCTTGTATAGATTTAACACAATGCCAATCAAAATCCCCAAGAGTTTCTTCACAGGCATGGAAAAAAAAGTCCTTAAATTCATTTGGAAAAACAAAAGACCCCAAATAGCCAAAATAACCCTTAGTGAAAAGAGCTACACAAGAGGAATCTCTATACCAGACTTCAAACTATACTACAGGGCTATAGTCATAAAAACAGCCTGTTACTGGCACAAAAACAGTCCTGTTGACCAATGGAACAAAACCGAAGATCCAAATCTGAACACATACAATTTCAACCATCTCATATTTGACAAGGGGGCCAAGAAGCCACAATGGAGAAAAGACAGCATCTTCAGCAAGTGGTGTTGGCAAAAATGGATCATCACCTGTAGAAGAATGAAATTAAACCCCTACATTTCACCCTGTACAAAAGTCAACTCCAGATGGATCAAAGACCTCAATGTGAAACCCCAAACTCTGAAGGCGATAAAAGAAAAAGTTGGCAGCAGACTAAAATACATAGGCATAGGAAAAGACTTCCTAAATCAGATAGCAGCTGTGCAAGAATTAAGATTGACAATTGACAAATGGGACCTCATTAAACTCAAAAGCTTGTACATCAAAAGAAACAATCAAGGAAGTGAAGAGAAATCCCACAGAGTGGAAGGAAACCTTTACCTCAGATACATCTGACAAAGCATTGATTTTCAGAATATATAAACTACTCAAAAAACAAAAGAAAAAAGAAACAAATGACCCACTCAATAGATGGAGCAAAGAACTGAACAGAGATTTCACAAGTGAGGAAATAGAGTTGTCTGAGAAACACCTTAAGAAGTGTTTAACATTACTAATCATTAAGGAAGTGCAAATCAAAACCCCTTTAAGATATTATCTTACTCCTATAAGACTGGCTAGGATCAAGAAAACAAATGATATCAAGTGCTGGAGAGGTTGTAGGGAAAGGGGAACACTCATCCACTGCTGGTGGGAATGTAAACTCATGCAGCCACTATGGAAAGCAGTGTGGAGAACCCTTGGAAGACTTGGAATGAACTTGCCACCCGACCCAGCCATACCACTCCTGGCCCTGTACCCTCAAGACTCACCCCACTGCAGAGATACATGCACGGCCATATTTATTTCAGCTCTCTTCACAATAGCAAGGAGCTGGAACCAACCCAAATGCCCCTCAATTGATGAGTGGATAGAGAAAATGTGGTACATCTACACAATGTAGTTCTATACAGCAGTAAAGAAAGACAATATCATGAGCTTTGCAGGAAAATGGCTGGAGCTAGAGGACATCATGCTGAGTGAAGTAACACAGTCCCAGAAAAACAAACGATGAATGGTATCCCTCATCTGTGGATGCTAGTGCCAATTACCTAGTTGTAAGTATTTCTTGTATATGGCCCCCTGAGCTTTGTCCAAAGCAGTTGGGAATGATGCATATTGGAAACGACACCACCACCAACAACAACAGAAAGGACTGAATCGAAGAACTGACTGAAACAGTGAACTTCTGCTCAAAACAGTCAACATCCTCATGGAGAATATTGAGAAAGACTGAGAAAGAGATGAAAAGCATGTTTGGCGGAATGCATGAGCTCTGGTGGGGTGGGCGAATAGGGGGGAGAACACAGGTCTAGATTTGTTAAAAAAATAAAAATAAATTTTTGTGAAAAAATAAAAAATAAAAATAATAATAAATAAATAAAGAGGTGAAAAAAATAAAAAATAAAAAAATAAGTAAAACTGATTTAGGCCTTCCTATAAAAAAAAAAGAAATGGACAAATTTCTAAATTCAGTGACTTTACTAAAGTCACACACATGAACATACACACACTATACTAAATAAATAAATAAATAAAATAGTACTTTTTTGAGAGTAAAGAAAATTATTCATGCATTATCCAATTCTGTATATCTAGATCTACCTTGAAATATGAATTATCGAAAATTAGATTATATGAATGTTAATCTTGAGTGATATGTAATAGCAAATAAAATTAAAGTGAATAAAAGAATGAAAGTAAAAGTGAGAATTATTAAAGTGATTTTTCTTATCAATATACTATTAAATAATTTCTTAAGAAATTATATCTACTTCTTTAGAGCAGATGAAAATCTTCAGGATTAAGGATTAAGTAGAATTTTCATGCTTATATACCTAGTCATCTGGCTCACATATTATGTGGGCTAGATTTCAATTTCGGTGATTACAAAATACCACAGGATGATGTATGAGATTAGGCAGATCTTTGCTGTACTATTTCTTATGGGTCACAGTCTGAGTGGTCTTAAGGAAACTCAGTTTTGGCTACCACTTGTGACCCTGTCTACGGGTCATGTAACGTTGGGTACCCGAGAGAACCCCAAAACCTGTAAGATAAGCGAGAGAAAAGAACGAGACTTTGCGAGGTTGTCAAAGTCTGATTTATTGAATTATGACAGCAGTATATATTTGGCAAAAGGCAGGAAGAATCAGGAAGAGGGGAGGGGGTAGGAGGTAGCTCTTGTAAAAGTTAAAGTTTATCGGGGCTGGCTGCTCACACCGGCAGAGATTGTTTGCCCACGATAAGCTTCCTCCGCGGGCTGCTGGTTCCGGCAGACAATGTTTGCTTGTGATAAAGATTCCTCCGGAACATCAGGTATGCAGGTAGGAAGCTTCTCTGCACGTCTGCACCTTAGGGGACAGTTCTGAAGCTATTTCAGAGTTAACTCTTTACGAGCAGGCTTACAGCTCCTAACACACTTGTATGTCCAATTAGACATTTTCTCATTCCTTGTTTCCTTGAAGCAAGCAGCCACGTGGAGGACTAGGATTTCAGGGTCAGCCTGTATTACACACCAAGTTACATTTCTGAGCCAGGCAATGTTACACAGTGAAAAGTTGTTTCAAAAACAACACAAAACAAAATAGTCAATATCTGTTATTGATCCTGCTCAAGATAGGACCTGTAAGTTTCATATTGTTCATTGTAATTGATTAGTATCACATTCTAACAACAATATATCATCCATAACAGCTATCGGAAATTAGTATGAGCCCCATATTTTCTACATAATTTCACTAAACTGGACCTAGGAATTATATGGTTTTTGAATCGTTCTTCTTGATCAGAGGAAATGCTTAGCCTTTGACAGTTGTACTATTCTTCACATTAAAATCAGTTGTAGACGTATCATCCATATTAACCTTCTGCCATCCAAGGCTCAATGAAATTCAAAAAAGACAGGGGAGAAAGAAAAAGAGTCAGTAAATGAGGAGGGGAGTTGTTAGATGTTTCTGAACACCACATGGCTAGTGCACACACCAACTCACAGTACCTTTGGTTTCCTGTGCAAGACCTACACCAGATCATCTCCCCCAAAATTCCAAAATGGATGGAGCTTGGAGGAGGAGCTTAGCTGAGGAGCCTTGGACAGCTGATGGCTGCTGAGTGAGGGAGCGTCACCATCAAATGGGAAGTAGATGCTGGTGGGGTTCTCATGCCTCTGTGGACGGCCCTACACCTACACCGTGTGAATATAGGCAGCACTAATTGGAATCTGGAGGGTATTAATAACAATAAAAATGAGGTCATGTAATTGGGAGTGAGATAATGGTGCAGGGCACTATAAAGGGTTGAAAAGAGGCATTTGATCCATAAGATAAATGGATGGAAATTTTAGAATAAAATAGTATTTAAAAATATGAATGAAAAAGCATAAGTTTTCAAGCATAATTAAAAGGTATTTACCTAGAAATATGTTTTGGGGAAAAAATTAGTATTTAAATGTTTGCTGGTTACTACCTGATTTTTAAAGCTTGTATTCTGAGCATTTTACTATGAAAATATGATATTTAATTTATGGAAAACAGAAGAATTCAAATTCATGAAAGAAAAATGAATTTACTCAAAGACTCTGTTAGGAAAACCCCTATGAGAATTGGTTTGTAAGGGTATTAGAGAATATTTCCTGATTTTGCTCTAAATTTCTTAGTTCACTCTGAAAATCAAGGAATGCTCATCAAATCCCTATTTCTGTTTGTTTGTTTGTTTGTTTTAGCTTTTTGAGAATTACATATATAAATATGTATAGTATCTCTCAGTCACATCCACCACACTTCTCCCTTGTGTAATAAATCACAGTTTCTATTAGTATCCATGTTTCACAACCGTGTCATGCCCAGGGGGCAGCATTTCCTAGCATGTACTCTCATCCTCTGGGTTGTACATTCTTCCCAAGCCCTTTTATTCAAAGTTCCTTGGACCTTTGAGATAGATGTAAATGTCTATTGGCTGATCCTCACTCTCCTGTACTCCTAGCACTTTGAAAAGATATGAGTGTAACCATCTTCTTTTTTTAAATATTTTGTTTGGGAAAGAATTTATCAACAAAATAGAATAGTTTCTCTTGCAGCATATTTTTACTTGGAATTTTTTTTTGTCTTTTCAAGGCAGGGTCTCTCTGTAGCCCTAGCTGTCCTGGAAATCGCTCTGCAGACCAGGCTGGTCTTGAACTCACAAATATTCGCCTGCCTCTGCCTCCCGAGTGCTAGGACTAAAGGCGTGTGCCACCATGCCCGTCTCATTTACTTGGAATTTTTAAGAATTTCAGTTCTTATTACACCTTTAGTTAAGAAATTAAACAAGGGTGCCATATATTATATAAATATTAGCTTTTATTCTTCAAGGTGGTTGAGGTATACTATTGTTTACATTGATTTCTCCAGAAAGGAAATAAAATCATGTTCAATAATTTAGATCAGTGTCAGAAAAAGAATCAAGAAAGTTTCAGAGGTTGAATATTAGAAAAAACAATCTCAGTAATAGAAAATACTATGATGTTTCTTTACCAAGTATTTTTGTACAAATATTTACCCTTTAATTGAAGATTTATTAGAAAGTCAAGAATAACTGGACTTACCTAGATTAAATAATTTTATATTATTTAAATAGTAAAGTTGAGTTTTATTTAATGGGATATTACAAGTTAGTATAAAACAGAATAATAATAATCACAGGAGGTTCTCTCTCAACATACAGTTTTCAAAGGAGTGACATGAGAAAAGAAGAATAGACTCCTGTGGATGAACTTACACTGAGGGATATCTGGGGACCCAAGCTTTGCTAGATAGGCATTAACATATATGGCAGAATGCATAAAATCCATTAGGGAGGCCTGGGGATTCAGATAGCAGACAGGGTCTAACTATAATTAAGATGTATTAGATGAGATACACAAAAATACAATAAAATATAAATATTGAAAATGCAATACCAGAGTCTTAGTAATTAATCTCTGGCTAACTAACTCAGTGTCAGGTTGTTAGATCCAGAGGCATTGAAATGCAGAGACACCTAAGACCGGTGGTGCCCAGGATCCTGCCCTACCAGGCCAGTCTTTAGCTATGCTAAAACGGGCCATCAAATCTTCCGCCTTTCTGGAAGCCAGACTCCAGACTCCTGCAGAGTGCGCTACCCACCCCCACTCCCATTGAATCCCATCCCCACCTTCTCCCTTAAATTCCCAAGTCAGATGCCATTCTGGGCTTGGCTCCGCTCTATCTTTTCCCTTAGCCTAGCCCCGGCTACTCTGAATTAAACTTTGCTCCGAAGAACTCAGACCTCGTGGCTTTTTATTCCGGGGGGAGCGCGCCATAACCTTACACTCAGTATGTGATTTTTTTTTTCCTTTATCATTCCCTTGAGACCAGATGACCAGAGGTGAATAATATTCCTAATATGGGAGCTGATATTTCTGATTTCTTAACATTCTAAGAAACATATAATATATCTTTAATCAATTCATCTCTCTTTAGACCAAGGGTAATACAAAGTATTCAGTTATCTTTCCCTTTGTACTCTGTGATGACAGAAAAGAAATTAGGATTCGAGGGATATAATGGTGATTGGGAGAAACCTACTCTGTAAACAAAGTGTACCTGGTTTATCTGGAAGAATGTAACAATCTTGAGTATTTTAGGCTGATGGGAATTGCAGTGCTATGAAAGAAAATGTACTATCAATATGCCAAGGTTAATTTCATTTGTTCTGGTTATAATTACAAATACTCAATTCACCAGTGTCAAGTTTATTACATATTTTATTTTACAATCCCAAGCACTACTGATTAAATGAGCTATTTTGTAGTATCATTTAAAAATTCCTAAGTTAGATATGTACACAGTTTCTTTGTGTTAAACTATGCTGTCATTTTAAATCTATAATGTTGTGTTAATACTGAACTAGTTTAAATAATAGTTAATAAAATCCAATAGTAATATCAAAATAAAAATGATTAAAGAAACAAGCGCAAATATTTTATTTTATCGCTTCTTTGTGTTTCATTATAATGTAATTATGCAATCAGTAATTAATCATTTCTAACCTACAACAAGGATATTATAATTCTGGAAAATAATCCATTCTGCTAAAATGGTTGGGTAATAACCAATGGAGCTTAGCACAAACGTCAGAATAATAGAGAAGAGACAATGAAAACAAGCTGTGTTTTCAGAGAATTTAAAACCAAGTGAATTAATATGCAAATATGTGAATTAGCCAATGGGATTCCTTGCATGCCATTAAAATGGAACCAACTTTACTAAACAAAATTTTACTTGTTTTTCTGCTGAAATGATCTTGTTTGTTTTTTCATACATACTTACTAATATTTCTGAATAATTTAGTCTCAAGAGTTTTGCCTAATAAAATATCACAGGACAAAAGAAAATAAAATTATCTAAATAAAATTAGAAATATATGATTGGAAATGAATATGACAACAAGCTAAAACATAGGCCTTATGTAAAAATATACCTGCACTTATCTTCTTCCTCTCCCATTTTTGAAACAGCCAGGGAATAATAAATGAATATTTGAATCCTTTCTTTATCATTCATTTATTTGTCTATTTGCTCTTGTTTAAATTACAAGCTCCTAAAAATTTGAAGAGATAGCCTTGATAGCTAAGTTTGGATCAAATGTGATCATTTATAGGCTGAGCCTCAAAGTGTAGAAGAGATATCAGGTAGGTGGGAGGTGAGAGAGAGATGAGTTAGGTAGGTAGATATATATTTTTACTTTTCTCCTTCTCCCATAACTTTACCCACTAAATATTTTCCTGTATAGCGCATTTGCCTAAGAATGAATTTTTATAACCAGCATTAATTTTTTGTCTTTTTGAGAGTTAAATTTGTACTTTTTTCCAAAGTCATTTGAATACTTACAAGCAAATATAACTTCCTAATCTTCTTTACATCCTGAATATTAAATAAAAATTTCATCAACTTTCCAAAGTAGTTAAAGCAATGCTATCATTTAATTAAAATCAAATTTCTTAGATTATATTGTTAAACTAAATATAGAAGATTTTCAATATATTGATTCATTTGATAAAAGATTGATAACTCCAATCAGGTATGATGGTCTTTACTTTTAATCCCAACATTTAAGATTCAAAAGCAAGCAGGTTTCTGTGAGTTCAAAGCTAACCAGGGCTACAAGGTGGGATCCTGTTTAGAATTAAATTAATACATGAATGAATAGATCAATATGCATTGCTTTTATTTTGTTTTTTAATACATTAATGAATAGATCAATATACATTGCTTTTATTTTGTTTTTTAAATATTTATTTCTTGGGGGCTGGAGAGATAGCTCAGTGGTTAAGAGCACCGACTACTCTTGCCGAGGACCCGGGTTGGATTCCCAGCACCCACATGGTGGCTAAGAACTGTCTTTAACTCCAGTTCCAGGGGAATCTAACACCCTCTTCTGACCTCCACAGCATTGCATGACATGGGTGCACCTACCTCCATGCAGACAGTACACTCATACACATAAAATAATAAATAAAAAATAAAAACATAATAATAAAAAGATTTAAAAAATAAAGATTTATTTCTTTAGGTAGTGTGTGTGTGTGTGTGTGTGTGTGTGTACCATGTCTGCGAAGGTCCCCATTGAGGCCAAAAGAGGGCATTTGTTCCCTCACAGTTGGAATTAAACGTGGGTTTGAGCCGCATCAGATGAGTTCTGGGAACCGAATCTGAGTTCTATACAGGGCAGCAAGTGCTTTCAACAATATTCAAACCCTCTTTCTAGACCAATTCCAGTTTTAAATGTTGGTTTTGTCTTATAGAAATATTGGGCCCAGATGCCAGAAACCGGTACAAGAATAGAAAGAAAAAAATGTTATGTTTTACGATGAGAAAAAATAATTAAAAAGTTAAGTAAAATTTGAAAATAATTTGAGTAAGAGTAAAATGACTAAAAAAGCCATAAGAAGGATCAAGAGTATATGCTATAAATGGAAATTCCAGGATGCCTTACTGAGGGGAATCCAAAATGTTGGCACTAAAGAGTAAAGAATCAACATTAAGTGGATATTATCTATTAAAAATTTGATTGGGCTGGAGGGATGGCCTAGTGGTTAAGAGCACCGACTGCTCTTGCAGAGGATCCGGGTTTGATCCCCAGTACCCACATGGTGGCTGAGAACTGTCTGTAACTCCAATTCCAGGAGAACTCCAGTTCCAGGGGAATCCGACACCCTCTTCTGACCTCCGCGGCATTGCACGACACGGGTGCACAGACCTACATGCAGACAATATATTCATACACATAAAAAATAAGTAAATAAAAATTTAAAAAAAATTTTGATAACTAGCATCTAATCGTTGATGACTCTATCTCACTATTAGATTTTCTGGAGACCAAAAAGTAAATCCTTATAAATTATCTTAGAAGTCACTGGGTCAGGGCATGTAATAATAGAATGAATCTATAATCCCAAGAACTTGTGTCTTATTTAAATATTTAAGCACTGTATTCCATACTACGTACTCATCTATGTGCACTTCTGTCATCCATAAAGAAATATTATATAATGCATTCCCTGTGCCAAAATATCCTATGTATAAACACAGACATACAAGAAGTAGATACAACTACATAAACATGTAAAAATGGGCACAACTTCTCAAATATATTAAGCAAAGACACCAGAATCTTGCACACTCAGAAAATTTTGGATGGCCTGGAGAGGTAGAGGTACAACACCTTCTGGGCTAATTCTAGCTGAGCTCCCAGCAAGCAACTTTTTCTGTCTCTGCAGACATGCTGTATTTTCTCAAGAAACTTATCTTAAGCTCTTGATTTTGGATGATAATTAACCTTATATTTCCAGTATGAGATTTGTGACATTTCCACTGCTGAAATACCACCACCAAAAGGTATTTCTTCTTTTAGAGAAATGCATGAAGAATACTTTAGGTTTTTTTTTTTTCTCCCCCAAATTAACCTGACAAATTTATTTGTGGAGAGTGGAATATATGGATTAGAAAAATAGCATTTGAACTCATACCTGGAGCCATAGAGGTATATTAAATCAGAACTCATGATCATAGGGACATGTGAGGCATAGAATCCTACCTTCATTTTTCTGCTAATTCCTTCTCAACTGTGTTCAATTTTCCTTTTTCTATTCATTGATATACGTTAAGTTCCCTGTTTCTGGATGAGCTAATGGGTACTGATGCTCAACTCATTCAAATTTTTGATATATAATATAGAGAGAATATATAGAACACAGGAAATATTCTCTACATTATTTTATATATCCTGAAATAAATGAATAAATTTGTTTGTGCAACCAAGTGTAGCCTGACAGTTTTCAATAACAGTTTTATAATGACCATGTATTTATTTAGGATAAAATCAGAAATTAGAAAATGGGAATTCTTCTGCCTCATAGCCACAATTAGGCCTATTAACCCCCAAGGCAGAGGTGAGATTCGGTCTCAATTCTATTTAGTGAAAGACTGTTGTCTGTTTCCCTAGTGGGCTTGACCTCCCTGGTTGGTCCATATAGGCCTACAGAACTAAATATTTGGGGAAAATCACTTGAAATGACAGGACGTTTTTCTTTTTTAAATTTTTTTATTAATTTTTATTTATTTCTGTATGTGTATGAATATACTGTCTGCATGCAAGTTTGTGCACCCGTGTCGTGCAATGCCGCGGAGGTCAGAAGAGGGTCGCGGATTCCCCTGGAACTGGAGTTCTCCTGGAATTGGAGCCTCAGACGTTTCTCAGCCGCCATGTCGGTGCTGGGGATCGAACCCAGGTCCTCTGTAAGAGCGGTCGGCGCTCTTAACCACTAGGCCATCTCTCCAGCCCGACAGGACGTTTTTCATTGAAAAAAATTATAGCACCTTGTGCTTGCTTCAGCAGCACATATACTAAAATTGGAAGGATGCAGAGAACATTAGCATGGCCCCTGGGCAAGGATGACACACAAATTGGTGAAGCGTTGTTCCATATTTAAAAAAAATTGTAGCACCTTAAATGTGTAGTTGTAGTGAGTATATATGTAACTGTTATGGCCTAATTTTTCTTAGATATAATTTAAAATATGATGTTGGTCACACAGCAACAAATTAGCTGAGAGAATCTACCTTAAAATATGGAAGATTCATTTGGCACATTGTTTGCAGTGTTCCAGTTCCATTCCTTGGACAGATGGCTTTATTTTTTCTGGGTTTAGCAAGATGATGATATATCTGTCTGCCCCTGCCTCCTGAGTGCTAGGATTAAAGGCGTGTGCCACCATGCTAGGCTAGGAGTCTGTGCTAGAAAGGAAGTCACTCACTCCACACCAGCCAGAAAGCAGAAAGAACTGGAAAGCACTAAGGTCCTAATGTCTTCCTCAAAGTCATATTCTCAATGAGGTAATATCTTTTTTCTCCAGCTCTTAAAGTATCCACTACCTCTGAACCATAAGCTGGGGGTGAAGTCCTTCATAGATATTTCAGATCCATTTTGAACAATTACTTTTCACAAAAAGTTTTATTTTGTAAAATACACCTTGAGATTATTGGTCAGAGGACAAAGAAGGTCTTAATGTAACAAAGGGACCACTTAAAGGCCTTGAGTTTCTAAAGCATATAAACATGTGAAAACCCTGGTAAGAGATAAATTACTTTTCAATTTCATTAAACCTATATTTCACATGCCAAAATGAATCCATATTCAATAAATGTTTATCTACACTAGTCATAAACAAGAGCTGATAGATGGTTGCCCCTTTCAATCCCAGAGGGTTAAACAAAATATTAAATAAGTATGAAAACAAGTGATCAAATGTGTGTTGATGATTCCTGGTTTCTAATAATTTTAGAATGGAAAGAGTAGAGTGAGGGGCCAGAACATTTTGATGGTCTTCTGTCCGAACCCCATTGTAAGTGCTCACAGGGTGTCTAACTAGCCAGAGGAAAAGTTCATATGTGAATGTGTCATTCACCTTAGCTGTTATGCGTGTGATATTGTTGAGTGCCTACCTTCTTCTGTTGTTCCAATCAAAACAGAGAGAGAAAGAGAGAGAGAGAGAGAGAGAGAGAGAGAGAGAGAGAGAGAGAGAGAGAGAAAACAGACAAGCTCACTGGCTGGTGGGCCACTCTTAGGGAAGTCTCAGTGAAAAGTTATTCAGAGTTCCTTAGGACAGAACTGATGATGGTGGATTGGATGAGAATGAAATTGCCTTGACCAGTCTCTGGTACCTTTGAGTATCATTGTGACAGTACAGAAGATAGGGACAGGGTCCTATAGTAACAGGAGATCAATATCCTGAAGATCAGCATGTTCTATCTACCAGTCATCCTACATGTTTATTAATAGACATGTATAATTGAACTTTTAGTAATTAGATGCACTTATTCAGTTATATGATATAGAAAATGTCTGTTTCAATATACATGTTTCTCAATTTATAATGGAGATACTTTCTGATACACTAATTTTAGCTAAATTTTTTACTTGAATCACATTTATTACATCTAATTGAACATCATGAACAGCTAAAAGAATGGCATTGCTGAATACTGTAATTTCATCGCTGCCTGGAAACTATTGCACTCTGCATTTAGCATCATAAGAGAGCATTTTAATGCATCTCAAGAACTAGTGGGGAAGTATGCTTAAAAGCTTAATTGAACTTTAGAGTACACATAGCATCAAAGCAACATAAGTTAAACTTGTGATACTAAAGACATTAAAATACAGTGATGTTTTAACATGGAAATTCTATTTTTTTCCTCAACTTGTATTGGAAAGTATTTCCTCAGGGTCAACACAGAGATGTCCAGAGGGGACCAAGCCCTTTCTCAAGCTGGAAGCAGGACTTTATAATATGTAAGAGTCTCCTGCATGGTACTGGTGTTGAAGGTGTGAAGGGATCACAGAGGCAATATGAAGTTTCGCATTGTTAAAGGCCAGGAAATGCCATTGGTGAAGGTGCAGTCTAGGTTTCAGTAGGGTTCCCAAGAATTTAGAGATGCCA
Source organism: Rhizomys pruinosus (assembly GCA_009823505.1). Classification (NCBI taxonomy): domain Eukaryota; kingdom Metazoa; phylum Chordata; class Mammalia; order Rodentia; family Spalacidae; genus Rhizomys; species Rhizomys pruinosus. The sequence goes on along the minus strand of VZQC01012039.1, from coordinate 796,982 downwards.
GAACCATGGCATGACCACCAATGGCAGTAACAGGTATGGAGTGGAGCCCACCTGAAATTATGAGACAAGCTCTCTGTGCTGTGGATGGCAGAGCCAGAGAAGTGGAGCTGCCTAAGCCCTCTGGAGCCCAGATCTTGAGTGAGTTCCAGATGTCCAATATTGAGGCAGCATGTAACTTATTCTAGACTTTATAGGAGCCCACATTTTAAACACTTTGGATTGTTTTAAAACTCTTAAAGTGTTAGACTTATTAAAGATTCTGGGGTTTTTTAAGCTGTACTATTTTATGTTTTAATATTAACAAAATCAACTTGCTGTCTAAAAAACAACAAATGAAAAATATTGGTAGAAATTGTTATGATACATTTATATATTCTAGTGGATAAAGCTAATTATATTCTTCCAAATCCTCCCTTTCTATAACTAATTTGATTTTGATAATGATAGATTCCATCTTAGCTTAAGACATTACGAGATTCATGTACTAAAGAAAGTACTACAGAGTAGACAAAGTCTTCACCTGGATTAAACTAAAGAAAGAAAATTTTAATGGTGGAATTTAAAGAAAAGTCAGGGAGTAAAACCACACTACTGTCTCCAAAATAAACATTGCTAAATTATTGCTACTAAGTCTCTATGGAGTCATAGTATTAGATAAATTGTTCCTATATGTAAAACATTCTTTGTTGTATTTATCTTTGGATTTGGCTGATACAGTAGGAAGATAGCTAATTGGAAAACTCATTATAATATATTTCAATTAGATCTTTGGTTGTATGATCTGAGATAATTTAATTACAGATCCACATACTCTCATCTCTAAACAGAAGATACACCATTTTGCTTCCTTTTATCTTAGTCTAATTCACAGTGTTTTGCTAGCCTAAGAACCAAAATGCAATAACATACTGGAAAGAGCTAAAAATAATATATTTCATTGTTTTTAACTAATCTATATCACATTTAACTGATTTTTTTACATCATAAAACAAGCAGACATGTAAAAATCCTTTGAAAATTTGAACAAATGCAGGGCATGATAAGTCCTCATATTGTACAGTTGCTAGTTCTTATATATCCAATAAGAATGACCTGTTCATGATTATCCTTAAAGAAAATCTGTTAACTAGAAGCAGCCAAAGTTACATGAACAAAGTCTACTTCCCTGCTGTGTGTTTGAAAAGTCAGTGCAATTTGTAGAAAATGAGTTAAGTGGGACACCAACAGATTGCCATCTGCTTTCCTACCATAGGTCCATTTTGATTAGATGCAAGTAACATCCATAAGCTAACAAGGTCACACATTTTTACTAAAGAAAGTAATGCTAAACTCAAAGCCTTATATAGATGTCATCAAAGTGTTTTAACTTTGTCTCCTTTTATCAGTGGCTATTAGAATATTTATCAAGAACTAAATGTGTAAACTCAGAAATATTCAAAATCAGGATGGGGACTGCTACAGCTGGTGCATTGGTAACTCAAAAAATCCGACTAAGAGGAAGAAAGGTCCTGAGGAAGCTCAGCCTGACTAACCGCCAAAGAGGGAGTCAGATTCCTGGAGCTGAAAGGGGGTTAACTAAATGTTTGTGAAAAAGGTAACTCTAACCAGTCCTTGTCTTTATTTCCGTATTCTGCTGAAGAAGTAAAATGCCAAAAAAAAAACCTTCTCTCATTCAACAATTTCTGAAAATTTCTGTCATCCTGTAAGAATTTCACTTAAACACATATGTAGTTATAAATATGCATGTACATGAATGCACAATTTTCACTGACAGATGCAATCAATCAATGTTTTGCCACAGTGAACAGAAATATGATAAAATATAAAGAGAAAGAAAAATATGGTTTCTCTTAGAAGATACAGAAATTGGAGGGAATTTAAATTTTAAATGGCTTTAATAATACCTGCATCTGAATAAACCTAATGTAATTTGAACAGAAAGGAGCCACATTAAACACAGGAAACTTAAACTGTGATGTCCTAAACAAAATAAAATAAGATATATTCACAGTAAAGTTCATATAAATATTTAGGCTCTATTGTGAAAAGTATAGAATTCATTAACACGGAAGGAGTTTGCAGGTATTATGCAAATGATTAAAGTAGGGCTGGAGAGATAGCCTAGTGGTTAAGAGCACCAACTGCTCTTGCAGAGGACCTGGGTTCGATCCCCAGCACCCACATGGCGGCTAAGAACCGTCTGTAACTCCAATTCCAGGAGAACTCCAGTTCCAGGGGAATCCGACACCCTCTTCTGACCTCCGCGGCATTGCACGACACGGGTGCACAGACCTGCATGCAGACAGTGCATTCATACACACAAAAATAAATAAAATTAATTTAAAAAATTAAAGTAACAAGCAGCACACTGTTGACATATTATGATAAAATCTAGGAAGAAAATGGATTATTACATAGAGATATCTGGGACTGAGAATGTCACGTTTTTTCAAAAACTACTTGGACTATTCAATATTTTTAAAAAAACACAATGTACTCCTTACAAAAGTAAAGTAATATACAATACAAATCAACATTTATTTAAACATCCCTAACATAAAACTTTTGAAAAATGAAATAATCGAAATCAGAATCACTCTCTGGTACGACATCAAATTGATGTCACCTTCCTTTTTCTGTTATTTTTAGTGCCACTGAGTCGTGGCTTTGAATTAAAAGTGATATGACCAAATCAGTTAATACCATTTTTTTTATTCATGCTTTGTGTATTTCATACATCATTTTCCAATTCAGTTCAGGCATATATCCCCTTCCCTTCCCCCGACCCCACCCCTACCCATCCCAGATCATGCATTCTGCCGTAAGTTTTCTGCATCTTTCTCTGCTTTTTTGTTTTGTTTTGTTTTCATTTTTTTTAACAATAAGTGACAATTTGTGAGTACAAGCATCCTTCATGTAAAACCAATTTTCAAGCAGTTGTGCTCAAACCCACACAGCTCATGGGTCCCACCATCCAGCAGGGGGGGCTTGTATGTTCAATCAAATTGATCAAATGAGTGTCCAGTCTATATTGTTGTAGTTTCAACGTTAACCCCAATCGAAACCCTTACATTCTACCACGCCCCCTCTTCCGCAGATTGTTCCCTAGGCTTAGAAAAGGGGCACAGGTGGATGAGAAGCAAAACAGTCTACTTTCTCTGGAGCCGATGTCTTGGTCTCTAGTCAGTTCTGGCTGTTTTCTTTCATGGGCTGCCAGCTTGTCCAGGCATAACCTTTCGATCCTACTAATGAAGCACACACAATTAGATATATAGGTATTTAAACAGTACTAATTGTTATGGTAGGTTACTTTGGTATAGACACAGATGCTTGGATGGTATGTCAATTCATGATCTGGATTTTCTTCTGTCAAGTATGGCAGGGTCTTCGCCTGGTTTATAACATCTCCTAACCATTAGAGGATGTAAGTTTGTGACATCAGCCGTGGGTTATTCCTCCAAGGAGAGAGCCAATAGCCAATTAGATTTGGGATATACAGACATATGGCTGCCACTGCTGCACAGTATTTCCAGGCAGATGAGGTGTAGCTGGTGCTGACGGAGGAGTCTTGCTTGACTCAAGGAGACCTATATTTGCTTTACTGGTTTAGTGGTCTTTGGTAACACTCTCTGGCATCCCAGAGACCATCTGTATACTTGCAAGTGCGGTCTCCATACATCTTTCCCATGTTTATATCATGTCTTCAACAGCAGGGCCTTATCACCTCTCTTCCTGCAGATATCCCAGTTAGGAGGTAAGGAGCCTTTACCATTTGTGGGGGCTTGGATCCCCTGGCCAACATCTCCTTGGTAGAATAATCCATTGTTGATATCAGAGCTCCTGTATTGATATATTTTGTTTAAGTGCATAGCTTAAGGAGACTTTAGCATTATATTTGGTTCTGAATAGAAAATAATCCTTTTCACAGTTTCTATGTCCATTAGTCAATTAAAGAAGGCAGCTTTACTGATTTTACAAGAGAATACCTCTATAACAGCTGGTTCCAATCTACAGCTGGAGAACAGGATTGGAACCAGCTGTTATAGAGGTATTCTCTTGTAAAATACCATTTTTATGAATGGAATGTACCATCAAAATTATTCTTATACAGTGATGTAACAATCATATTATTCACTTCATTATATTTCTTTAAATTCTATTTATGTGTATATACTTGCATGTATGTGTGTGAATGGTGTATTTGTTTATGAGGCATACATACACTTATATACAGTTGCATGCTCCTGTGCATGTGCATTCTAAGGCCATAAGACATAAGATGTCCTCGTCTATCACTCTTCACTATCTTTCTTTATCACAGAATCTCTCATTGAACCTGTAACTAGGCTGAGGGACAGGGAGCCTCAGAAATCTTCCTTGTTTTTATGCCCTACAGAGCTGGCCACACCCAGCTTTTTCTGCAGGTCCAAAGATGTAAACTCAGCAGGTACACTTAGTACTGAGCCATTTACCTAGGCATTTCATTTTCTTTCTTAAGCACTTGTACGAGTACCTATTACATGCATTTTTAGATATTAAAAATTATTTGGTTTATTTTTTTATTTCATGTGTATGAATGTATTGCCTACATGTAGGTAGGTGCATCTGTGGCATGCACTGTCCGTGAGGTCAGAATCACTGGAACTGGAGTTAAGGATGGCTATTATCTGCCATGTGGATGCTGGGAATTGAACTGGTTCTCTGGAAGAGTAGTCAATGCTCTTAAACACTGAGCCATCTCTCCAGCCCCCAATTTTATACATTTAACATGCAGTGCCTCCAGAGGCTCACATCCTCTATTATCACAGGTGTGAATCTAGGTGATATACACCTTGTTAGTTTCATTCATTGGGTGTTGTTATAGTGCTTGCCTACAGAATTCACTTCTGTGTATCATCTCGAGGTCTTGGGACATACTTCCTGTGGATGAGGAGGGACAACTCTGTTATAATTGTGTCTTCACTCTTTCTTTTGAGACCTACTTACATGTGGCAATAGCAACATTTCTGACCTATCAATGAATACCATCTCATCAAGATTTAATATCCATTTGGGAGCAACTGGATGGATATATTTGACATTTTTATACAGGTTCTAATTGATTAAAACACATAACTGTTCAATAAGCACTAATTCAAGGCCAATTACTTTTTGCCATGAATCTTGGCTTGGTGAAGATTTTATTGAGGATCTGTGGCCCCTTGTGCCTGTCAAAATTTTATTGGGTTTATTTATTCAATAAGTACATATATTGAATTTCTAGCCTATGAGAGACATGTGCTGTGTGCTAAAATTCCATTATAGAAAAGCACAGATAGAATTTTTAAATCCTCATGAAAATTATAGTTCCAGAGGAAGACACATTAGTCAAGTCCCCTCATTTATTGGTGATGAAGGACTCCATTCTAGCAAAGAAACCACTTGTCTGCTCTCAAGAGACATTACCTCTAGGTACAGATGTTCCCTTTCAGAACTAAAGAAATGGATAAAATGAACTATGAAATGGCAGCTCTCCTTCATCTCAGACAAAGATGTGCTGAATTTGCTTAGGTATTTTCTCCATTCTTTTGAAACCAGATTGGATTTAAAAATATAGGATATGTGGTTCTTGTAAGTCTGAGTTGGCATGATTCCATCATTCCCTACTATTATACTATTCCCAAAGATCCTAAAGAGCCATTGGAAATAAGACCACATAATTTGAGGTTGAAGAAAAACTGTACTCAGTACTCATGTTGGCTTGCACTTAGTTTTAAGTGCTTTCCATTCAAACTATGGCAGAAAATACCCAGTGATTTTCTTGTTTTTGAATTTTCTTTTTTTATTTTTTATCTTCTTGAGTCAGGGTCTCCTTGTAGCCACAGCTTTCCTGGAACTCACTATGTAGACCAGGCTGGCCTTGAAGTCACAGAGATCCACCTGCCTCTGCCTCCCAAGTGCTGGAATTAAAGGCATGTGCCACCACACACAACCTTGTATTTTACTTTTAATAACATTTAATGAGAATTCCATGCATAAGTATTATATTTGCATTATTGTTATTCCTCCCACCCCTTCTTCCAACTCCTCCCATTCCCCTCACTCTTTTTCAATTTCTTGTTCTCTTCTTTGATTATTATTTTTACATATACATACTTAGGCTTATAAATATACATAGGTAGTGCACTGAGTTCATTTAGTATTGCTCTTGCACATTTATGTTTGTGATTGACTATTTGCAATTAGATAACCTAACAAGGAGCTCATCCATTCTCCTCTCAGCATCAATTTATTTCCTATAGCTCTTCATCCATAGGTAGAACCCTATCAAAATTCCCCAATTCACCTTGGCTGTTGCTGTGATAAAACATTGTGACCAAGGGAATTTATTAAAGGAAGAGTTTATTTGAGCTTATGGTTCAGAGGAATCGGCGTCTATCATGAGTGGAAGCATGGTGGCTGGAGGTGCCCGAGCAGAAACAGAAAGCTAAGGGCTCACATCTTCAAGCAGGTGGGGGAAGTAGAAGGCAACTGGAAATCTGGAGATACTTAAGTACTCTTTAAGCCAGCTCCCTGTACATGCTTACTCCAAGGCTAGCAGGGGACATTTCCTAATTTTTAAACTCTATGTAGAATGATTTTTTATTTTATTGAAGTAAATTTATGAGATTTGCCATCATATTCTCTTTGTCTCCTCAAAAATAGTCGAGAAAAATTAAAAATATTTCCATAGATTGGGCAATGCAACTATTTTAGCAACATTTTCTGTGTTTATTGAGGTCCTTTTTGTATTATCCTCTGCTAGGTTTTCTTTCTGATTGGCAGCCAATTACCTGTGGAAATATTACTAATTTAGATTTTGTTTCACCTGAAAAGAATTTTATGATTATCTTCTGTTTCTCTCTCTCTCTCTCTCTCTCTCTCTCTCTCTCTCTCTCTCTCTGAGAGACATGAGAGAGAGAGAGAGAGAGAGAGACAAAGAGAGAAAGAAAGAGAGGGCTGGAGAGATGGCCTAGCAGTTAAGAGCACTGACCGCTCTTACAGAGGACCCGGGTTCGATCCCCAGCACCCACATGGCGGCCGAGAACCGTCTGAAACTCCAATTCGAGGAGAACTCCAGTTCCAGGGGAATCCGACACCCTCTTCTGACCTCCGCGGCATTGCATGACAGGACATGGGTGCACACACCTGCATGCAGACAGTACATTCATACACATACAGAAATAAATAAAATTAAAAAAATAAATAAAAAAAGAAAGAAAGAGAAACCACTTTCAGCTTTATTTAGATTTAGATGTTTATGTTTAGTAAAACACTATTTTCATTCCATTCATTGTATACCATTAATTCTTCAGATCCCACTTCTACCTAATTTTTTCTACTACCTCTCAAGGACACTCAAGCTATGTGTATATAGTCCCTTCTTACTCTGTCTTCCACATTTTTCTGTCCTTCTGTCTCCATATTTTCTGTACAATTGCTCACATCTTTCTAATTTATTCCTGCTCAGGCCAGGACACTTGCAAATAGTCATCTGGTACTGTGTATCTGTGTCTACCCTGCCCCTAGTCTAATGCCTGAACTTGTGTTAGCATTCTAAGCTGTGACCAACCTGAGTTTTAGGATACTAAATCCTACTCAAATTAAGGGTTTACAAAGTTCTTTAGGAAACAGGCATTTCCCAGCATTCTCCCCGAGAAAAGCAGCTATCATTTTTGGTGTGTATGAAGCAAAGCATCCAGGTCTGTGGTGTAATATGTCAGGTGGCATGGTTTTCTATTTATCTACTGGTAGGTCGTCCTGCTTCCCCATTGTTCTCTTAAATCCTAATGGAAAATATCTGTTTAAAGCAGTAGCAAACTCAGTGTATTACTGTGCTGTAAGCTTTTATAAATTGCTATCTGTGGTGTCCAAAATAAAAGAAGATGAGAAGAACATGCCAACTGATTTTGTCTTTATGCAGATCATATAATTCTCCCATATTACAGAGATATGGACAAAGCTTCATTGTCATTTTTGGAATGCATTAACCATCAGCAGGTTGCTTGTCCTTCTTGCTATACATGAATCTGTACTAAAGTGCTCAAGTATATGTAACACTAATTTTAAAAGAAGAGGCTGAGACATTGTGAGGTTTTGCTGGACGTGGAAGGAGATGGAGAGAGATTGGGAGATGTGGAAATGATGCAAATACAACACTCAAATATGAAACTCTCAAAAATGTTGTTTGTTTTAAATTTTCCCTTACAGATTTAAAAAATAAAAATATTAAACTTAAAGTAAAGTTTAAAAACTCAACCATTTCTAGAGTGCCTTAATTTTCTCAGAAGCTACAATTTCTGTATGTTCCAATATGAAAACTGACAGGACCAAATCCAAGTTAAAATTCCAAGAGATGAATCTTTCATGAGATTCTTTAGTTGGCATCATTTCACAGAACTTGTCATGACTCATAGGGATGGGTGCTAATTGTTTCATATGATATTGTTCTGAAATCTCTGGAAACATGTGCCCCCTTTCCAAATATCTCATCTATTATGACTTTTCCATTTGGAGATTTTTCATTATATCATTTGTCACAATAATATGTTATGATAGATAAGGCAATGCTAAGTTCAACTCACAAATGAGCAAGCCTAGAACTGACTTTTAAACCTAATAAGCCACCTGTCCTCAGCAATGTTCTTCTTAGCCACATAAACATACCTCACACCTCCTCTCATTCCTTTTACTTATTTTTCATCTCCTATTTCTGCTTTCTACGAAAAGAAACCATAAAAAATACCAGTTTGAAGCAACATTTTTTTTTTTTTTCTTTTTGAGACAGGGTCTCCCTGTAGCTCTGGCTGTCCTGGAACTCACTCTGTAGACCAGGCTGGCCTCGGACTCAGAGATCCGCGTGCCTCTGCCTCCCAAGTGCTAGGATTAAAGGCGTGCGCCACCACACCCGGCATTTATTTATTTCTGTATGTGTATCAATGTACTGTCTGCATGCAAGTTTGTGCACCCGTGTCGTGCAATGCCGCGGAGGTCAGAAGAGGGTGTCGGGTTCCCCTGGAGCTGGAGTTCTCCTGGAATCGGAGTTTCAGACGGCTCTCGGCCGCCATGTGGGTGCTGGGGATCGAACCCGGGTCCTCTGCAAGAGCGGTGGGCACTCTTAACCGCTAGGCCATCTCTCCAGCCCCGCAACATGTTTTTTAATATTGATTAAATGCCTTTAGATACCAAATTCAGGAGACACTTTCATGAAATGCACACTGTGGCATCCTGGATGGAGGACCTCCTTGCTCAGTGTGTGTTTCCTTTACATGGCTGGCTGGTATCTCGATGTGCTTTAGCTCCTCTGCCCAGCATCTCACATTCCATGACTTCACGATTGGCATAGGTTTGCTCCCTACATCACAGACACAGGGCAGTCATAATTCTTAAATTGATGTCAGATTCTAGGTGACAGGAATCACTACCACAGGTCTTTTATGGGAAATTTTCAATTTTGGAAAAATATTAATTTTATTGTAGTCTCTTAGTCAAGTCAGTTACCTGTTCTCCATGTCTTTCTGGTGTATGGCAAATAGAGAGAAGAATGGAGAGCTTAACCTGACTCTACATAAGCAAATATGGAGATGTGTTTTGTGAAACTGCTTACTAGCATATGTTCATATTTAAATTAGAATGTAATGTAATAACAGAGTGTTTTATCTATTGATGAAAATCATGAGAATGAGAGGTAATCAAATGTGAAGATAAAAATGGAATGTGAGTCCATGTCTTTCCTGCACTCCTGTTAAACTCTTAGCTCCTGTACTTCAAAATATGAAGCATTACTTGGGACCCAGCTTGTAGTTCTCCTGACAGAAGTGATATTCATTAATACTGTTGACCCTCAGCAAATGAATTGTCATATTTAGCTCCTCCTATCCTTTAGCCATTGAGGTTAAACTCTTCCATTTAATTTTAGTCTCTTAAAATTTGGTTAGCTGTCTGTTATTTTAAGGATAGCTACATCCTATATTTTATTGATGGGAGAACTCATTTTGTTTCTTGTGTCTAATCTCTAACTGCCTTAAACATATCTTAGCTAAATGACTCAACTCATGATATACAATTAGATCCAGATTACAAACAATTACATCTGATTATGTTCTAAAAATGATAATATCCTCTGTGGGACTGAGAAAAATCAGTCTGTGTGGTTATGTATGGGAAGCAGCTCTTTTTTTTTTTTTTTCTTTCTTAATATTTTACTGAGCTTTTCATACATTTCATACAATATTTCTTTTTTACTACGTTTATTGAAGTTTTGTGTATTTCATACAACATTTTTCATTCTAATTTAGACTCATTCCCCTTTCCATGCCCTCCACCCCACCAGATTTCATGAATTATGCCACATGTCCTGTATCTTTTTCTGATATTTTAAAGTTTTTTTTCTGAGTCTTTTTAAAGTTTTTCAAAGCAGAGGATTATTGGTTGGGGAGAACTTTACTGTTTCAGTAAGTTCTTTCCCAGTTCTTTTGTTATTGTTGTTCCCTCCAACTTGCAACACATGCGCATATATATATATATATATATATATATATATATTATGTTCTCTGAACAATAAACTGTATGTTATTTTACAATCATATTTCAAGATTCACATTTTTTTTCCTTTGTGGTGGTTTGAATGAGAATGTCCCCCATAGGCTTTAAGTATTCAGAAATTTTGTCTCCAGTTGGTGGCACTGTTCTTGGAGGTCTTAGAAGATGTGGCTGTGCTGGAGGAAGTACAACACTGGGGGCGGGCTTAGTGAGTTTAACAAGCCTTGTGGTCTCCAGTCTCTCTCTCTCTCTCTCTGCTTCCTGTGCTCATTGCAAGATGTGACATTCCATGTCTCCCACCACAATGGATTCTAATTCCCTGGAACTGTTAATCATAAGCTCAAATAAGCTCTTCTTTATTTTGTTTGTTTTTGTTTTTATTTTTTATTTTTTGTCCTTTTGAGATGGGGTCTCCCTGTAGCCCCAGCTGTCCTGGAACTCATTCTGTAGACCAGGCTGGCCTTGAACTCACAAAGATCCGCCTCCCTCTGCATCCCAAGTGCTAGGATTAAAGGCGTGTCCCACCACACACAGCTTAAACTCTTCCTTTTATAAGTTCCCTTGGTCATGGTGATTTATCACAGCAACAGAAAAGTGACTAATACAGTTATTTGGTACCAGACAGTGGGCTGTTGGCTGTGAAGAACCTATGTGGGTGTTTGGAGAAATCTGGAAGACTTTGGAACTTTGGGCTAGAAAAGCTGTTGACTACTGTAAACAGGGGCCATTCTAGTAGAAGCCTGGAAGAAAGCACTGCTGCAAAAAAAAATGTATTTCCAAAGGAAAATTAAGAATTAGGCAGCAACTGGGATATTTTGACAAAGAGTCTGGCAGCAGTTTGCCCACAGCCCAAATGCTTGCCTGATGCTAAGTTGAAAAGCAATGGACTAATGTCTTTGGTGGAGGATATTTCAAGACAGCCTGATGTAGAAATGGTGGCATGGCTATTAATGGTGAATATTGTACAGATCTACATTGACGAAGAGCTTATGGGGCAGAAAGAAATGCAGAATGTACAGTTTAGATCTGAAAACTGCACTAGGAAGATTAAAGGTGTTGCCAAGGCATGTGAAGGAGAGATTCCTTTTGATAAGGGTATTAAAGTGATTAAGGAGAGGCCTAGCTATTTACAAGTAAACAATGGAAAAGTGAGATTAAAGTGATTAAGGGGAGACCTAGCTATTTACAAGTAAACAAGGGAAAAAGTGAGATTAAAGCGATTAAGGAGAGGCCTCAAGATTTACAAGTAAACAACAGAAATAGTACCTTCAGGGCAAGACAACACCCAGCTAAACCTCCAATTTTTGAAAGGAAAATACTGAAAGTGTTTTCTACTCCAAGTCCAGGGCAGAGAAAATTTGCAAATGTGGTTAAAGTAGGAGAGAATCCATACAGAATTTGCAGCCAAATTCGGCAATTTCATTCACGTGGTGCTGTCTTTAGAGGCATGAAGGATGCAAGAGTGAAGGGGTTATCAGTTCTTCCTCCATGGTTTCAGAGAGCCACAGAGGCCAGGCAGAGTGCAGCAGGGGCATCCCTGAATAAAGAAGGCCCTAATAGGCCATTGCATGAAGCTGTGAATGTGAAGTGGAGACCCCAAGAAGACTTTCGATATGCCAGACCTGTGAGATATTTGCCAGGGAGAGATGCATACAGAGTGGTGCCAGCCTAAGAAAGAGATGTATGTTGCAAGCAAAGCTGGAAGAGCTCAGCCATCTAAACCCTTTGGAAGTCAAGTCCCAGAAGTTGTACATGGAGCTACTGGACTTGGTGTTTGCGCTGCTGGTTTTCAGTCTTGTTTTGGTCCAGTATTTCCTCACTATGCCTCTATTCCTCCCTTTTGGAATGGGAATGTGTATTCAGTTCCACTGTATGTTGGGAGTATGTAATTTGCCTTTTGATTTTACAGGAGTTCACAGTTAAGAGATTGGCCTGTGTCTCAGAAGAGATTTTGAACTATATACTTGAATAGAATTGAGACTGGTAAAAACTATGGGGACTTTTAAGGTTGTACTAAATGCATTTTGCATTTTATATAGTCAGGAGCCTATGGGGGGCCAGGGAGTGGAATGTGGTGGTTGGAATGAGAATGTCCCCCATAGACTTTAAATATTCAGACATTTTGTCTCCAGTTGGTGGCATTGTTCTTGGAAGTCTTAGAAGGTGTGGCTGTGCTGGAGGAAGTACGTCACTGGGGGCGGGCTTAGTGAGTTTAACAAGCCTCATGGTCTCCAGTTTCTTCTCTCTGCTTCCTGTGCTCGTCATGAGATGTGATCCTCAGCTTGCTGCTCCAGCCCCAGCCACCATGCCTCCTGCCACAATGAACTCTAATTCCCTGGAACTGACAATCATAAGCTCAAATAAACTCTTCCTTTTATAAGTTCCCTTGGTCATGGTGCTTTAGCACAGCAACAGAAAAGTGACTAATACATCCTTTTAGTTATATATTACTCTAAAATATGCATGTGTACCTTCCACCCATATAGCAAGATTATAAAGTCTGAAAATAAGTAGTAGGTTAATTCTAAAGCCTGTTAAAGGATTCACATTATAAGAGCACAGTTGCTTTCAGCCAAAGAAGAATATAATATTAACATCTTCTGATATATCATGAGGAATATAAGATAATTCTGATATAAGAGGAATATAATATTAACATTTTCCATCTTCTGATGTCTTCATCAATCTCTTTCTTAACGGGTTTAAAATTTTTTGTTGTGGAGATCTTTGGTGTCTTTAGTTAAGCTTATTCCTGAGAATTTTATTTTATTGTGGTTATTGTGAGTGGAAAGGTCTTCTTGTATTCCTTCTCCACTTGCTTGTTGTTGGTATAAAGAAAGGCTTTTTTTTTTCTGGGTTAATTTTGTATCCCAGCACTTTATTGAAACTCTTAATCATTTCTAGGGTGTTTCTGGTAGAGTTTTAGCATCCCTTGGGTAAACTATCATATCATCTGCAAAGAGGGATAGTTTGACTTCCTCTTTTCCAATTACTACTTCTTTAATTTCCCTTTCTTGCCTTATTCCCCTAGCAAGCATTTCAAGCACTGTATTGAAGAGAAGTGGTGATAGGAGACAGCTTTGCTGTATTCTTGCCTTTAAGGTGAATTCTTCTAATTTTTTTTTTTTTTCCATTTAGGATGATGTTGGCTGTGGGATTGTTGTATATGGCTTTGGTCAGGTTGAGGAATGGTCCTTCCAGTCCAATTCCTTCTAGGAATTGGATTTTGTAGAAGGCTTTATCTGCATCAATTTAGATGATCATGTGTTTTCTTTCTTTTAGTCCATTTATGTGTTTTATGATATTTATAGATTTACATATGTTGAATCATCCCTGCATCTCTGGTATGAATCCAACTTGAACATGATGGATGATCTTTCTTGATGTGGGTCTGTATGTGGTTCACAAGTATTTTGTTGAGAATTTTTGCATCTATGCTTATTAATGAGATGAGACTATAGTTTTCTTTTTTAGGTGTATCTTTGCCTGATTTTAGTATTAGAGTGATGCTGGCTTTGTATAAGGACTTTGGGAGATTTCCTTCTGTTGTATTCATTTGAACACCTTTAGTAATAATGATTTTAAGTCCTTTTTAAATATTTTATAGAATTCTGACATGAAACCATCTGGGCCTGGGCTTTTATTTTTTAGTTTGGATGGTTACTATTGCATTTTCAATTTCCTCATATATTATGGGTCAGTTTAAGCTGTCAAGATTTTGTGAATTACAGGATTTCAAATATTCATCCATTTCTCTTAAGTTTTCAAATTTAGTAGAGTATAGGTTTTTGAAGTATTCTTGTATGATTGTCTGGATCTTTTCTTTGTCTGTTGTGATGTTTCCCTTTTCATGATGAACACTATTGATTTGGAGTTGTTCTTTCTTTCTTTTGGTTAATTGGGCTAGAGGTCTATCTATCTTGTTCAATTTCTCAAAGAATCAGTTTTTGGATTCATTGATCCTTTGTATTATATTCTTTGTTTCTATCTCATTGATTTCTGCTCTGAATTTTGTGTGCTGAGATTAATCTGTTCCTTGAGGTCCTATAGAATTGTGTTTATAAAGTTCGCTTCACCAGAGTTTGGTGCATATATATTCATGATTGTGAAATCTTCCTGGTTAATTGTTCCTTTGATAAGGATGAAGTGGTGCTCTTTGTCTCTTCTGATTAGTTTTACTTTGAAGTCTATTTTTACTGGTATTAGAATAGCAAATCCTGGGCTGGAGAGATGGCCTAGCGGTTAAGAGCGCTGACCACTCTTACAGATGACCTGGGTTCGATCCCCAGAACGCACATGGTGGCCGAGAACCATCTGAAACTCCAATTCCAGGAGAACTCCAGTTCCAGGAGAATCTGACACCCTTTTCTGACCTTGCAGCATTGTACCACACAGATGCACAAACCTGCATGCAGACAGTACGCTCATAAACATACAGAAATAAATAAAATTTAAAAAATTAGAATAGCAACTCCTGCAACTCCTGCTTGCTTTTTGCTACCATTTGCTTGGAATATGGTTTTCCATCCTTTCACTTTAAGTTGGTACCTATCCTTGAAGGTGAGATTGGTTTCTTGTAGACAGATATAGATGGGCTCTGTTTCCTAATCCATTCTCCCAGTCTATGTCTTTTGATTTGGGAGTTCACAATAATATTTAAGGTTAATATTGAGAGATGTGTGCTGCTTCCTTTTACCTTATTTTCTGTTTGCATCCTTGGTCTAGGTTTGGATTTCTGAATTTATACTTTTATTCATTACTGTCTAGCTGCTTGGGGATAGTTGTCCCTTTCCTCTGACCTTTGAATTTCTTTGAGTATTTCCTGAAGAGTTGGATTCCTGGACAGGAATTGTTTCATATTGTTTATTTCATGAAAGATTTTCCTTTCCCTTCAACTATAATTGATATTTTTGCTGGGTATAATGATCTGGGTTGGCATCTATAGTCATTTAGTACTGGGAAAACATGTGTCCACATTCTTCTGCCTTTCATCATTTGCACTGAAAAGTCAGCTGTAATTCTGATGAGTTTCCCTTTATATGTAACTTGTTCTTTTTCTCTTGAGGCCTTCAGTACTCTGTTATTGTTTGGAGCATTTAGCGTTTTAACTCTGATCTGGCATGGGGTATTCCTTTTTTGATCTTGTCTATTTGGTGTTCTATGTACTTCTTGTGTTTGTATGGATCTGTGATTTTTCAGTTTGAGGAAATTTTCTTCTATTATTCTGTCGAATATCTGATCAATACCTTTGTCCTGGGCTCCTTCTCCTTCGTCTAACCCTATGATGCAGAGGTTGATCTTTTCATAGTGTCCCATAGTTCCTGATTGTTCCTCTCTTGTGATTTTTAAAATTTTTCATACTCTTTGTTTGAGCATTGTATTCTTCCACCTTGTCATCCAATGTTGATATACTACTATCTACTTCCAGTCTGTTACTGGGGCTTTATCGCATCTTTTCCTGCAGATTGGATGAGTCTGCAAATTTTTTCATTTCATCCTGTGATTTCTTTATTATTTCCAGTTCCCTTTAGAGTTTATCATTTTCTCCTTCTAGATCCTTGGTTCACTGGTCACTTTCCTGTTCCATGTCAGTGGAGGATCTTTTCAGTGCTTTCACTTCATTCCCGAGTTTGTCATTCTCTCCCTCGATTTCTTTGAGTATGTCTATTATTGTTCTTTTAACATCTGTGCCCTGAGTTATCTCTGGGGAGAACTCATTGTTGGAGTCTTCTACAGGACTGATAGATTTGGGTGAGGGTTTTTTATTTGCTTTTCCTATGTTGATTTTCCTTTGTCCTCTTTGCATGTGGATTTGATTGTTTTTTGTTTTTTTTTTATAATCTAATGTGAAATTCAAGTTCTTCTTCCTTTGTTTGAAGGCTTGTCCCTCTAGATTAGGTTTGCTGTTTCTTCTGTTACTTTGTGCTCAGATTCACCTTCTCTGTTCCCTCTGGAATAGCCACAAAAGGGGGATAGCACTGGTTTTTGCCAGCCCAATCCTGTCACCATCAAGGTGACTATAGGTCTTTGCTCCATCCAGTCTGGAAGTTGGAGCAGCTCCAGATACCCTGCACCGTAAGTGATGGGCAATAGAAGCAACTGGGCTGGAATGGTCCTGGAACCCACGTACCAAGAAGCTGCTCCTTTCACTCTCCCTGTGCCTGCAGCAGTGGGCTTGGGTGGTCTTCAACACACCGTGCATGGGAAACAATCAAGAACTTAGTTTTTGTTTGTTAGTTTTTTGGTATTTTTGAGACTGGGTCTCCCTTTAGACCCAGCTGGCCTAGAGCTCACTATATAGACAAGGCTGGCCTTGAACTCACAGAGATCCACCTGCCTCTGCCCCCTGAGTGCTAAGATTAAAGGCATGCACCATCATGCAAGGCCAAGAACTTGGTTTTTACAAACCTTCACTGATACCCTGCTTCAGGATTGTTCTAGTTTGTCTTCCATTGCTATGACAAAACACTCTGACCGACGCCAACTTGGGGAGGAAAGGGTTTATTCAGCTTACATCTCCTGGTTCACAGTTCATCACTCAGGGAGCCCAAGGCAGGAACTCAGGGCAGGAACCTGGAGACAGGAGCTGAAGCACAGTCCATGAAGGAATGCTGTTCACTGGCTTGATCTCCTGGCTCATTCCCAGGCTGCCTTCTTATACGGTACACAACAACTTGCTCAAGGTGGCACCACTCATTGTGGGCTGGGCCCTCCCACACTGCTCAACCATCAAGACAATACTCCACAGACGTGGCCGCAGGCAAATCCAATGGAGCCAATTCCCCAATTGAGGCTCCTTCAACCCAGGTGTGTCAAGTTGACACTGAAGCTATCCAGCACAATTGACCCCTTGTCAACTTGACACACAAAACACATCACTATTAAACCACCACCTTTCCAGTTCTTATCCCCAAAGTATGATGTTAACATCAATCACAAACTAAGACAGTACAAAGTTAAAAGTCCCACAATCCTTAAAATGTCCAAACGCTTAAAAGTTCAGTCTATTAGAAGTCTCTTAACTGTGGGCTGCTGTAAAATCCAAAACAAGTACTGTCTTATTTCAAAGGGAAGAATCAGGCACTCTCAAACAAAACCTAAGTCCAGAAAGTAGCTCAAGTCTGGACATCTGGGACTCGCTCATAATCTTCTGGACTCCAAAGGGTTTTGGCAGCACCCCTTCTCTGACTCTGCCATCTGTGGCACACTCAGCTCATCTCGAAGGCCCAGGCTGACTCCATTCCACACCTGCCACTGCTCTTGTGGTCGTCCCACGGTCCTGGCATCTCCAAAACTCTGGGGTAGCCACTGAAACTGAGGCAGCACCTTCACCAATGGTCTCTTCTGACCTCTCCTGGTGCAAAGCCTCAGCTTCTCTCTATGACCCCTGCAATCCTGGAGTCTTCACTGCAACAGAAGTGCACTTCCACCAATGGTCTTTCCTGACCTCTCACAGTGCGAAGCCTCTGCTGCTCTCTGTGACCCCCCTCAAATTTCAACACCGGAACCATATAGGAGACTCTTACATGTTTCCAAGTCCTGCTTCTGGCTCAAGATGGAGGTTCAGGCCCCTTCGGTATCATAGCTTCTGTGTGCTGACCCTGAAGAAATTCTTTCCAGAAGATTTCACCACTGTGATGCTGGTCTCTTGTTACTTACAGCTGATTTTTCAGCCCCAGCTAACCAGCATCAATTGTCCCAGTACAACAAAGATTTCACTTCAGGTTCTGGTCTCTTGTTACTTACAGCTGATTTTTCAGCCCCAGCTGACCAGACCCCACAGATTACACAGTCCTGATGATCTCTGCTCCCCTTTGAAACTAGAAACTTCATAAGCCAGGCCTCCATCTTCTACAATCCTTCAGCAAAACCGCTCCAAGCTCCACAGCAACAATCATTAGGCATTCAATGATCTTCCCAGCCCAACATTCCAAACACCTCCATAATCCTTCCCCAAAACACCAAGGTCAGGTCTGTCACAGCAATACCGCACTCTTCTGGTACCAATTTCTGTTCTAGTTTGTCTTCCATTGCTGTGACAAAACACTTTGACTGACACCAACTTGGGGAGGAAAGGGTTTATTCAGCTTACATCTCCTGGGTCACAGTTTATCACTCAGGGAGCCCAAGGCAGGAACTCAGGGCAGGAACCTGAAGCATAGGCCATGGAGGAATGCTGTTCACTGGCTTGATCTCCTGGCTCATGCCCAGCCTGCCTTCTTATATGGTACACAACAACCTGCACAGGGTGACCCACTCATTGTGGGCTCCCCTCCCACACTGCTCAACCATCAAGACAATACTCCACAGATGTGGCCACAGGCCAATCCAATGGAGCCAATTCCCCAATTGAGGATCCCTCAACCCAGGTGTGTCAAGTTGACACTAAAGCTATCCAGCACAAGGATTGTATAATTTAGGATCTGGGATATATTCTGTTCAATTTTTTTAAGTTAATTTATTGAGCGCATTTCATATAATGTTTCTTAATCAAATTTAGACTCATTCCCCCATCCATGTCCAGCCCTCGTGCCCTCCCCTTCCCCCTGCAAGAGCTCATGGATTCTGTTATATAGGTTGAGTCCTATCTTGCATCTTTTTCTCAGTCTTTTTTCACCTTTTTGATGCAGAAGTTTACTGTTTTGGTCAGTTCTTTGAACAGCTATTTCTTTCTCTTTTTTGTGCCCTTTAATTTTATATTACTCCAGAATATGCATATATATACTTCACACATAAATCAAAATTACGAAGTCTGAAAATAAGATACAGGTTAATTCTAAAACACATTTAAGCATTCACATTTTTTTATTTGTTAATTTTTTTACGTGTATGAATGTACTGTCTGCATGTAGGTTTGTGCAACCATGTCATGCAATGCCACGAGGTCAGAAGAGGGCAATGGATTCCCCTGGGACTGGAGTCAAAGACAGTTCTCAGCCACCGTGTGGGTGCTGGGGATCAAACCCGGGTCCACTGCAAGAGCAGTCCACCCTCTTAATTGCTAGGCCATCTCTCCAGCCCCAAAGATTCACATTTTAACAGTAAAGTTACATGCAGGTAAAAATATAAAATAAAATATAAGTTTAGATTTTTTAAGGTAAAATATGTTTACATTTTAAATTACATAATAAGTTTATGTATGTTTTAATGTACATTTTTTGAAGGTTCTATAAGAATTTAATGCAGCCAGATGCAGTGTCACACACCTTTAATCCTAGCACTTGGGAGGCAGAAACAAGTGGATCTTTGTGAGTTCAAGTCCAGCCTGGTCTACAGAGTTCCAGGCCAGCTGAGGCTACAAGGGGACCCTGTCTCAAAAAAAAAAAAAAAAAAAAAAAAAAAAAAAAGAATTTAATATAAATTTTACAATAAGTTTACAATGTAAGCTATACATTTTATATTTCAGTAACTCAATGGATTATACTGAAATCATTCTATAAAGTGATCAATACTCTTTTTTGTTCCCTCCTCTTTGGATTACTCCAAATTTTGCCCATATAAACAAAGCATATGTATCAAAATTATGACCTCTGGTAGTGAACAGTATGTTAATTCCTAAATATGTTTTGGTATTCACATTTTTCCCATTAATTATATATTACTCTAGAATATGAATACATATTTCCACCCATATATGGTAATTAAAATGGGTGAATATAAATCTAGGTTAATTATAGAGCCCATTAAGAGATTCACATTATAGCACACTTGCTTTCAGATATAAAGAAATTTAATAATAAAGTTGCTCAGTTTGCCTGCCAACTGGGGATTTGGCCTTAGCATCCACAAATGAGGGAAACCATTTGCCCCCCCCCTTTTTTTTTTCTGGGGACTGTTACTTCACTCAGCATAATGGCTCTGAGTTCCATCCATTTACCTGCAAAGTTCACGATGTCATCTTTCTTTACTGCTGCATAGAACTCCATTGTGTAGATGTACCACATTTTCTTTATCCAGTCTTCAGTTGAGGGCCATTTGGGTTGGTTCCAGCTCTTTGCTATTGTGAAGAAGAGAGCTGCAATAAACATACCTGTGCTTGTGTCTTTGCTGTAGGATGTGTCTTGTGGTATATACCCAGGAGTGGTATGACTGGGTGAGGTGGTATGCTCGTTTTGAGTCTTTTAAGAGTTCTCCATACTGCTTTCCACAGAGATCTGCCTGCCTCTGCCTCCCAAGTGCTAGGATTAAAGGTGTGTGCCCACCACGCCTGGCCTCTATTTTTTTTTTTAATGTAGGCACTTAGGGCTATAAATTTCTCTCTTAAGACTGCTTTTAAAGTATCCCACAGGATTTTTTGTGTTGTATTGTCATTTTAGTTTAGTTCCAGGAATGCTGTTTTTTCATTCTTTATTTCTTCCCTAATGCACTCATAATTCAGGATTATGCTTTTATTAGCCTCCGTGTGTTCTTATAGTTAGTAGGGCTTATCATTTTGTTAATGTTGAGCTTTATTGCACTGTGGTCTGATAGAATGCATGAATTGATTTCATTTTTGTATTTGTATTTGTTGAGATTTCTTTTTTGTCCTAGTATGTAGCCAATTTTGGAGAATGTTCCATGGGGCGCTGAGTAGAAAGTATATTCTCTGGTGTTTGGTTGGATTATTCTGTAGACATCTGTGAGGTCCATTTGGTGTATTGTATTGTTCAGTTCTGATGTCTCTCTGCTTATTTTATGTCCTGTTGACCGATCCAAGTAACTCAGTGGGGTACTGAAGTCCCCCACTATTAGTGTACTGGGATTAATCTGTGTCGTGAGTTCCTGAAGGATTGCGTTTATAAACTTTGGTGCACCAGAGTTTGGTGCATAAATATTTAACATTGTGAAATCTTCCTGGTTATTTGTTCCCTTGATAAAGATATAATGGCCCTCTTTGACTTTTCTGATGAATTTTACTCTGAGTTCTATTCTGCCTGATATTAGAATAGCAACTCCTGATTGCTTT
This sequence comes from Rhizomys pruinosus, assembly GCA_009823505.1. Taxonomy (NCBI): domain Eukaryota; kingdom Metazoa; phylum Chordata; class Mammalia; order Rodentia; family Spalacidae; genus Rhizomys; species Rhizomys pruinosus. The sequence goes on along the minus strand of VZQC01012039.1, from coordinate 775,477 downwards.
TTGGTACCATTTGCTTGGAATATTTTTTCCATCCTTTTGTTCTAAGGTGGTAACTGTCCTTGAGAGTGATATGGGTTGTTCGTAGGCAGCATATAGATGGGTTCTGTGTTCTAATCCATTCTCCTAGTCTATGCCTTTTGACTGGGGAGTTTAGACAATTAATGTTTAAGGTTATTATTGAGAGATGTGTACTATTTCCTTTCAACTTATTTTTCTTTTGCCTTCTTGGTTTAGCTATTTATTTACTCTGTCATGCTTTTGTTAATTTCTCTCTTGGTTTGCTTAAGGATAGTTGCTCCATTCCTCTGTTCTTTGAATTGCTTTGAATATTTTTTTGAAGTGTTGGGTCTTTTGACATGTTTATCTTGTTTATGTCATGAATTTTTTTTTTCTCCTTCAAGTATGATTGACATTTTTTCTGGGTATAGTAATCTGGGTTGGCATCTAAAGTCATTTGGCACTGGGAATACTTTGGTCCACATTCTTCTGGCTGTCATAGTTTGCACTGAGAAGTCATCTGTAATTCTGATGGGTTTCCCCTTATTTGTAATTTGTTATTTTTCGCTTGTGGCTTTCAGTATTTTGTCTTTGTTTTGAGAACCTAGTGTTTTAACTATGATATGGTGTAGGGAATTTCTTTTCTGGTCTTGTCTATTTGGTGTTCTGTGTGCTTCTTGTATTTGTATGGGTTTGTCTTTTTTCAGTTTGGGGAAGTTTTCTTCTATTTTTCTGTTGAGGATCTGATCAATGCCATTCTCTTGGGATTATTCTCCTTCCTCTATCCCTATTATGAGGAGGTTTGGTCTTTTCATAGTATCCCATATTTCCTGGTTGTTCCACTCTTATGTTTTTTTTTTTTTTGTAATTTTTCATAATCCTTACTTGAGGTCTCCAGCTCCACCATGTTATCCTGTAGGTCTGATATTCTTTTTTTCTGTTTCATCCATTCTGCTTCTGACACTTTTTTCCCATCCTTTCCTGCTGATTGGATGAATGTTCAATTTCCTTTTTCATTTCATCCTGTGATTTCTTCAGTATTTTCACTTCTTTTTGGAGCTTTTCATTCCCTACTTCCCTGGTCAGTTTCTTTTTTCCTTTCTGCCTGAGATCTCTTCAGTACTTGCACTTCCTTCCAGAGTTTGTCATTCTCTCCCTCTAGTTCTTTTCAGAATTTGTATTTCTTTTCCTCTAACTCTTTTCAGAGTCTGTATTTCTCTTCCTCTAGTTCTTTTCAGAGTATGTCATTCTCTCCCTTTAGTTCTTTCTGGAGTTTATCACTCTTTCCTTCTAGTTCCTTCATTCTCTCTGTTTAGTTCTCTGAGTTGTTCTTTATATTCTTTGATTTCTTTGAATATGTCTACAATTGTTCTTCTAAGGTTGGTGTTTTGGTTTCTTTTCAGCGAGATCTTGTTGGGATCTTCTACAGGACTGGTTGAGTTCAGTCAGTGGTGATTTATTATGAACTTTTCCCAAATTGCTGTTTTTCCGTTATGTCTTTAGCATGTGGATTTTTTTTTGTCTGTTTGTTTGCTTGGCTTCTGTTGATAATCTCAAATGTTAACATAGAGGACTGATTGGTCACTCAGTTTGCTTCCTGAGAGTTCCTATTCAACTTTGGCTGGGCAGCCTAGACTCACTGACACTGCATCTGCTGGATCCTTCCAACCACAGAAAACCATAGAATCAGCAGCTTATCATCTCCATCACAGTAACTGTAGCTTGAGTGCTGGGTGGCAGGGGGAATGCATTTAACTCATTTGTCCCGCAGGCTGGACCCCACCTGGCCTCTGAATGTGTATGCCACTGTCTGTCCCTCTATCCACGCACACAGTTCTTCTCTATGGTTCTAAAGGTAGGATGTGGATCCCCTGGCTGTGCAGCAAGGCTGCACACTGGACCCCACCTGGATGCCAAATGTGCTCCGCCACTATCTGTCCCTCTATCCATGCACACAGCTCTTCTCTATGGTTCTAGAGGTGGGAGGCAGATGCCCGGGCTGGGCAGCAAGGCTGCACACTGGACCCCACCTTGCCGTTGAATGTCTACTCTGCTTAATTCTATCCTGTTAGGAATTCAGTGCCAAGATTCCTTGGACTAATCATGTTTAGAATGGCATATTAATGACTTGACAAAAATTAGATATTTTCTTAAACTTGGTAATGCCATTTTAGTTAATTAAGGCAATATTTCAACAGTATATAAACATTCATTCTTTTATCACTTAAGATTATATTTATTCAATAATACCACGAGCTAATCAACTTACATTAAGATTCTACATATGTTCAAATGATCTGGGAAGATCATTTTAGTTGTTTTATCGGGACCCAGATGCTGAAGCTGAATAACATTGAATCCCAGTGCAGCCTCTAAAGCAATTCTTCACTTGTACCTATTAATCATGACCATATAGCATATGCAACCTCTGCCGGTGTATAAAAAGGTGGTCCACAGAGTTAAAATGAAATCGAAATTGCTCTACATCTTAATCTTGATGTGAGATCACAGATATATCAAGTTAAAGTTTTTCACTATTAGTATAGTCAGTGGAAAAAAGTAAAATGTTTACAGTAAGAATTTTATAAACAACTAACACTTCAAGCATTCTAGCTAAATACTGAAAGTAAAATTCCAAAGTCAGATTCATCATAGAAGAATCATCTTAGAAAAATCACTAGACTGTTGCAAGCACTTGGGTGTATAGAAAAACACAAGTGAGACCTAGATAGGGAAAGTGACTTCCGAAAGATCACTTTGCTAATTGGCAGCTGTGACATTTGGTCTCTGTTTTGCTTTGTTGATTTTCCTCTTGAGAAAATGAGTTTTTGCAGAACTCAAATAAATAACATGAGTTTAGAAATTTCACGAATTGGGGGAAGTTTCAGAAAGCAGTTGAAAAAGGAATGAAACAAACTGGATGCACCCATTAGAGGTTCTTTGTATGCAGTCTTTATAATCTGCCTGTGAGGTAGAGGAGCATAGAATTCCTTAGGACAGATGCTGATGCAGACTAGTTTTGGGTACAGTTCAGCCTCTTACTCCCTCTATACGCCGCATTTTGTAAACTCATGTGCTATCTAATTAATTTGATATTTAGTCATACCTGGCACTGTACACAACACTGGTCCATAGGATTACAATGGAGCTGAAATTTTCCTTTATTTAATTAGGTTGCAATGTTGATAACATCCTAGTGTCAAACATTACAATACACTAGCTGCTGTGTGAGTTTGCTTGACTGAACAAATATACTATATTGCCAATTAAATAAAATATGGCACACACAATTATGTAAAGTTCCTAGTTGCTGCTACAAAGATTAAATTTCTTACTGGTTTGTGTGTTTGCTCTACTATGTTTTACTTAGCAATATTTTCAGATATTGATATATTGTGTTGAACAAATGGCATACTTTTTCCTCTTGTATTTACCACAGAGATAGCATTGAACTACTGAACTATGGGAACTAGGTTTGTATAAATACAATTTGTGATAGTCCCACAATGAACAAATTGCCTAATGTCAGTGTTTTCAGAACACATTGCTGTCAATAGCATGTGATTGTGTCTTAACTTTGCATCTCAGATACTTCATTTGAAAGCAGGCAGGAACTCAAAAGACTAATTAATCTTAGGGGTAGCCTAAACATATTCATGAAGTTTGTTATTAATTGTGGCAACAAACTTTACATGTCCTGAATATCCTACTCTGGTGAAGAATTGGGAATTGAAGGAGGAAACCCCAATAATGACCTCAGAGTTTTGCAGCTCACTGCATAAATTTGAAATCCCAAGGGAGAAATAAAGCTATGAAGCACCACTGTCTCTCACTTTCTCGCTTGTCTCTCTCTTCATGACTCTCAAAACTTGATAACATAGACACACACAGCTACAGCTATATGAGCTTGAGATACTGGAAGAAACTTACAGAAAATATTTGGAGCCCAATACCACTCGGGTATACACCCACAAAGCTCATCCTACCCCAAAGATACATGCACATTTATGTTTATTGCAACTCTCTTCACAGTAGCAAAGAGCTTGAACCAACTCAAATGCCCCTCAACTGATGAATGGATAATGAAAATGTAGTACATCTACACAATGGAGTTCTATGCAGCAGTAAAGAAAGATGACATCATGAACTTCGCAGATAAATGGATGGAACTAGAAGACATTATGCTAAGTAAAGTAACACAGTCCCAGAAAAACAAAGGGCAAATGGTTTCCCTCATTTGTGGATGCTAGCACCAAATCCCTAGTTGAAAGGCAAATTGAGCAATGTTAATATTATACTATTTTTTATCTGAAAGCAACTGTGCAGTTATAATGTGAATCCCCTAATGGACCCTAGAATTAACTTACCACTAATTTTCAGACTTTTTAATTGTGCTATATAGGTGGAGGGTATGTATTCATACTTTATAGTAATATAAAATTAATGGGGGAAAATATGAATTCCTAAACATATTTCGGAACTAATATGTAGTTTATTTTCAGAGGTCATAATTTTGGTATATATTTGATCTATATATAGGCATATTTTGGAGCAATACAAATGGTAGGAAACAATAAAAACAGAAGGACTGGGACAAAAAAGTAACCGAAACAGTTAACTTCTGCCCCAAACAATAAGCCTCTGCAGAGAAAAACTTAAAAAAAAAAAGTGGAAACTTAGTAAAGCAAAAAATATCTTGGCTTTTGATCGCAAAATGATGAAAACTTAAAAACTTAAAATATTGTATATGTTAGTGATCATTGTGTTTGAGATCATTGGCCCATCAGACCCAATTATCAGACAAAGGACCTAATATCCACGAAAACGATTTTAGCAAGATCATAGCATGTCACAGTGTTATGGAAATCAGGCATTCAAGAGACCAAGCATTTACTCCAAGGGGGAGAAAACTCACTTTTCATATGCCAGTAGACCCAGAGATGCTAATGCTCTTAGTTTCTGGATACCAAATTACAGAAATTCCCAATATTTTTATTTTTATTTTTTTGTCTTTTTGAGACAGGGTCTCCCTGTAGCCCCAGCTGTCCTGGAACTCACTCTGTAGATCAGGCTGGCCTTGAACTCACAAAGATCTGCCTGCCTCTGCCTCCCAAGTACTAGGATTAAAGGCGTGCATCACCATGCCTAGCCAAAAATTCCCAATTTTTAAAAGTTGTTCCCATGTAATCTCTTAACATTTACAGCATTGATGGATTTAAATTTCAGTTTACATGATCAACAGCACAAAGGCTTAGGTATCCATGGCTACCAAGAAGAAATTCCTTCTGCTGATGTGTTTCAAGAAACAGATATTAAGTTCAAGTGCTCAAACCCTCCTTAGAACAAAATTTGTTGCTGATACTTTGAAGGCAGGATAATTACAAACAAGTACTTTGACAGTTACCTGTGGCATTTGTTTCTCATGATAGCTTTGAGGTCTTTGATGTTCTCCATTTTAGTAAGCATTAATCAAACCTGTATAAAGTGAGGTCTCTGTGTATAACAATATCATACATACACAAAAGTAGCATTAAATACATAGATGTATTTTTTCCTTCTTCAATAGAAGAACTAGTAGAGAGGCCACTGTTTTTGGCTCCTAGGATAATGAAGTCAAGTAAGGAGAGTTGACCTTCTCCAAAGAGTGAAGCCCTGTGTTAGATTTTTACATTAATTTCCTATATCTTTTGAATTTCAGTTTTATAGAGTAGACTAAACCAAAATCAAACAGAGGTTTGAGATTCGGCAATATTCAGAGTCAAATCATTATCTTTGCTCTCCTATGGACCCCATCTGGTGTTAAGAATTTTCTTTAGCTCCAGTTCCAGGGGAATTAGACACCCTCTTCTGACCTCCTTGGCATTACACAACACAGGTGCACAAACCTACATGCAGGTAGTATATTCATACACATAAAAATTTAGAAAAAAGAATTAAGAGATATATGTGTATATATACTGTAGCAATACATATTGGAGAGAACAACAACAAAAGAACTGAAAGAACAAAAGGCTCTGGAAAGACTCAGAAAAAGATGCAGGACACGTAGGTTGGAGTGCAGGGACTCGAGTGGGGTGGGGGACATGGAAAGAGAAGCAACTCTGGACTCGATTGAGAAATGATGTATGACTTATGGAAAAAGTTTAATAACAATAAAAAATGGAAAAAAGAATTAAGTTGACACATAATAGATTAATAGGAGAAAATAACACAAATTTAATATAAATTTTACATGACCTAGGAAACTTCATAAGAAAACTACTGACAGAATTATTAAAACCTAATTGTATTAGTAATATGTTGCACAAAGAAAGTTTAACTATGAAAATTAAATCATATTTGGGGATACAGGAAAATAAAAATGATTTTAATAAGATTTTATTTGTATAGTAACCATCTCTCCAGGAAATCTCCATAGAGATTTCATTTCTTCTGGTGTTGACAGGTCATTTTTTAATTGGGATTTTTTTCTCTCTGTAGAAAGCAAAGGAGATTTGAGTGCATTTCTTGTATCCACTGTTTTATACATTCCTTTAGCACAAAATATTCCTTAGGGCAAAGTGGCAAATGTCAAGGTAGTGTATTCATTCTGTCCTTATTCAGCAGAATCCAAGGACAGGGACATGGACTCAAGCCTCTAGAGGCCCTAATGTTTCCATCGAGAATGGTTAAATCTATAAAAAACAGAAGCATTGTAGCCTGGGACCCAATTTAGGCCACAATAAAACCGTCTTTCAAGTTGACCTTGCAGTGCTCTAACAAGCACAGACCCAGAGCAATGTCTGTATTGAAATGTGAATAAATATTGAGACTACTGTCCCTTCTTACGACAATAGAATTGTGGAATACGGGAAGGGTCGAGTTATTAGAGCCAATCCATGGCATCACAGGAGTAATAACAAAAATATTTAATGCTGAGACATTTAAAGTTTGCCTGAGGCTCCTACCTTTCTTCTAAAGGCATGCATGATCTTAGAGTGAGCTAAGGGTTCACAGATATAGCAATTTTACTCTGTGTAGGCAGAATTTGAATCACTGAAGCTCTTGGATTCCCTCGGCTGGATGTCCTCTATGTTTATTTTTGAGTGCAAGGTTGGTTCAATGGTTCCCAAAGACAATGCTTAACATGAGGTTCATTTTGAAGACACTCCTAACTCCTAATGGAAAGGTAAAAAGAGTTTAGGATGCCCTTCTTCAGTCTCCTTTCATTCATATTTATGTGAGATTTGATATAATTTTAAGAAAATATAGTGCTTCAAACACATTCAACTGAAGTTGAAAAACTACCATTTGATGCAATGAGCAGCTTCTTTCTTAACAGTATTTGTTTTCTGTTCTGTGAGTCCTATTCTTTCAGATTCTTATGTAAAAAGTAATACATTTTATTTCATTTATCTAATTACTTTTTATTAATTTTCTCATTGCATGACCATGTACTCAGTCTTTCACTTATTGGAATTAGCTAAAACCTCACCATCAGTAGTGTAAACTTATTTGAGGTCAGATAATTACATGTGAGAAGAACTGTATTACTTAATACATTTTTCTGTGTTTACTCATCATCTCCGCAAACTCAAAGAGGTTATAGAGCCAGTGAGGCACTTCTGTGTGGAGATAGGAATTCACACAATCAATAAGAATGTGTACAGTAAAATTGAGTATCTGACTGAGTTAACAGAGTTACAATATTGGGGACTGACTGGCTGACTGAATCATGCATACCATTTGTCCACAGTGGGTATGTTGTAAGAACCTCAGTGAATGCCTGAAAATAGGTGGTACCACACTCTCTATCTTTATATGAATGCCAATATTATAATGAGAAAGAGAAAAAATGATAACTAATTATAGCATGATAACAATATGCTATACTCAAAATTATGTTAATTCTCTCTCTCTCTCTTTCTTTCCCTCTCTCCCTTTCTCTTTCTCTCTCTATCTTCCTGTCCTGGGGAGAAAATCAAATACATCAGATGTTTTTAGACAGAGAGATGATTCATGTCCTAGGAAAAAGAAACCACAACAGTATAAGATTTTATTACAAAGCACAAAAAAGCAATCAAAAATGTATCAATTCTTCATTTCTGGAATTTCCCATTAACAATTCCAGACTGTGCTATTCATTTTTAACTCAAGCTGCAGAAACTAAACCTGCAGGTAAGGTGGCATTGTTATACATAACACAAAATGGAAAAATAAAGGCACTTATCAACCACACATAGTCGAAGTGCATTGGAATTTGAAAAAAAATCAATATAAGGCCTCTGCTGGTTATGCATTAATTGTTCCCAGACTCATCTGGAGTAAAGTCATGTCTTTGTGGAGGTAGCTAGGAAGGTTCCCACCAGCACTGTTTTGTTGTCTTTGTTACAACTAGGCCCAGAATGTAGTCTCAAACCTTTCTCCTTTTCTTAATCATATGGACTTGTCAAGCAAATTTGTTTGTGAATGGGGATCCGATGGAATATGAATTGTCAAGGGAAAGACAGAGAATATGAACCTTTAAGAACAGAACAAGGAAACTCCTAAAATGATGTTTGGTATTTTCACTCTATTCTCTAAGTTGCAGTTCAGGGGACATTATTTTCACAGTAGTATTTCTGTTTCAAGCCTCAAAGGTGTCTGATTTTTCAAGCAATTCAGTATCCTTTATCATTCACACAATATGGGTATATTTTAATTCTTTCCCAAATAACATTCATTAAAAGCTTGATCAAGAAGGGATGAGACAATTTATTAACATGCATTAAAAACTGAAGAGTTTCTGAAGGACAATTTTGCAGAAAGAAGATTTGAACAGAGAGATTTAGAAAACTCGCTTTCAAGAAACACACTATGGAGTTGCCTTCTGCCCTGATTTTTCACAAATCAGGAAAGCACTCTAAATGTGGGCACCTGCCCTTCATGTGCCTCCTCCATTCAGGAGCTCACATAGTATTTACAAGAGAAATAATATTTTGTTTTTTCTTCCTCTCATTTCTATTAGTTTTTTGAGAATTTCATACAATGTATTTTCATCGTGTTCACTCCTTCCCAAACAATCCTATGTCCAACCTACATACTCTACACTGGGTCCTCTCTCTCTTTTTAAACCCATAAAATCCTGTTTGTGTTGCCCTTACACTCTTTTGCATATGGCCAGCCTCTGGAGCCTTGTTAGCCTACCAGGAATCACATTCTCTTCCCAGTAGCTGTCCATTCCTTTAGCTTCTTATCTATCATTGGGACATGGTGTCCCTGCATAGCAGGCAAGAATCTAGCAAAACCAGGGCAAAAAAGTTTCTCCATGGAATGAATACCAGGGGTGTTACCAGCAATAAGGAACAAGAAGATACATACTGCCGTCAGTTATCTGGAAGTCTAGGGATGGGCTGTTTTCTGAATGTTACATTATTACTTTTCTTGGGTCATCTTTTTCTTTAGTATCTCCTGTGTAGTCTGAATCATATTCACAATATATGTAGTAACATTTTATTCTATAACTGCCATGTTTGGCTACTTAGATCAAGTATAAATTTCTATGGGGACTCATTTCATAAAATTATGTTTCAGTTAAACAGCCTCTGTTAAATTGTACTCTTCTCCTGGTCCTTGTCCCCTAAATGTTATTCTGCAGGAAGAAGGCTGAGTTAGGTGACTGAAACTAAAGGATTTCAACCAAACAAAAACAATGTTGAAAAAGGAAGCCAAAAAAAAAAAATCCAGTTTGTTTTTTTCTTTCTTTTTTTCCCTAAACAAATGATATAAACGATATTATTTTTGGCAACAGAAATCCATTTAATATCCTCAACCCATCTGTTGTTTAAAACAGACAGAACTACCCCAAATAAAGTGATGATGATTGCTTCTACTGCCTTTTGTTGTTGTTGTTGTTGTTCTTTTTGAGACAGGGTCTCCCTGTAGTCCCAGGTATCCTAGAACTCACTCTGTAGGCCAGGCTGGCCTTGAACTCACAAAGATCCGCCTGCCTCTGCCTCCCAAGTGCTAGGATTAAAGGCGTGCGCCACCATGCCCAGTGTTTCTACTGCCTTATTCCTTCAGTAACAGGAGGCTCATGGCAAACTTCAGTGGTATCGACCCCCAGAAGGCATATTTACATATATTTATTTTAACCATGTAGTGGTTGATCTTGGTTGTCATACTGGAGTAAGACATGCCTAAGGCTAATGAAAAGTAGCTATGTATCTTTAGGGGCATTTCTACAGGGGACTGGCATGTGGGATAGTGACTTTTAGAGAGAAGACCCACCCTCAACATGGGTACACTGCATGAAAAAAGAAGACCAAGGCCTGCTTTCCTTTCTATTCTCTGAGCACCGTCTCAGTCAATGCTGCTGCAGTTCATTAATGAAGCATTAAGCAAACTATTGTAATATTGAAATACTTTTGGTTCAGTTTGTGTTGTTCCAGATTTGAGGCTTTGAGAGTGTCACATGTCTCTCAGGGCAAATATACTGCCAAAGAAACAAGAGAAGTATTGTGGAAATAAGCAGACAGGAGAGAAAAAAAATCAACGGGAATAGTTGCTACTTCTCTTTGTTTAAGCAGCCTCTGTCTTTCTAACCTGCACACTCTAATCTCTGCATTGCAGATTCTAATGCATGTGGGCTGCCGGAATGGGTCCCCTTTTCTCTAACCTGATAATCTTTCATCTCACAACGCCTTCTTGAAAGTTACTAATATGGCTCCATTAAAAAGCTCTATGGATATCATTTAAAAACTAGAAAGAGTAAAACTCAGTTGACAAAAAATAAAAATAAATAAATAACTAGTACAAGTGGTTACCATAAATATCAGAGTAATTACAAATTTAAAGATTTGGAGGTAGGAGGGTAAACATGGGGCCCTTCCCTTTGCCCAGTAATGCCCTTGAAGGTCTTTGCACAAATAATCCAAAACAAAAATGACCAAAGGTACAAACAGAAAGCTCTATGGCTGTTTCTCCTGTATCATGTAATTATTTAATTACTGTTTCTATGTTTTACTTTTAGTGTGTTGTTTTTAAAGACTGAGTCTAGGGTTTTTGGCAGGCTTTTGTAGCTTGGGATTTTCACCTAAAAGTGCTTGTGTTTCAAAGCAAATCCATTTCCGCCAGAGAGGTGGGGTAAATAGTGCCAGCAGAATTGGAATTAACCTTTGTTTGAGATTATTTCTCCCCTCCAGTTAGTTCTTTGAAGTTGTATTTTTCATCCTCTGAGAAATGAATATGTTGAAAACATGCTGAGATGTCTGTTTTGAATGTTAAAATACTAAACACATCAAGCTATGATTTACTAATCAATTTTGATAGATCAATTTCAGAGATTCTTTTTGAACATCCATCCTCATTGATCTACTAGCTTTACCTTTGTCCAACTCGACACTACAGTAACAATTAATCTGATTTGTTAGGGAAGTTTGTGATCCTGGCTGTCATTAACTCAATTTGAGCTATATGAATTTGTATAAGCTCCATATATTGACCTATTAATAATGAAAGCTGGACCTGCACTAGGAAATAAGATGAACAGCTCCATTTGGAAATGAGATTCTATAAAGAATGTTTAGCCTACTTAAAAGAACAACATTACTTGGGCTGGAGAGATAGCCTAGCGGTTAAGAGCACCGACTGCTCTTGCAGAGGACCCGGGTTCAATCCCCAGCACCCACATGATGGCTAAGAACCATCTGTAACTCCAATTCCAGGAGAACTCCAGTTCCTCTTCTGACCTCCGCGGCATTGCACGACACGGGTGCACAAACCTACATGCAGACAGTACATTCATACACATACAAAAATAAATAAAAAAATTTAAAAAAATTATTTTAAAAAAAAGAACAACATTACTTAATAGCTTTAATGTATTAACTATCTCTATGCAGACAGATTCTGCCATAGCTGTGACCAACAGAGGCATTAAGATGGCCTCTGCATTGAAATAGTTTTAACACAGTTTGCTTATTGTCTTTCGTCTCTAAAGTCTTTCTCTGTAGTTAGAAATGATCTTCCAGACTTTGGCCTACTAATTATTCCTTCCATTCATTTCATACATATTTATTCAGTGTTTAGGTCTGTTTTCGAATTATTGTGCAGTTCATTAGAAAATGGATATGCAAGGAGTGACAAGTACATTTTTCTGTAATTAGAATTGTTCAGTTAAAGTATGGATGATTCAATGGGAACCGTGTCAAATTTTTCATAAAGGATTTGTACTAGTTAGTGTTAACTCTAAGCTTAACAGAATCTAGAATCAACTAGATGAGCCTCTGAGCACACCTGCAAGGGATTATCTAGATTAAGGTCATATTCTAATAATATCTGTGAGGATTGCTTTGACTAAGTTGACTGATGTGAGAAGACTCATCTTAACTATAAGCAAGGAGAGCAACAATTGCCTGGGTAGGAATCTCAAACAATGGAAAGTGGAGATACAATGAACATACCTCTCCCTCTGCTTCTTGACTGCGGGGCACAATGTGAACAGTTAGTTACATTACAGGCTCCATGACTTCCCCTACCATGATGTACCAGAGCTTGTACTTTCAGCCAAAAACAAAACTTTTCTACCTTAAATTGCTTTCATCAGAAAACTTATGCAAAACCAAAATAACTAAAATAGGTGCAAGAGAGATGGCTCAGTGTTTATGAGTACTGGCTGCTCTTCCAGAGAAGCCAGATTCAGATTCCAGCACCCACATGGAAGTTGAAAACCATCTCCAACTCCAGTTCCAGGAGATCTGATTCATTCTTCTGGCCTCCATATTTGTCTACCTGAAGGTAACACACACACACACACACACACACACACACACACAAAACAAATATACTGAATTAGTAGTCACTTTTCTTTTGCTGTGATAAAGCACCATGGCCAAGGAACTTATAAAAGGAAGAGTTTATTTGAGTTTAGGATTGACGGTTCCAGGGAATGAGAGTCCATTGTGGCAGGAGGTGTGGCGGCTGGATCTGAAGCAGCAAGCCGAGCAAGGGTCACATCTTGTAAAGAGCACAGGAAGCCAAGAGAGAGACTGGAGACCACGAGGCTTGTTAAAACTCACTAAGCCTGGCCCCAACAATGCACTTCCTCTAGCACGGCCACACCCTCGAAGAACTCTGAAAACAGCGCCACCAACTGGAGACAAATGTCTATATACCTAGAGCCTATGGGGGACACTCATCCAAACCACCACACATACCTACATATATTTTTATTTTTATTTTTATTTTATTTTTATTTTTATTGATGCTTTTTGTATTTCATACATCATTTTCCAATTCAGTTCAGGCATATATCCCCTTCCCTTCCCCACACCCCACCCCTACCCATCCCAGATCATGCATTCTGCCATAACTTTTCTGCATCTTTCTGTTTTTTTGTTTCGTTTTGTTTTGTTTTCATTTTTTTTGACAATAAGTGATAATTTGTGAGTACAAGCATCCTTCATGTTAAACCAATTTGCTAGAAGTCGTGCACAAACCCACACATCTCATGGGTCCCACCATCCAGCAGGGGGGGCTTGTATGTTCAATCAAGTTGATCAAATGAGTGTCCAGTCTATATTGTTGTAGTTTCACCATTCATCCCAATCGCAGCCCTTACATTCTACCACGACCCTCTTCCGCAGATTGTTCCCTAGGCTTACACAAGGGGCACAGGTGGATGAGAAGCAATACAGTCTACTTTCTCGGGAGCTGTTGTCTTGGTCTCTAGTCAAGTCTGGCTGTTTTCTTTCATGGGCTGCCAGCTTGTCCAAGCATAACCTTTTGATCCTACTAATGAAGCACATGCAATTAGATATATAGGTATTTAAACAGTATAATATATAGCCTTTCAATCGTACTAATGAAGCACACACAATTAGATATATAGGTATTTAAACAGTACTAATTGTTATGGTAGGTTACTTTGGTATAGACACAGATGTTTGGATGGTATGTTTATCCATGAATTACATTTTCTTCTGTTAAGTATGACAGGGTCTTCATGTGGTTTATAACATCTCCTAACCATTAGAGGATGTAAGCTTGTGGCATCAGCCGTGGGTTATTCCTCCAAGGAGAGAGCTAATAATAGCCAATTAGATTTGGGATATATAGGCATATGGCTGCCACTGCTGCACAGTATTTCCAGGCAGATGAGGTGTAGGTGGTGCTGATGGAGGAGTCTTGCTTGACTCAAGGAGACATATATTTGCTTTATTGGTTTAGTGGCCTTTGGTAACACTCTCTGGCATCCCAGAGACCATCTGTATACTTGCAAGTGCGGTCTCCATACATCTTTCCCATGTTTATATCAGGTCTTCAACAGCAGGGCCTTATCACCTCTCTTCCTGCAGATATCTCAGTTTGGAGGCAAGGAGCCTTTACCTTTTGGGGGCCCTGGATTCCCCTCCTGGCCAACATCTCCTTGGTAGAATAATCCATTGTTGATGTCAGAGCTCCTGTAGTAATATATTTTGTTTAAGTGCATAGCTTAAGGAGACTTTAGCATTATATTTGGTTCTGAATAGAGAATAATCCTTTTCACAGTTTCTATGTCCATTTGTCAATTAAAGAAGGCAGTTTTATCGATTTTACAAGAGAATACCTCTATAACAGCTGGCTCCAATCTACAGCTGGAGAATGACCGACCTCATCATCATCATATTTCTCCTTATTCTATGTGGGGGGGTGTTAAGAAAGTCTCTTGTATTAAAATCTTTGTGGCACCTAGAAAGTAAGCTTCATTAGGATTCATTAAAAGTAATTGTTGTACTAGTAGGATCCAGAGAGGGGCCTGATATCTGCAGCAATCTGACGCATTTCTTCCCTTCAATGCCCAGAGGAGTCATTCCTTCTGCTGGCACTTTCTGGTACATCCTACTCACTGCAAAGCTGCATTTTCTTTTTCAGCCATTAAGTTGGTGATACTCTGGCATGTTGGAACATACAAATCCTTTCCCGTAGTTAGTTTTAAGATTTGGATTGCAAGGTTTTTTTGACAAAAAGGTTTCATATCTATCTATATCCCCCTTTTTTATTTTAGGTTTATATTTTTGACCCATGAGTCTCAAAAAAGCAGTTATATTATACATACCTATAGGGTGGAATCAAGACACAGATTTCATCAAGTTCACTCATGCTGTTTTCGGTTTCTGTATGTGATTAACTTGGGAAACAAACTTTATTTTTAAATTAAATCATCCTATAGACGAAAGAGATTGCTACCAGGTAACACTATATGACAGCAAAATTATAGAGAACATTTGTTTATACCAATCCCAAAGTAATTGTTGTACAGTTTTTAATTAAAGCTAATGTGGACAACAGCAATTTATATCACCAATTAACTCAGATGCATTACCGATTTTATCAGTCTTTAATCAATGTTGTTTAATATACACATATTTCCTTTTACTAAGTCCTAAAACACCATGTATCCTGTAGACAGAGTCTGGCCAAAACTGGATACTTGTTGAACTCACGTCAATTAAATATGCACCAATCGAATATACAACCGTATCCCTCTCCCACCCCTCCCACCCTTCCTGAGTCACCATTTCAGTCAGTTTTCTGATGCAATCTTTCCTTTGTTGTTCTTTTAATATGCATCCCTCTCCACAAGAAATATTTATAACTGGGTTATTGGTACTAGCATCCACATATGAGAGATACCATTTGTCGTTAGTTTTTCTGGGACTGTGTTACTTCACTTAACATGATGTCTTCTAGCTCCATCCATTTACCTGCAAAGTTCATGATGTTGTCTTTTCTTACTTTTTCGTTACCAGCTGCATAGATCCATTGTGTTACATGTACCACATTTTCTCTATCCACTCGTCAGTTGAGGGGAATTTGGGTTGATTCCAGTTTTTTGCTAGTGAACAAGCGGCAATAAATATAGCTGTGCATGTATCTCTGCAGTAAGAGGAGTCTTGTGGGTATATACCTAGAGTGGTATGACTGGATCAATTGGCAGGATCAATTTTGAGTCTTCTAAGGGTTCCCACAGTTTTCCACTGTGGTTGCACAAGTTTACATTCTCACCAAGCAATGGATGAGTATTCCCTTTTCCCCACACCTTTTCCAGCACTTGGCATCATTTGTTTTCTTGATCCTAGTCAGTCTTACTGGAGTAAGATGGATTTCAGCCATTTCATATTTGATAAGGAGGCCAAAAGACACTTGGAGGAAAGACAGCATCTTCAACAGTTGGTGTGGGCAAAACTGAGATCACCAGCTGTAGAAGAATGAAATTAAACCCCTACCTCTCACCCCTGTACAAAAGTCAATTCCAGAGGATCAAAGACCTCAACGTGAAATCCAAACTCTGGAGGTGATAAAGAGAAACTGCAGCAGACTACAGACATAGGTGTAGGAAAAGACTTCTTAAATCAGACAGCAGCGGCACAAGAATATAAGATGACAATTGACAAATGGGACCTCATTAAACTCAAAAGCTACTGTACATCAAAGGAAACAATAAAGGAAGTGAAGAGAAAACCACAGAATGGGAGGAAACCTTCACAGCAGATAATCTGACAAAGCATTAATTTCCAGAGTATACAAGCTACTCAAAAAACAAAGGAGAAAGAAAACAAATGAATCACTCTGAAGACGGAGCAAAGATCTGAACAGAGACTTCACAGAGGAGAAATTAGAGATGGCTGAGAAACTCCTTAAGAAGTGTTCAACATCGCTAATAATTAAGGAAATGCAAATTAAAACCACCTTAAGATACCTACATATATTTTTAAATCATTTTAAAAGGCTTATTTTCCTGGAATGTAGGTATTGTCTGTCTCTGTGTTGCTGTACTATATGGCTGCAGAGTCCATCCTGGGGAAAGATGATAGAGTAGTGTAGTAAAACTTCATTGATTATTACTGCATTGTAAATCACCTTATATGTTTCTGTGGTTTTTCCTCAGACATAAATTACATGGGCTTTAATGTCCATTATTTTCCTACTATTTTCAAAACTATGGTGAGCTATAAATAACAAAATTTATATTTAATTCAAGTCAGTTTCTCAAACTCTTGTCACTCCAAACAGAACTCTGTAGTCTTTAAACAATAAATTCACATGGAGAGTATATTCTCCAGCCCTATATAAACAAACACTACACACTTTAAGTTGTAATTTGGTTGTATCCTTAAGGATTTTCTATCTATCCAGCTGCCCCTTACCCTTCCAGAGGGCATCATCAGCTTGTATTTGAACTTTGCTATGACACTCTATGTCAGTCCATTCATGTTCAGCCAAACTTCTTATCTGCATTGCTGGGATATTTGTTAAAATCAAAGATATGCCATATCAGTGTTAGAGATGGCCTAGCAGCTAAGAGCATCGACTGCTCTTGCAGAGGACCCGGGTTTGATCCCCAGCACCCACATGGTGGCTGAGAACCGTCTGTAACTCCAATTCCAGGAGAACTCCAGTTCCAGGGGAATCCGACGCCCTCTTCTGACCTCCGCGGCATTGCACGACACGGGTGCACAAACCTCCATGAAGACAATACATTCACACACATAAATAAATAAATAAATGAAATAAAAGAAAAAAAAAAAGATATGCCATATCAGTGTTCTAAAGAAATAACAAAGAGGGGTTGGAGAGATAGCCTAGCGGTTAAGAGCATCGACTGCTCTTGCAGAGGACCAGGGTTCGATCCCCCAGCACCCACATGGCGGCTAAGAACCATCTGTAACTCCAATTTCAGGAGAACTCCAGTTCCAGGGAAATCTTAGACCCTCTTCTGACCTCCATGGCATTGCACGACACGGGTGCACAAACCTATTTGCAGACAGTACACTCATACACATACAAAAATCAATAAAAAATTTAAAAAATTAAAAAAAGAAATCACAAAGATTGAAACATGAAATCTTTTGCACTTTTCAGTGCTCAAGGAATATGATCTTTATTCCTGATTCCTGTCTACATTTGTACTCTTATTTTGCACTCCCAGGACAATGTTAAAATTATCTCCATTATATTGCTGTCACTAGACCAAAATTCAGCTATAAAACTGCATTTGCAACAATATTTTCTCTAAATGTTACTTCTCACTCTTACCTTTCTGGATTTAGAGATATGATAATGGATTATTCTCTAATAAGTGGAGTTAGTATGCCAACTATCAGTTTGTGTAAATAACACATCATACTTTTTTAAAGATTATTTTATCCATGAATTTGGGTGTATACAGATACCACATATTCCTCAATCCATTGACTCATTCTTATTCTTACTTAGTAATAAAGCTAACAATATCACTTGGTGTTCCAGTTAGCTTTTAAATCCAACTTGGGGGAGAGCAAAGTTTATTTGGTGCACAGAGTATATTACATCATTGAGGAAAGCCATGGGAGGAAAGTTTACCAAGAACACAAAGGATCACTAATTACTGTCCTGCTTTCTTTGGTATTTTCAGCTAGCTTTCTTTTTTTTTAATTTTGTGTGTGTGTGTGTGTGTGTGTGTGTGTGTGTGTGTGTGGTGTGTGTGTGTGTGTGTGTGTGAGTGTACTGTCTGCATATAGGTTGGCAAACCTGTGCCATGCAATACTATGCCACGGTCAGAAGAAGGCATCAGATTCCCCTGGAACTGGAGTTAACAACAGTTCTTAGCCGCCATGTGGGTACTGGGAATCAAGACCCGGTCCTCTGCAAGAGCAGTCAGAGCTTTTAACCACTGAGCCATCTCTCCAGCCCCTAGCTTTCTTTTCGTAGATTGAATTTTGTGATTTTCATATAATATACTTTTATGGTATTTAGACCCTTTCAAGACCTTATCTGCAGGTCTGTCCACTTCTCCCTGTGGAATTTAATGTACACCCTTATATATAACATGGCCAATAAAGTCTGATTTATGTCCCCAAGTGTCCTTCAGTGTAGGTCCATACCCTGAGCTCACCATGAGTGTCATTCATGTTAGACTTTCTCCCTCCCAGCAGCCATCAATGGCTGGCAGTTCATATGAATGTCTAACTAGCACTGGGACACTCAGTTTCTTGTGATCCTCCACTCCCCTTGGCTTTTACAATCTTTCCACCTCCTATTCTGCAATGATCCCTGACCCTTGGGAGGCAGAGGTTTGAAAGAAATATCCTAACCAAGGATAAACATTCTGTGGATTCTTGTTCTTTGCATATTGGCCAATTGTGGGTTTCTGCATTATTCACCATATTCTATTTAAAGAAATTTCTCTGGTGAGATTTTTAAGAGGTGCATTTATCCTATGTGTGGAGGTTTCATTGACAATGTACCTTCTGGTTAAGTGTCTCACTTGTACTTATTCTCCAGGTTTGACCAGTTCTGGAACTCTTTAATAGTCTCCATCTGTGGCATATAGAGGGCTCTTTGATGAAGAGTGAGAGTACATTGTCTGTATATGGGGGGGCTACATATTTAGAATAAAGTAAGAAATTATGTAGATGTAGGGATACGGGAAAAATAGGGTTGTTCTCTTTGGGATCTAGACTATTCCATCCATGTGTATTTGGCTATGTTTACTGTACCACACATGAGTTCCTTCCCACTAAGCAAGGCTGTCTTAATCCCAGTTATACATCTTGGTCAATCCCAAGATAAAAGTGGCACAAGTACACCAATGTTGATAGACTTCTGGGCCATTTTTTTTGTTAAGCTTGGATCAATGATTTCTTTTCTCCCTTGACATTTTATCTAGTGTCCTCTGATAATATGACAGCTAGTCTTCAAGGAAGAAGCCATCAGGTCAGTTCCAACTCCATTGCTCCAAGTCCCATGTCTGAAGTATGGCCTGTCTTCAGCAATAAGGTCTTATTTTCAAGTTCTGGAAGAAAATAAAGGGAATGGTTCAACATATGTAATATATCATACCAATAGAAATAAAGATAAAAAGACACATGATCATCTCAATAGATGCAGAAAGGGCCTTTACCAAAATCCAAAATGCATTCATAATAAAAGTTCTAGAGGCAGTTGGAGTAGATGAAACATACCTCAACATAATTAAGGCTATACAACAAACCCACATAAAACATCACTCTCAAAATCTGAAACCAGGCAAAGCAGTCTGATACCCACTTTTCAATATAGCGTTTGAAGGTCTCAGAAGGGAAAGACAAAAGAAGGAAATTAAATGTACATTAATTGGCAAGATCCTTATTTGCACATGGCATATTATACATAAAGTATCTCCAAAATTCCATCAGAAAACTTTCATAAATGATCAATACTTTCAAGAAAGTGGTATGTTACGGCTTGAGATATTATCCTTTTAAAAATCCATAAAATCCAAGGATCAAGGTAATATGGAATAGATACACCAAAGAGCACACAGTCTTGCATGCTATAGATTTACTAGAGAGGAAACAGTCTAACCTTGAGTGGACATGGTGGAGTGCCAACAGTGGACCTTCTAAGGACAGAAAATGCCAAGCACTAGGGAAATTTCTGTCTATTCAACTAATTAAAGAGTTCCACAGTACCACTCATCTAATATTTTTGCTATCACATGTGATTCACAGATTGAGATATGCTCCAGCATTCATGGCTCACCATCTAAGTTTACAACTGAGGACCAAATGAGTAGATACAATTCAGAGATCCTAAGGTATAACGATTGATCTATATCCCATTAATGCTTGGTAAATTTTAACAAGACAGCAAGTACACCGTTAGCTATTCATGTGTCGATGGTCTCTAGTCAACAGTATAAAATGATCAATAAAAATGTTTAAAAAATACCAAGGATTAAATTTCCAAAGCAACATAGTTATGTCCTCCTGGTTGAAAATCCAAAAAGGTTTATTTTTCCTTGGAAAAAATGAAGATAGATGAGCTTTCTGGTTTTATCCTGACACCTGATCACTCTGTTCACCAAGCTGCTTAATCATGTGTTTGTGCCAAAGGAATGACGGGCCATATTTCTTAATATGTGTTAATAGTAAAAATTACAAAACAGTAGCTGCAATTTATTTGACATAGGAACAGCCATTTGGGGACTTTATCAACATGAGTTATTTAAGGTCAAAATCACCCTGTGAAAAAGGAAATGTTCTTAACAAATGCAGTCAATTCTTTACTGGGTACCTTAATATCAAAGAGGAAGAAACAGTAGGTAAACAAAGAATAGTTTTATACTTGGCATTGCAAAAATTTTCTGTTTAACAACACTTTAGTTTTCTGTTCTGTTTTGGGTTTTATATATGCAAGCCTGAATATAATTTATGTATGAACACCTTCTGGTCTAAAGCCATCTCTTTAATGGGTTTGAAGTAGGTCACACACATTTCATTTTATGGGTGTTGAGGTTCTCTCAAAGGAAATGTAGCACCAATATAAGAGTTTATTGATCTAGGAGAAAAAACTTCAGAGGTCACAGCCAGAGTCTTCCTAAAAATCAGGCAAATACTTGTCCTCTGCATAAATAGAAGTTTTGTGGTATTTAAAGAACTGTATAAAAATGGGGCTGGAGGGCTGGAGGGATGGCCTATCAGTTAAGAGTGCCAACTGCTCTTGCAGAGGACCCGGGTTCGATCCCCAGCACCCACATGGCGGCTGAGAACCGTCTGTAACTCCAATAATAGGAGAACTCCAGTTCCAGGGGAATCTGACACCCTCTTCTGACCTCCGCGGCATTGCACGACACGGGTGCACAGACCTACATGCAGACAATACATTCATACACATAATAAATAAATAAATAAAAATTTTAAAATAAAAAAAAATGGGGCTAGAGAGATGACTCAGCAGTTAGGAGACCAACTGCTCTTGCACAGGACCCTGTATTAGTCAGGGTTCTTTAAAGAAACAGAAGCAATAGGATGAATATATAGCTATATACAATTTATTGATTTGCTCACATGACAGAGTTCAAGGAGTCCAACAGTAGCCGTGCCACACTGGAGAGGGTGAGAATCCAGGGAACTGCTCAGTCGGCAAGGCTGGATGTTTCAGTAGTCCCAATCTGGTGCTGAAGGCCCAGTGGATTCCAGGAGATTTGCCTGTCTCAGTATACACTGGGATCCAAAGGGATGATCACAGCAGCAAGACAAACTCACCAGTGAGAGAGAGGCAAGCCGCAGGAGAAAAGGGACTAGCTCCTGCCATGGCCTTTAATACCGCCTGCCAGCAGAAGGTAATGCCCACATTTGGGGTGGCCCATCCGTGTTGAGTTAGTCCAAACCAAAGATCCTTTTTCTCTTATTTGTTCCTTAGTCCAGTCAAGTGACACCCAGGATTAACCATCACAAGTCCACCCCTTGTCACCTTGACACCCAATAAATAGCCTCTCCTTATGTTATGCTTAAATGTCAATTGCAAACAAAGGCAAGGTCATAATTCCACCTAACATGTGATAAGTGTCCCATGTGCAATAACAAAGCATTATATCTTAGAGTAGGTGGTAATGTCCTTGAGGAACACTTAGTCCTTCAGTATCTAATAACCTAAATATGACAACACTTAACACTTATCTCAGTTGCACATTCAAAAGGGAAGAACACAAGTATCTGCTTAATACACACACACACACACACACACACACACACACACACACACATATATATATATATATGAACAAGCACATTCATAACCAAATATGACAAAAGTTAATATCTGTTATAATCCACATTTCTGCAACTGGTCACGTGGCCTCAGCTGATACTTATGATGACCTTCTTCTACTACACATTCTGTATTTCCTCCACCATCAGCAAACACCTCTGCAGGTCTTGGCTCTTTCCCTGGAGGTGTGACCCATACCTTCATCTCTGAAGGGTCCGGGCCATTTATTGTCCTGTCTGGTTTGGGTTGTTGGAGTTTCCCATTGACCTCAATCATAGGACATGGTAGCACCAGAAGGCGCCCTACAGCATCTCCTGCCTTCCAGACATAATCTTCCTTGCCCCCATTGTGGAGTCCAATTCCCCCCTGGTAGTCTAGATCAATCACTCCTCCTACTACTGTTATTCCTTCCTTAGCCTGTTGGCTTAAGGGCAGTAGAAGCCCAAAGTGGCCAGGGGGAAGTCTTAGCTTCCAGTTCAATGGAATATTTGCTATATCTCCTGGCAAAAGCACTTCCCTCTTTGGATCCAAAACTTCTATACCAGCAGAATGCAAGGTCCTGGGTACAGGAAGCAAAACTTTTCCTACTGGGTCACTAGGGGTGATAGTGAATGGAATCACTCCCACTTCCACACCTTGATTACTGGACCCATGAATTCTACCTATAGGAGAAACAGTACCATACGGTAGGTGCTGATTCAAAGCATATAATGCCTGCTGGAGAACCTTGCCCCAGCCCTCCAGGGTATTGCTACCTAATTGGTGCTGTAACTGTGTCTTCCATTGTTCTATCAGGCCAGCTGTTTCTGGGTGGTGGGGAACATGGTAAAACCAGTGAATACCATGACCTGGGCCCACTGTCACACTTCTTTGGGTGTGAAGTGAGTTCCTTGGTCAGAAGTGATGCTGTGAAGAATACCATGATGGTGGATAAGGCATTCTGTAAGTCCCTGGATGGTAGTTTTAGCAGAAGCATTACATGCAGGAAAGGCAAATCCATAACCAGAATAAGTATCTATTCCTGTAAGGACAAAACGCTGTCCCCAATGAAGTGGTCCAATGTAGTCAACCTGCCACCAGGTTGCTGGCTGGTCACCCCAGGGAATAGCACCATATGGGGGCTCAATGTTGGTCTCTGATGCTGGCAAATCTGGCACTCAGCAGCAGCTGTAGCCAGATCAGCCTTGGTGAGTGGAAGTCCATGCTGACAAGCCCATGCATAACCTCCATCTCTGGAACCATGACCACTTTGTTCATAGGCCCATTGAGCAACAACAGGGATAGCTGGAGAAAGAGGCTGACTATCCACAGAATGTTTCATCTGATCTACTTGATTATTAAACTCATCCTCTGCTGAGATCACCTTTTGATGAGCATTTACATGAGACACAAGTATTTTCACCTTCTTGACCATTCAGAGACCTCTATCCACATACTTCTTCCCCAAATGTCTTTCTCAGCAATTTTCCAGTCATGCTCCTTCCAAGTCCCTGACCATCCAGCCAAACCATTGGCTATAGCCCATGAATTAGTATATAATCGAACCTCTGGCCATTTCTCCTTCCAGGCAAAATGCACAACCATGTGCACTGCCCGAAGTTCTGCCCACTGTGAAGACTTTCCTTCAACAGTGTCCTTTAGGGTTGTTTCAGAAATTGGCTGTAATGCTGCAGCTGTCCACCTCTGGGTGGTGCCTTCATAGTGTGCAGAACCATCAGTAAACCAGGCCCTACTCTTCTCTTCCTCAGTCAACTGATCATAGGGCAAACCCCATGAAGCCATAGGTGCATGCTTAAGCAGAGGAGACATTGTAACAGGAGTGGGAACCATAGGCATTTGGGCAACTTCTTCATGTATTTTGCTTGTGCCCTCAGTGCCTGCCTGGGCCCTGTCACGTATGTACCACTTCCATTCAATAATGGACTGTTGCTGTGCACATCCTACTTTATGGTCTGCTGGGTCAGATAACACCCAGTTCATGGTGGGCAGCTCAGGTCACATGGTGACTTGGTGGCCCATTGTCAAACATTCAGTTTCCACTAAGGCCCAATAGTAGGCTAAGAGCTCTCTCTCAAAAGGAGAATAGTTCTTTGCAGATGAAGGTAGAGCCTTACTCCAAAATCCCAAGGGCCTCCCCTATGATTCCCCAATGGGAACCTTCCACAGATTCCAGACAGCAACTCTATCTGTCACTGATAACCCAAGCACCATTGGGTCTGCTGGATCATATGGCCCTAGGGGCAGAGCAGCCTGCACTGCAGCCTGGACCTGTTGAAGAACGTTTTCCTGTTCCAAACCCCACTCAAAGTTTGCTGCCTTCAGAGTCACCTTATATCCAGATGAGGAATGTGCTGCCTCCAGAATACAAAAAGGCACACTAAATGTTGTGGTTCTTTCTTGGTGGAGGGAGGGGGCCAGGTGCAACAACTTATTCTTTAACTTATTCTTTACCTTAGAAGGAATGTCTCTGCATGGTCTACACCACTGAACTCCTAGAAACTTCACTGAGGTAGATGGCCCTTGAATTTTAGTTGGATTTATTTCCCATCCTCTCATGTGCATATACTTTAATGACAAGTCTAGACTAGCTGCTACCTTCTGTTCACTGGGTCCAATCAGCATAGCATTATCAATATAGTGGACCAGTGTGATATTTTGTGGAAGAGTCAGGCGATCAGGATCCCTTCTAACTAAGTTATGGCACAAGGCTGGAGAGTTAACATACCCCTGAGGTAAGACAGTAAAGGGATACTTTTGGCATTGCCAGCTGAAAGCAAATTGCTTCTGGTGGTCCTTATGAACTGGTATTGAGAAGAAAGCATTGGCCAGATCAATAGCTGCATACCAGGTACCCGGAGACATATTAATCTGCTCAAGTAAGGACACCACATTTGGTACAGCAGCTGCAATTGGTGTCACTACTTGGTTGAGTTTTCGATAGTCAGCTGTCATTCTCCATGATCCGTCTGTCTTTTGCACAGGCCAAATTGGAGAGTTAAATTGATATGTCGTAGGAATCACCACTCCTGCATGTTTCAAATCCTTGATGGTGGCACTAATTTCTGCAATCCCTCCAGGGAAAAGATACTGTTTTTGATTCATTATTTTTCCTGGTAGAGGCAACACTAATGGTTTCCATTTGGCCTTTCCAACCATAATAGCCCTCACTCCACAGATCAGGGAACCTATGTGGGGATTCTTCCAATTTCTAATTATATCTATCCCAATTATACATTCTGGGACTGGGGAAATAACTATGGGATGAGTTCTGGGACCCACTGGGCCCACTGTGAGTCGGACTTCAGCCAAAACTCCATTTATTACCTGACCTGTCACCATAGGCCCCTACTTTAACCGGAGGGCCACAATGTCTTTTAGGGTCTCCTGGGATCAGTGTCAACTCAGAACCAGAATCCAATAGGCCTCAAAAAGTCTGATTATTTCCTTTTCCCCAGTGTACAGTTACCCTAGTAAAAGGCCTCAGGTCCCTCTAGGGAAGGACAGGAGGAAGGCAGACCGCATAACATTTTGGTTCTGTGACAAGGTCCTTCCTCATCAGAACCTGGTCACCTCTTCATTCAAGGGGTTCTGGGTCTGTGAACTGTCTCAAGTCTGGAAATTGGTTAACTGGACAGGATTCTCTACTGCTGAAATCCAATGTTGATGTCCTGTCATTTGTTTTAGAGCTTTTCTGCATATGCAGATCAAATAAAAACTTAGTAGGCTTCCTATGTATTTGGTTCCTGGGAACACCATGATTAATTAGCCAGTTCCAAAGATCATTTTGGGTCATGCCATTATAGGCATTGTTTTGCCTTTGCCACCCATTATGATAACCACGTACACTCATCTGGCCTTCAGTGATTCAGTGCTGCCACCTGATGCCTACCCTGAGGTCCTGTTAAACCTATTACGTGCACAATTACTTTATGCAAGCGAGCAACAACTTCTCTAACTGTAAGATCAGGCATAAGAAATAGGGCAAAATCAAAGCTCTTCGAATGTTCTGGTGTCTCTCTCAGTACATTCCATCTTATAAACTCAGTGAAAGGCATGTCATCTGGGTCCTCATATTGTGGAGAAGGTGGTTTTACACTTTGAATCCACTCATGCATGCCCATCTGCCTGTCCCTCACAATCCCTTCATCAATGCTAAGCCAAGGAATATTGGGCATCTCTAACTCGCTGTTAGTAGGCCATGTTTTACTAAATACATCAGCCAACCATTCAAATAAACTTTTAATACCTTTTTTAACCACTCGAGCTTCCATGTTAAACCTAGAATCTCTACTCAGTGGGCTCATATCGATAAACTCAGTCTAATCCAATTTTATATTCCTTCCACCATTATCCCACACCCTCAAAATCCTTTCCCACACATATTCCTTAGGCTTCTGCCAGAATGAATTGGCAAACACAATAATTTCTGTAGTGGTGTAGCATACCTCCTGTGGACCACACTTTCTATCTCACCTTTAGGGGCTTGCTTAGCCTTCAATCTGGTTATAGTTCTAGAGGCAACAATTGTTGGCCCCTGAGGGACATTAGTTTCCACTGGGAGGGAGAGTATCCTTTCCTCAGGCAAGGGTGGGGAGGAGGGATCTGCAGGGTGTGGATTCTCTGCTGAGGGTGGTGAGATTAATTCCTCAGATAAAGAAAATCCCTCAGAATTCGAGGGTTCAAAATCCTCATCACTGTGGTTCTCCCACACACCTCCATCCCAAGTTTCAGGGTTCCACCCTTTCCCCACTAGTGCTCTCACTTTGACTGCTGACACTCTTCGTGGCTGGGAATTAAATTTGTGTTGTAAATCAGCCAAACGTATAATAAGGGTTCCAGCTTGATTTTCTGCGACTTTAGCTCTTTGGCCACTTGAGAGGAGATGCTCTTCCAGAGCACTCTTGGAAACTTTTAAACTGTTGTTTCAAATCTGGAGTTGGTCAGTTTTATCACTGAGCTCCTTATTTTCCTCTATCACTTTATCCAGACATGCTTGGAACAACCAGGCAACATCATTATTTTCCTTATTTTTCCACAATTTCATTGGGTTGGAGAGCTGTCTCCAGAAACTACCAAGCCCACTAAAGAAATACATCCTTTCAATTCTCTTTCTCTAGAACCACTTCAGGTACCAAAATCTGTATTAGTCAGGGTTCTCTAAAGAAAAGGAAGCAACAGGACGAATATATAGCTATGTACAATTTATTGATTTGCTCACATGACAGAGTTCACAGAGTCCAACAGTAGCCACGCCACACTGGAGAGGATGAGAATCCAGGGAACTGCTCAGTCCAGAAGGCTGGATGTCTCAGTAGTCCCAATCTGGTGCTGAATGCCCAATGGATTCCAGGAGATCTGCTGGAATCAGTACACGCTGGGATCTGAAGGGTTGATCACAGCAACAAGACAAACTCATCAGTGAGAGAGAGGCAAGCCGCAGGAGAAAAGGGACCAGCTCCCTCTGGCATGAACTTTAATACTGCCTGCCAGCAGAAGGTAATGCCCACATTTGGGGTGGGCCATCCGGGTTGAGGTAGTACAATCCAAAGATCCTTTCTCTTATTTGTTCCTTAGTCCAGTTAAGTTGACACCCAGGATTAACAATCACAGTGGCTAAGAACCATCTTTAACTCCATTTCCAGGGGAAGAATCTGACACCCTCTTCTCACCTCTGCAGCATTGCAGGACACAGGTACACAAGCTTACATGCAGACAGTACATTCATACACATAAAAAATAATAAATAAAAAAGTTTTAAAAAAAAGAATTGTATAAAAACACACAGTTATGAAATCAGCCATCCTAATGGACTTAGGACTCAGATGGTGTTAGTCATACTACAATTATTCTGACATGGTTGAAACAAGTCCTTATCTAAACACAATGATTAAAATATTGCCATTGTTTTTTCAGCTTGTTTCCCCTTCAAAGGGAAACTTTCATTGACCTTTAGCATGTAAACACAGACAGAAATGAAAGACAAGCCAAAACACATCATTCTGAGTCGTCTTTCCTGCAACTATTCACTGTACCTTCTGGAATGCCCTCCTGTGCATTTAATCACTGTTTATCTTACTACTTGAACTATTAAAATCTTACTGCTTTAGCCTATCCAATTGTCGGGTCTTAGTAGGGTCCTGTCCTGCAACCGACTGGGCTGTGTAAATGGGCTGCTCGCCCATTCCCCAGCCTCCTCAGTTCCTGAAGACACTCAGACACAGTGGGGAGTCCAGTCAAGCAGGTTCTCACTTTATTGGAAGCAGGGAAGTGACTTATATACAAAACAGCTACAAAAGGGATTTAGGCTTGAAAGCAAATGACTGATGTTCTTGCAGCCCCTCTGACCCTCTCAGGCGGATTGGGGTACACAGGTGACAATTGTAACTCTTGCTGCTTGTCCTTATCTTTCCCCAATCAGAGGTTTTGGCAAACAACCTGGGTCCCTCCTCCTCTACCTCCCCTCAGTGTCATCTTGACCTGGCTGGCTAGGAGGGCCCCATCAGATTCCCCCTTTTTTCTTTTATTTATTTTTTTTTTCTAATTAAATTAGTTTTTATTGATGCTTTGTGCATTTCATACATTTTTTCCAATTCAGTTCAGGCTTATTTCCCTTTCCCTTCCCCCCCACCCCCACCCCATCCCAGATCATGCATTCTGCCATAACTGTCCTGCATCTTTCTCTCATTTTTTTTTTTTTCATTTTTAGCTATAAGTGATAATCCATGAGTACAAGCATCCTTCATGCAAAACCTATCTGCAGGCTGTTGTGCCCAAACACCTACAGCCCCACCATCCAGTGGGGGGTGACAGGTTGTTTGTTCAATCAAGTTGATCAAATGAGTGTCCAGACTACATTGCTGTAGTTTCACCATTCACCCCAATCGCAGCCCTTACATTCTACCACGCCCCCTCTTCCGCAGGTTGTTCCCTAGGCTTAGAAAAGGGGCACAGGTGGATGAGAGGTAAAACAGTCCACTCTCTCTGGAGCTGTTGACTTGGACTCTGGTCAATTCTGGCTGTTTCCTTTCATGGGCTGACAGTTTGTCCAGGAATAACCTTTCGATCCTACTAATGAAGAACAAGCAATTAGATATATAGGTATTTAAGCAGCACTAATAGTTATGGTAGGTTACTTTAGCATAGACACATGTTTGGATATGTTAATCCATGAATTACAATTTTCCCCCCTGTTAAATATGACAGGGTCTTACTGTGGCTTATAACATCTCCTAACCTGTAGAGGATGTAAGCTTGTGGCATCAGCCATGGGTTATTTCTCCAAGGGGAGAGCCAATAGCCAATTAGATTTGGGATATACAGGCACATGGCTGCCTCTGCTGCACAGTATTTCCAGGCAGGTGAGGTGTAGCTGGTGCTGACGGTGGAGTCTTGCTTGACTCAGGGAGACCCATATTTGCTTTATTGGTTTAGTGGCCTTTGGTAACACTCTCTGGCATTCCAGAGGCCATCTGTACACTTGCATGTGTGGTCTCAATACATCCCTCCCATGTTAACGTCAGGTCTTCGGCAGCAGGGTCTTATTGCCTCTCCTCCTGTAGGTATCCCAACTTAGAGGCAAGGAGCCCTTACCTTTTGTGGGGCCTTGGATCCCCTGGCCAACATCCACCTGGTAGAACAATCCATTGCTGATGTCAGAGCTCCTGTATTAATATATTTTGCCTGAGTGCATAGCCCTAGGACTTTAGTATTATATTTGGTTCTGAACAGAGAGTAATCCCTTCCACAGTTCCCATGTCTAGTAGTCAATTAAAGAAAGCAGTTTTACCGGTTTTATAAGAGATTACCTCTACAATAGTTGTCTCCAATTTACAGTTGGGGAGCGACCTCATCATTGTCATATTTCTCCTTGTTCTATGGGTGGGAAGGCAAGGAAGTCTCTCATATCAGAACCTTTGTGGCACCTAGAAGGTAAGTTTCATTAGGACTCATTATAACTAGTTGTTACATGTAGGATCCACAGAGGGGTTCGATGTTTATGGCAATCTGAGGCTTTTCTTCCTTTGAATGTTCAGACGGGTCAGCCTTTCCGTTGCCACTTTTTGGTACATCCTACTCAATGCAAACCTGTATCTTTTCTTTCTCAGCCATTAAGTTGGTGACGTTTTGTCCTGTTGGAACAAACAAATCTTTTCCCATAGTTAGTTTTAAGATTTGAATTGCAAGGGTTTGATGAAAAGGTTTCATGTCTTTCTGTATCCCCCCCCCCTTTTTTTAGCATAAGGTGCCTCAATGGTGAACCTCCAAGGAGGTGCCACACCAGTACTTCAGAAAGAGGTGGGTTATAAAAGAAAAAAAGGGGCCTTTCTGTACACCCCTTTTTTCTTTTATAACCCACCTCTTTCTGAAGTACTGGTGTGGCACCTCCTCGGAGGTTCACCATTGAGGCACCTTATGTAAGGTTCACCTTATAATATCTGGAAGTCTTTGGGTTCCAGCTGGTCACAGTGCAACCTAAGGGCCATGAGTTGTACCTCCTGGGCCTTTTCTCTGATCAGCCTGCTTAGCCTGTTAAAGAGGCAGGGTCCAAATATGCACAGAAATGAAATTATAAGAAGGGGGCCCATCAGCATGGAAATAAGAGTAGTCAACCTGGGGGACCAATCGAGTCATTGTTGGTACCAGGTGGAACCATACTCTCTCTCTGCCTGTCCTCAATTCCCTTCCTGCCCTCTTCAGTGAATGTCACCTAAATGGGGTTGCAGTGGTAATTGGTGCATTCCCCATAGAGGGGGGTCGCTGGCCTTTCTTTGTGTCTTTACCCTAGTAATAAGAATAGCTCCCTTGTGCCCCATCCAATAGCCTGATCCTGTAGTCTCACACCCATGTCTTACAGTAGAAGTCTCCCAGCCCACCACAGTCAGATATATTTTTTTGCAGTCCGGTTACTCCCGGGGAATACGTAATTGTAAATGTCAGTGTCCCTGAGTGCGGCTCGTTTGAGGATGTGGGAACATACCGGGGACCTAGGGTCCCCCACCACTGGCAGGGTGCATCTTTCTTGTCCGTTACATTCTGGCCTCCCCAGGTGAGCCGGGGTCTAATCAGCCACATCCCAACTTCCTCAGGCACGATCGCAGAGATAAAAGAAGAGCAGTGGCCACCATGCAAGGGGGAGGGTATCATTCATGGTGCTGTTAAGGATCCCTCCATTGATGGGATTGGTCACCAGCCATGTCACTCTCTGCGGTTGATGGAGGTTTTCGTGCACCACTCTTGTCACTTCTGCCATCACCCATGCAGCCACCAGCAGATTCAGGAACCACGCCATCTGTAAGAGTTGAAGCACATAAGAGCTTCTCAAGGGACTCTTGCCCTTGGGCTTTGTTAGTCCTTTTTATCATTTTGTGTTTTCTCTTGTTTCTGAAAGTGAGTTGAGACCACCATATCATCTTTCTTTCTTTCTTGGTTAGTTTGTTTCTGGTCATCCTCCTGTTCTGAGGGAATGGGCAAAAACTTTAGGCTCCTTGCTGGCACCCAGATAGGCGCCTCCTCCCCTTTAGGATCTACACACCCAAAGCCCCTTCCCATCGTAATTAGTGGGTCTGGGCCTTTCCTTTGGTGTGTTAAAGGATCTTTCCATTTAACCTTCACCTGGGGGTTGAGGCTTGTGTGTCCCCAGTGTTTTTGAAACCTGGATTCCGTCATATCTGTAGAAAAATTTAAAATATTTATAGTAAACAGAGCTTCTGCCAATTGCAGGTGGGGCCTTACTCCCCCCCCCTTTTTTGTAATTGTTCCTTAAGGTATTGGTGATTTCTTTCAACAACAGCTTGTCCCTGGGGGTTGTAGGGGATTCCTGTAGTATGTTTAATACCCCATCTCTCAAGAAAGCCTGCAAGAGCCTTTGAAGTGAAGCAAGGTCTGTTTTCTGTTTTGATCTGGCCTGGCAGTCCTAATGTTGCAAAACGTTGGAGAAAGTGGTATTGGGCATATTTTGCCCTTTCTCCAGAATGGGCTTTGGCCCAGCAGGCTCTGGAGTAAGTATCAATGGGCAAAAAAATCATATTTAAGTTTGCCAAACGTGGCGAAGTAGGTGACATCTGTTTGCCAGAGGGCATTAGGTCTTAGGCCCTGAAGATTAACTCCTTGGGGTTGAAGTGGGGGTACTCTGAGAAAGGGTTGGCAAGAATTACATGTTTGGACAAATTTTTTCAATTCCTTCACAGGCACCTGTGGGAAACTTTGGTGTAGCCCTCTCCAATTTACATGGGTTAGCTCATAAAAGTTTGCAGCTTCCTGAGCTGTTAAGATGTTAGGCCCCGAGGCCAGCTGGTCTTCTAGGGCATTTCCCATAGATAAGAAGCCAGGGAGGCCCAAGTGTCCTCTGTGTGATAGGGATTTCCTCCTAAGGACTCTTAGCTCTCAGCAAATCAAACAGCAGTGTTAGTTTTTCTGTAGGGAT
Source organism: Rhizomys pruinosus (assembly GCA_009823505.1). Classification (NCBI taxonomy): domain Eukaryota; kingdom Metazoa; phylum Chordata; class Mammalia; order Rodentia; family Spalacidae; genus Rhizomys; species Rhizomys pruinosus. The sequence goes on along the minus strand of VZQC01012039.1, from coordinate 742,545 downwards.
AGCTACCCAAGGCCTAAACCAGTTAATCTCTCCTAGAAGACTCTGGAGCTGTGTCAGAGTAAGACACTCTGGCATTCTTATGCCAGACTTCACAGGACTGACCCTTGTAAGGGAAAGATGGGTTCTCAGTACCTTAAAAGGGGGGATTTTTTGGAGTGAAGGCACCGAGAAAGCAAACTTACTACAAGCTTCTGGGTGCAGGGGGATGGAGAATAAACAGTCTTTAAGGTATAACAAAGATGGGGGTGGCAACTGAGGAGCTGGAGATGCAGTCTGCACCAAACAGGAGGTGGCGACACCCCCAGCAGCCATGGTGGCGTGGAGACGCCTCCCCCTGCACCTCCGGGGAGGCCCCCCACCCACGCCTCTATCCCCTTGGTGTGCTGTTTTATAAAGGCCACCCATTTCTCTTCAGTGTCCTTCTCTATTACTCCCAAAGCTCTCCCTGAGGCTTACTCCTCCAGGGGAGGGAGTGCATTTGGGTGGAAAGAGATCTTTAGGGCCATAATGGTAGGGTAAAAGCCAAGGGGTGGGTCAATGTCAAAATGCCTCTCCCTTTCCCTTGATAGTTTCTCCACCCTAGCCCAAGTTTTCCAGGAGAAGAGGTTGGCCCCTGTAATACAAGGGGTGAGGGAGATGATAGTCTCCCAAGTGTTCAGGCATTGGTCTCAGTTAACTCAAGTGCTCTAGACTGTAACATGAGGTGTAAATCTCTCAAGGAAGGATCCTTCTTAGTTGAGGTTGTGTTACCCATACTTAGGGTCTCACTTACCCTGGAAGATCGTTGGCCTCAGCCAGCAGGCACAGGATACCTTGGGGTCCCCCTCTTCGAGCCCCATGTTGGGCGCCAGGTGTCTGGTCTTAGTTGGGTCCCATCCTGGAACTGACTGGGCTGAGGAAAGGCAAGCGTGCTGCTCGCCCATTCCCCAGCCTCCTCTGTTCCAAGAGACACTCAGATGCAGCAGGGAGTCCAGTCAAGCAGGATCTCACCTTATTGCAAGCAGGGCAGTGACTTATATACAAAACAGCCACAAAAGGCATTTAGGCATGAAAGCAAATGACCAATGTTCTTGCAGGCCCTCTGACCCTCTCAGGCAGAATGGCATATATGGCTGACAATTGTAACTCTTGCCACTTGTCCTTATCTTTCCCCAACCAGAGGTTTTGGCAAACAACCCGGGTCCCTCCTCCTCTACCTCCCCTCAGCACCATCTTGACCTGGCTGGCCAGGTGGGCTCCATCATCCAATTTTTGATAATGTGACACAGATTGTGCTAAATATGAGTTTATGAGGAACAGATAGGAATAAATGTCATACAAAACAGATTCCCATTAGCACTGCAGTTACAAATTTATTGATATATACATGTACAGATATTTAAGTAACTATCATTACTTTTGTCAAATGACAGAAGACCAACAAATTAATGCATATCCTCTCAACTCTGCTTTATTAACAATGGTATCCACCTGACAGCACATAAGAGTTGATTACTTTGTAAAGGGTAGTGACTCCCAGGAGGCTAAGATACTCTTCTCTTTCTAAAGGATTAAGGTGATAGATAACTGCTGCCAGATTTCCCTCTCTAGTGATAAAAGAGAATGTGCTGTTTGAGTTATTTCTCTTCCAGGGACATAATTTGTCCTGCTATTCTATAAACAGCAAAGTCAACTAACTCTCTCTGGTTTCACAGCATGACTAAAATGCAATGGTGTTCTGAGAAAACTTTGCAACAAAGTTCTTAAACTTTGTTAAAATTCTTAGTCTCCTATCTCTTCCAATATACTCATCTTTGACTTCATTAAAATCCTGTATTTAAAATAATACAGTACAGAGATTAATTATTTAACTAGGAAATTTTATAGAGTAAGACAATGAATCTAAAATATGATGGGCTGGAGAGATGGCCTAGCGGTTAAGAGTGCCGACCGCTCTTGCAGAGGACCCGGGCTTGATCCCCAGCACCCACATGGTGGCCGAGAACCGTCTGAGGCTCCAATTCCAGGAGAACTCCAGTTCCAGGGGAATCCGACACCCTCTTCTGACCTCCGTGGCATTGCACGACACGGGTGCACAAACTTACATGCAGGCAGTACATTCCTACACATACAGAAATAAATGAAATTAAAAAAAAATAAAAAATAAAAATAAAATATGAATTTGTTGTCCATACTTTTTATGCTAGTCCAAAGCTATATGTCCCATCTCAGTCATAATTATATGTGAGATACAGTATGTGTGTTTATGTTTCCATGTATGTGTTGTTTGTATATGTGTGTGGTACAGTAGATATATGGAGTACAGTATATGCTGTGTGGTAAATGTTGTATGGTATATGTGTATGTGAATGTGTGTGGTACAGTATGTCTAGAGTTTTGTATACATATATTATATGCATGTGTTATCTGTAGTGTATGCATGTGTTATCTATATGTATATGTATTATATACTGTATGTGTATTTTATATGTATGTATGTTATATGTGCATGTGTACTGTGTACATATACACATGTGATATATATATATAAAATGATATTTAGATGCACAGGACAGTCCGGGGTTTGTGAGGGGTAGAGCTCCTCAATCACATTTTTCTAAGCTCATGAAAATATATTATATCTCATACCTAAAAATAAACACTGTCAACTTTAACCTTCAACAGGTAGCAATTGTTAAGATCACAAACACTAAGCTCCTCCTTTATTAGACATAATACCCCTGTGCATGAACCTGTTCATGAACCAAATTATTCTGGAAAGAAACCAGGTAAATCCATGACTGTTTGTCACTATAAATAGAAGACATCACTGCTTCTCTTTAAGGGTTAATTTCTTCTTCAATAAAATCCATGTAATGTTCCATCTCTTTTCAGATGTTAAGTCATCATATTTATATAACCATGAAGAAAAGTTTAATATATACATTATGAAACAAAAGTCTAGAGATCTCCCTTCTTCCTAAGAATGTTTATTCTCTTAATATTTGTTTTTCATCAGTAAGACAAGTACCTGAGACTATGTAGAAAGATTTCTTTTGTGTCATGGTTTCAAAAGTGTGGATCTATGACCCTCTGGTTCCACTGCATTTATATAATGGCAAAGCAGAGACAACATGGAAGATGGGCAATCTGGAAGGAAGCTATCATGGCAGTCAGGAAGGGAAGAAACAGGCAAGAAGGGGCTTGATGTAAGATGTAAGGTATATCTTTTTAGGACAAGTATCTAGTGACCTACTTCGTGCCTCCTGAAATAGTTCTGTCTGAATTTAACATAGGGACCTGGGGTAGACATTTCATATTGAAACCATTTGTGACATTAGGCTTGACTGCATAAACATTAGTTAGTGAAAGGAAAGCAGGGTTGAGCTTTGTGTTCTCATATGGAAACTTTCTAAAGCCTGGAGCACTAAACATGTTACTGGAAAAATTTTAATTCCAACTCCAGGGAAAGTGAGGCAGGAAGAACTTGAGATTGAGGCAAGACTGGAATATATAGTCAGAACTTGAAAGAAAGAAAGAAAGAAAGAAAGAAAGAAAGAAAGAAAGAAAGAAAGAAAGAAAGAAAGAAAGAAAGAAAGAAAAAGAGGGAGGAAGGAAGGAACGAAAGGAGGAAAAAGAAAAAAAAAAGAAAGAACAAAAGAGCGAGGAGCTAGTGGTGTTCTATTCCCAACCACCACTGCTAAGATACCAATTACTCTGCAGATTGGATAAGTTTTGTTGGCTGAAGGCTCCAGTGAAGACACAGGGCAAAGCTGCATTTGTCTTGCAAAGTTCAAGCCATTAAAGCAGAAGAGACAAGCTGGAGAGATGGCCTAGAGGGTAAGAGCACCGACCGTTCTTACAGAGGACCCGAGTTCGATCCCCAGCACCCACATGGTGGCCGAGAACCGTCTGAAACTCCAATTCCAGGAGAACTCCAGTTCCAGGGGAATCCGAGACCCTCTTCTGACCTCCACGGCATTGCACAACACGGGTGCACAGACTTGATGCAGACAGTACATTTGTACACATACAGAAATAAATAAAATTAATTAAAAAAAAAAACCTTTCTCATTATAAGCCATTGGGATCTAGTTCTGCTGCTGCTACTACTACTGCTACTGCTACTGCCGATTTTGGTTGTTTTATTACATCACCTAACATAAACTTGGTAAACCACAGTGCTGGATTCTGAACATTATTCTCCTGTACACAGGTAGTGACTTGACTACCACAGTTTGATTTAAAATTTCCAACTTTATGATGGACATAAAATGAGACAAATTCAGTAAATACTGTATGTGAGAATTTAAGTTTTGATCCTTTTTACTGTTTAGCAATTTATAATACAACAGTCTCTCATTATGCTAGGTAATATTTGTGCAACTTGGCTGCCTGTAACCGGAATACGCCAGGCCACTTGTCACACTGCCATGTCTGCATCAGGACACAGACAAAGACAAATGCTGGTGCTCCACTTGCTTTCTCCTTTTGTTCAGTACAGGACCACAGCCCATGAGAAAGTGTAGCCGACATTCAGAGTGAATCTTCCCACTTCTGTTATTATTTCAAGAATCAGGATCACCCAAACACACCCAGAGGTACATTTTCATGGCGATTCTAAATTCATTCGGGTTGACAATGAAGATTAACCAACACACTATTGCAACATATGTACAATTCCCGTGTCAAATTTCAAAATTTTATTATTTAAAAAAATATTTTGCTTTATTTTTATTTTATGTGCAGTGCCTGAATGTATGTAAGTGCACCTGTGTCATGCAACACCCTCAGAGGGCAGAAGTGGGCATCCCATCCCCTGGAACTGGACTTAGGGTCTGTTGTTCACCACCATGTGGATGCTGGGAATGGAACCTGGATCCTCTGCAATGGTCAGTCCTCTTAACACTTCAGTCCCCAAATTGTAGTATATTTGATAACATAGGAATGCCTAATACCTGTTATAGATTGAAGAAAAAAGTTCTATCCCTTCACATCTTAATTACTTTGTACGGCTAAACATCTAAGATGAAGTAATTATAAATAATGGAAATGTATTCTCTCACCTTCAGGAGGCTGGGAAGTCTAACAATATTGTAACAGGTTTGGTTTGTCTGGGAAGGTCATTTCATCTGGAGAGGAGGAAGGCTGCATTCTCTTGTGCCAGAAGGCAGAAAGGAAGCTAAAAGCTGCATGCATCTTCTTTTATTTGGAGCCTTGCTTGATTCATAAGGGAGGGGCCTTTGTCACTAATTATCTGTTACCTTTTCTCTTCTCAATATATTTACATTGGGATAGGAGGGGTGAAATCAAAGCATAGCATTTTCCATCTACGATTCTTTACATGGTCAGCTTTGCCTCATCTTACCTAGGATGGAAGCTGCAGAGGCCAAGGATTTTGTGAGAAGTAACAGACAGTCTCCTTCTCTAGACCACCTTCCTGTCATTATGATGATTTTGGACTCTCCAGGACCAGTGCTCTTAGATGCTTGTTGACCTCATGGCTCTGTGCTCCATTTTCTCAGTTCCCTGTCCTGACATTTTAAGTCTACTCAGTGTTAATTGTATTAATGACAGTCCTTGAAGTCTCTGATACTCTATATTGACACCTCTAACCCCACCCACTCCTCTGCCCTGGTCTCTTGTTTATTCTACTCAGCTTGACCTTCAAGGATTGCATCTGTAACCCGTGGGGTTGTCAGTATTGTGATAACTTGTGTACCCCCTAATGAAGATTGTTCCATCAGAAGCAACAATTATTATATTGATTTTTACTAGAGTGAAATTAGTGTTTCACTGTTGTACATAAATGACAAATATATTTAAGGAAAAGCTATACTTAAATCCTTTACTTACTAAAAATTGCAAGAGTGATATAGTTCTCCTTTTTATAGTTCTGCTTGTTTTTCCTCAGTACACTTCAGTGGATAATGTTTTAGATACATTTTATGTGTTTTCTTACTTGATATTTCTGTTGAAACAAGGTTTAGTTAGATTTTATTTCCTCAGTTGAGATTTGTATCAAAGAGTCACACTACACCATGTTTCTTTAACAGTTGCTTCCATTCACTTTCCAAAATTACTTTGGGTGAAATAATTATTTCATATTTTTATATACTTGCAATAATTTTTAATAGAAACTCTTCACAATATGTGAAAGAACTATAATGCCACTATTCTAGTGCTTCCCCAGATGCTACAGAATAGAAAGTCCCTTCGATTCTTCACATATTTCTTTCTTTCTCCTGAAAAACTGCAAGCCTGTCTATGCCAACTCAAGAATACATGTTTTGGATCTGGTTTAGGTGCTGCTATAGGATGGACTTCCCCAGCTTTCACCTTGAGGCCATCTTTTCCCACTGGGTCTCAGGGTTATCCTGCACATTTACGGAAAATCAAAGGGGCTCAAGACTGGAAGATCAAGCCATTATGTGTGTCTTCTCCTATGACCCAATAAAGTTCCTTAGGTATGTTTATTGAGTTTTCTTAAGAGGCCATTACAATTTGGTGGGAATTCTGCACCCTGTAAGACTGGAGGGCTTCATATCTATGGCATCTTTATGATCAGGAGTTCATAATATCACTAAGTCAAAGACAGCAATGTTGAAATAAAGAGGAAAAGGCACAAGAAAAAAAGTAAATGCAGGTTTAGGAATGGGAGGAGCATGCAGAAACAAAGGTCAACTAAATCAAACCATATCAAAAACAATCAAACCCATGAGGGACCATAAACAAAAACTGAAGTAACTGCAAATGCTTAGAAGCTACCCATGCTAAAAAATCATTCAATTAGAAACAAAATGCTTCAGAATCAAATAAAGTGTATACTTTAAATCAGACACTTTGAAAGCAAGCAAGCAAACATCTAAACAAATAGAATCCTGAAAATTGGCAAATGTACCTTAAGTTGGATTTTTACATGTTCTTACATTTGGAAGTTAAAAAAAAACATACTAATGAAATCTACAACCAACTGGAATATGAAATACCTGATTTTCTCCAAACATTTATCCATTCTTTAGATTAGATGTAGAAGTATCCAGATGAAAACAAAAAGAAAAATATCACAGATAGCTAATTGTAACAAACAGATGGTCAGAGACAAAATTCTGTCAGAGGTCTGAAAACAACAAACCAATCAAACAAACAAACAAATAATATTAAACAAATGTTGAAACCAAAATACTTTTATAACAAACAAACCAAATAGATACCTTAAACAAACTGTGAAAGCAAACTCAAAACAGAAATGTATCTAATCAAAAGGATCCTTAAATGACCAGCTCAGAACAAAAGAATGAACCATAAACCAAACCAAGGGGGGGGGGTCTGAGAGATACATAGAAAGATGGCCTAGGGGCTGGAGAGATAGCCTAGCGGTCAAGAGCACCGACTGCTCTTGCAGAGGACCCGGGTTCGATCCCCAGCACCCACATGGCGGCTGAGAACCGTCTGTTACTCCAATTCCAGGAGAACTCCAGTTCCAGGGGATTCTGATACCCTCTTCTGACCTCCGCGGCATTGCACGTCACGGGTGCACAGACTTGCATGCAGACAATACATTCATACACATACGGAAATAAATAAAATTAAAAAAAAAAAAAAAGAAAGAACTCAGGACAGTCACCTGAGGAGGAGGCAACACCAGATGACTGGACTCAATGGGTCCATGAACACACCTGCTTCCTCCAATCTACATTACTCCTCTGATATAATGTAGGTAATTCTTGGGGCACCTTGTTGTGGTGCCCTAACTGTCAATATAAAAGCATAATTCTCACAGGAATAAAATAGTTTATTCTGGACCCAAATATGAGTGGCCATGGCCCAGGAACACAAATTCAAGTTACCCCCAAATTCCAGGGTCCAACCTGGTAACACTTTTATGAAGTTTTTATAGTAAAAAAACAAAGATAAGTCCTCAGTACAAGACACTTTTCAAATACAGTGATGGAAACATTAAGTAGGCAGATACAGCAAAAGAGAAATCTCAGCTATAGGGCTCAGTTGGTATTTGATGGCACTTACTTTTTCAATTGGTAGAATCGAAATTGGTAGAGGTCATGAAATTAACACATTCCTAAAGGATTTTACCTATTGAGTCAGAAACAGAAGGAGGCAAGAAGTTGCTCTTTAGTACCAATGGCTCAAGATACCTGGTATTTAGGCTCTTAACCTGCAATATTGCAAACTCTTCACAACACTATATTTCTAATCAATTTATCCACCTTCATAGACTGTTCAGTTTTAAAATGTAGTATTTCTGGGAACATGGTTTATATTGTAGATGTATACTTTATTTTTTCTGATTATATTACATCATTAAAACTTATCATCTTTGAATTCATCTTTCTAAATTCTGTTTTGACACATTTATTAATTATTCAAATGAGATGGCATCATGGATCACATTAAAAATCCTTTGTCAACTTGTTTAAAATAACCCCACATTCACCCCATTTATTATTCAAATTTCTATCCCTGGTTCAATTATCTGTGATAATTTTTTAATGGAAACAAGTGTGTTTGGCTCACGGTTTTTGTGGTTTCACTCTATGAGTCATTTACCTTGTTGATTTTGTCTGAAAAGGAATCAGCCATTCAGGATAAAAGTATATGGCAGAGAAAGTTGCTTCAGTTCATTAACAGGAAGCAAAGAAGGAAGTAGAAAGATTCAGTGTATCCCTCCCTACTCCTTTTTAGGGCTCATTCCCAGTGACATAAAGATCCATCTGTTAAATGTTCTACCAATTCCCATGTTCTGGATAATAAGCTTTAACATATGGGCTTTTGAAGAAGTTCTTATAGTATCCAAACCACTCAGTAATAACAAAATCAAAATAGTTATATCTAGAGTGTATTAAGTGCTTAGCAGAGAACAAACATCAAGGACATCACTGCACTGGTGAGTGCCCATAAATACACAGGTCTGTACCATTGTTGTGAAAATGTGCTAAGGAACACTTCATTCAAATACATAGAGATAGATATCAGTTACATTGTAATGGAGTCCTATTGGTAGGGGATAACCTTGTTTAAATTGAAGGTAAGAAAATAAGAATTTCTATCCATGGAGCAGGGTAGAGTTCATGAAAAATTCCCAAGAGATTGATTCTGCTCAAAATTACTTAAGATAATTCATGCTAAAGACAGACTAGGGTGATCATATATCACTGAGAGAGAGGGTAGTATTTCACTAAGCTGACAACATGGATTGCTAAAACTGGATTTACAAAGAATTATAAAGATAAGCAGAGAATGTTCAAATTCTTGGCTTTTGAAACTTTTTAGAAAGAAGTCAGTACATGCACACACATACATACACACAGGTGCACATGCTTCATGAAGAAACCAACATAAAATAATATTGATACATATTAAAATACATAGATAAGTGACATTGTTTCTATAGTTCTATTTTAAAAAATAGGAAATTGGGTACAGATATTATAATTTAAACTTCATGACTACTATTCTGATAAGGAATGTTAGGCAGGAAGGAATGTTTTGGAAAGAGCCTTCTGCAACCATCTAACATGCATGCACTCTCTGAGGTTTAGGATCAAGTCAAGTTGTTCTGGAACAAATGGAAGGCTCCATTGCATAACTCCCTTTACAAGAGCAGAGAACAGGTGCCTGCCATTCATGTCCAACTTTACTGAGGGCTTCTTTGAGACCAGATCCTCTGAGTTAAAGATGAAACCCCATTTACAACATAAAAAGTGTAATATAAAGAAAAATTATAAGGAATAATGACCTGATATCTGAAAATATCAAAGAATGATATTTGAGCATAAGAAAATTTTCAGACTGACTCCCATTAGTGCAAGTTATACTTTATACGCCTTTAAACCCCAGGCTTCAGTAAAATTTATTCAGCAGCTATTCAACTCTGCCCAAGCTTTGTCCACATATTATAGGATATTTTAAGGCTTAGTAAAATGTTTAGATTAGTTAAATTTGGTAATAGGTTTCGGTGAAAATGGTAATAAAATTGAACTAATTGGGAACATAAAATGTTAATTGTTTTACTTATAATTTGTATTGAATTTCCAACAATAACTTTAGGGTTAAGGTACACAAATGGTCTCTATATTTTTCTGGGTTATACAATATCACCTTGTAACACTTTCTTTTACTTGTAGGATAATTTAAAGGAATTAAGTTCAAGTTTACTTCCCAAATAAGTAGCATACAGTCAATGATAAACTGTTTGGATAAATTTAATGAAAACTTATGCCTTGGTTCCTATTTATGGATATGTGTAATACAACTTAGGCATCTATATGTCAAAACATAAAATTTTAAAAAACAAAAAGAGGGAGGTGGGAGGTCATGTAGTATTCCTTCTGAGATACAAATGGAAAACTCTGTGTTCCAAACCTATTGATAAATTTTCAATTTTGAGATCTTGAAACTAACAATGGGAGGAGATTTGTATGTTCCCACAAGCAAAAACACCAATTTAAATGCCTGAAAATGTACATCTTTTGGCTGTGCAGGATGGACTGGGAAATACCAGCAGAGAGGCTGACCCATCTGAACATTAAAGAAAGAGGAACCTCAGACCACCTGAGTCACAGACACTGAGCATCTCTCTCAATTCTATTTGGGTTAACAATTTATAATGTGCCCTAATGAAATTTACCTTCCAGATGCTGAGAAACCTTCCTGCCTCTCCCCTTTATAGGAAAAAGTAAAACATGGTGGTAATGAAGTCATTCCCTAACTGTAAACTAGAGCCAACTGTTATAGTGGTAATTTTTTTTTTTAATTTTGTTTTGTTCACTTTGAACTTATTTTTTTTAATTTTTTTTATTAATTTTTTTATTTATTTCTGTATGTGTATGAATGTATGTCTGCATGCAAGTCTGTGCACCCGTGTCGTGCAACACCGCGGAGGTCAGAAGAGGGTCTCGGATTCCCCTGGAACTGGAGTTCTCCTGGAATTGGAGCTTCAGACGTTTCTCAGCCGCCATGTGGGTGCTGGGGATCGAACCCGGGTCCTCTGCAAGAGCGGTCGGCGCTCTTAACCACTAGGCCATCTCTCCAGCCCGGTAATTTCTTATAAAACAGGTATAACGAGGCCAGACGCCATAGCGTGCCAGGGCAGGTACACAGCTCTATAGCTCTAGGGTGGTCTGGCGCAGGGGCAGCTGGAAAAGGGTCTCGCTCTAAACCCGTCTCTGGGGTCCCCGGCCCAGAGGGACCACGCTCTTTCACGGCAGGGTGAGCGTAGGGTCGTGTTTGCTTGTGCTCTGGTCCCGGCCGGACTTGTGGGCAGGAACCTGGGTCGCAGGCCAGACGCCATAGCACGCCAGGGCAGGTACACAGCTCTATAGCTCTAGGGTGGTCTGGCGCAGGGGCAGCTGGAAAAGGGTCTCGCTCTAAACCCGTCTCCGGGGTCCCCAGCCCAGAGGGACTGTGCTGTTTCACGGCAGGGTGAGCGGAGGGTCGTGTTTGCTTGTGCTCTGGTCCCGGCCGGACTTGTGGGCGGGAACCTGGGTCGCAGGCCAGACGCCATAGGGCGCCAGGGCAGGTACACAGCTCTATAGCTCTAGGGTGGTCTGGCGCGGGGGCAGCTGGAAAAGAGTCTCGCTCTAAACCCGTCTCCGGGGTCCCCGGCCCAGAGGTACCGGGGCCTAGGTTAGGCGCACAATCCCCCTCCCCCCCCGCGTGCACGCCAAGTGAATTGCTAAGAATCCAAGTGGTTTTCCTTTTGGAGAACCTTCAGAACAGAAAGAAAAGACTAACTTAGGCTTCCAACATCCAATATATACACAAAATTGAAAACCTGAAACCTCGGCAAGTCAATACACCATAAAAATAAAAAAAATAAATAAATAAAATAAAATAAAAAGGAGGAGGAAGGGGGGGGAAGCATCGGAAGAAGCCAAGCACAACCATCCGCTAATATAGTGAAAAGTCGCTTGTGACTGGAACCACAAAAGGGAAATCCACATGACAGGGACACGACGTAGGGACAACATGGGAAAGACACAGGATACTCCCACACCAGGCTCTACCAAACCTGGAGGAGATAGACACAATGGGATCCCCTTGGAGGAGACCCAAGGAACAGAGCTTACACGAATAATTGCAGACATACGCAGAGAAATTAAAGAAAATAAAGAAGAAGTCATAGAACTGAAGAGAGAGAACGAAAAACTCAAAAAGGACCTAGAGGGATACAATGACAAACTTTGGAAAGAACTAAAGGAACAGAATGACAAACTCCAGAAAGAACTAGAGGGAGAAAAAAACAAACTCCAAATGGAAGTAGAAACACTGAAAAAGGAAGCCAACCAAAGAAGTAAGGAGCACCAAGAAGAGATTGAGAAGCACAAAGAAGAGATTGAGAAGCTCAAAAAGGAAATGGAAGTACTAAAGAAAACACAGGAGGAAACAAAAAAGGAATTAGAACACTCAGTCAATCAAGAAGAAAGAAAAGGAAAAAGCCTCAGAAGTAGAATGGAGGAAGCAGAACAAAGAATATCAGACCTGGAAGATAACACAGAGCAATTAAAAAGCTCAAATAAAGATTATGAAAAATTTAAAAATACACAAAAGTGGAACAACCAGGAAATATGGGACACTATGAAAAGACCAAACCTCCGCATCATAGGAATAGAGGAAGGAGAAGAATCTCAAGAGAATAGTATTGATCAGATCTTCAACAGAATAATAGATGAAAATTTCCCCAAACTAAAAATAGACAAGCCCATACAAATACAAGAAGCACATAGGACCCCAAATAGACAAGATCAGAAAAGAAACACCCCACGCCATATCATAGTTAAAATGCTAGATGCCCAAAACAAAGACAAAATTCTGAGGGCCACAAAAGAAAAACAAGTCACATACAAAGGGAAACCCATCAGAATTACAACTGACTTCTCGCCTCAAACCATGAAAGCAAGAAGAACATGGAGCAAAGCATTCCCTGTGTTAAGGGACTATGGATGCCAACCCAGAATACTTTACCCAGCAAAAATGTCGACTATACTTGAAGGAGAGAGAAAAATCTTCCATGACATAAACAAGATGATGGAATACATGTCTGGAAAACCAACTCTTCATAAAATACTTGAAGCAATTCAAAGGGCAGAAGAGAGGAGCAACAATCCTCAAACACCTAGGAAAAGAAACTAACAAAAACATAACCATAGGAGCAAAATCAAAGGCTAGAAGTCCAAATGGATAATAAAGTGAAAGGAAGCAACATCCATCTTTCAATTGTAACCTTAAATATTAATGGGCTAAACTCCCCAATCAAAAGGCATAGACTGGGAGAATGGATTAGGAAACAAAACCCATCTATATGCTGTCTACAAGAAACCCATCTCAATTTCAAGGATAGGCACCAACTTAAGGTGAAGGGATGGAAGAAAGTATTCCAAGCAAATGGTACCAAAAAGAAAGCGGGTGTGGCTATTCTAATATCAGACAAAATAGACTTCAAAGCAAAAGAAATCAAAAGAGACAAAGAGGGCCATTACATCCTTATTAAAGGAACAATTGACGATGAAGATTTCACAATCATAAATATATATGCACCAAACATCAGTGCACCAAACTTTATAAAGACAATTCTTCAGGATCTCAAGGCACAGATTAACCCCAGCACACTAATACTAGGGGACTTCAATACCCCATTAAGTCCTCTAGACAGATCAACAGGACAAAGGATAAACAGAGAGACATCTGAACTAAATGACACAATACACCAAATGGACCTCACAGACATCTACCGAATATTTCACCCAAACACCAGAGAATACACTTTCTACTCAGCACCTCATGGAACATTCTCCAAAATAGACCATATACTGGGACACAGGGAAAAACTCAACAAATATAAAAAGGTTGAAATAATCTCATGCATTCTATCAGACCACAGTGCAATAAAACTCAATATCAACACCAGAATAAACCCTACAACCTACAGGAACACATGGAGACTAAACAACACTCTCCTGAATAATGAGTGGGTCAAGGAAGAAATAAAAAAAGAAATAAAAACATTCCTGGAACTGAATGACAATGATAAAACAACACAGCAAAATCTATGGGACACTCTTAAAGCAATCCTAAGAGGGAAGTTTATAGCTCTAAGTGCCCACATTAAAAAAACAGAAAGAGCACAAGTGAACGATCTAACACTGCAGCTAAAAATACTTGAGAGACAACAACAAATGAACCCTAAACGGAGCAGACAAGAAGAAATAACAAAAATCAGAGCAGAGATCAATGAAATAGAAACAAAGAAAACCATACAAAAAAATCAATGAATCCAAAAGTTGGTTCTTTGAGAGAATAAACAAGATAGACAGACCTCTAGCCCAGTTAACCAAAAGAAAGAGGGAACAACTCCAAATCAATAGAATCTGTGATGAAAGGGGAAATATCACAACAGACAATGAAAAGATCCAGACAATCATGCGGGGACTACTTCAAAAAACTCTATTCTACTAAGTTGGAAAACCGGGCAGAAGAAATGGCATGAATATCTGAAATCCTGGGATCACCAAAGCTCAACAAGAAGAGAGTCGACAGGCTAAACAGACCAATAGTACAGGAAGAAATCGAAGATGTACTAAGTTAGCCTCCCAACCAAAAATGCCACCGCCCAGATGATTCATGGCAGAATTCTATAAAATATTTCGAACAGACTTACAACCATTACTACTTAAAATGTTTAGAAGGATACAACACGGAGGGTACTTCTCCCAAATCCGTTCTATGAGCCAGCATTACGCTACTACCAAAACCAGGAAAGATACAACCAAAAATGAGTAATAGACCCATCTCCTAAGGAACACAGATGCCAAAATTTCTAAACAGGTTCTGCCAAACGCATACAGGACTCACATCAAGGAAAACCAATCCACCATGACAAGTTGTATTCATACCAGACATCAGGATGTCTCAACCTACGAAAATCATAACATCATCAAACATATAAAGGACTAAGGACGAAAAAACACACCATCATCTCAATTGATGCGGAGAAAGCTTGACAATCCCGCACCCTTTACATGTTTAAAAGTCCTGGAGGGAATTGGTCTGAGGAGTCATTCCTCAACTTTAATCAAGCCATATACAGAAAACCCACAGCAATATCATCCTAAAATGGGGAAATGACAGAAGCATTCCCCTTAAAGGTAGGAACTCGGCAAAAGCACTGTTCACCACTCCTTATCAATATATGCTGGAAACCCTCCGTAGGGCAATACAGGCAAGAAAAGGAAATTAAAGGAGTTCTATCTTGGAAAAGAGGAAGTTCAAGCTATCCCTTTTTGCTGAGATTCTGTTGTTACCTAAGAGATGCTAAGAACTCCACCATGAAAACTCTACGAATATGATTAGAGTTTCGTAAATGGCAGTATACAAAACAAATCTAGAAAATCAGTAGCCTTTCTTACACCAACAACACAGCAATTGAAGAAGGACTACAAGGAGCTTCCCATCAAATATAGCCTCGAAAAACAATAAAATACCTGGAACAAACGCTAACCAAAGGACACCAAGAGTCTCTACAACAAAAATTTTAAACCCTGAAAAAGTGAAATTGAGGAAGATCATCAGAAGATGGACAAACCTCCCGATGCTCATGATATTGGAAAATCAATATAGTAAAAAATGTCCATCCTAACCAAACTAAGTGTACAGATTTAATGCAGATCCCAACTCAAATCCCCAAGACGTTCTTCACAGGCTGGACAAAAAAATCTCAATTTCATTTGGAAAACAAAAGACCCCGAATAGCCAAAGCAACCCTGATTGAAAAGGGAGCAATACAGGGGGGAAATCGCTATATCAGAAATCAAACTATACTACAGGGTTTATAATATAAAACAGCCTGCTACTGGCACAAAAAAAGACCAGTTGACCAACATGGAATAAACTGAAGATCCAACCTGAGCTCATACAATTTCAGCCACCCTCATATTTGACAAGGGGCCAAGAAGTCACAATGGAAAAGACAGCATCTTCAGGCAACGTTGGTGTTGGCAAAACTGGATCGCCACTTGTAGAAGAATGAAAATAAACCATTACTTCTCCACCTTGAACAAGTCAAGTCCGGGGACCAAAGACCCAACGTGAAAACCCCAAAACTCCTGGAGGTGATAGAACAGTGAAGCTTGGCAGCTGACTACAAGACAAGGTGTAGCGAAAGATTCTAAATCAGACAGCCAGCTGCACAAGAAATAAGCTCGAAAATTGACAAATGGGTGGAACCTCATTAAACTTCAAAAAAAAAAGTCTGAAAAACAATCAAAAGAAAAAAATAAGGAAGAGAAAACCCACAGAGTGGGAGAAACCTCACAGCAGATACATCTGACAAGCATTCATTTCCAGAATTATACAAGTACTCAAAAAACCAAAGAAGAGAAAGAAAAAAATGAATCATTCAAAGAATGGAGCAAGATCTGAATAGAGACTTCACAAGGCGGAATTTAAGAGGATGGGGCAAGAAAGAAACATTCATAAGAAGTGTTCAACATCTTCTGATTATTAGGAAGGAAATGCAAAATTAAAAGCACTCTGAAGCATATCATCCTTCTCCAATAAGACTGGCTAGGATCAGGAACACGAATGATACCACAGTGCTTGAGAGGTTGCGTGGGAAAGGGGAAACCACTCATCCATTGCTGGTGGAATGTAAACTTGTTACAGCACTAGCGAAAGCAGTGTGGAGAACCCTTAGAAGACTCAGAAATTGAGCCTCCATTTGACCAGCTCTACCACCTCTGGGATAGTTACGCCACAAGACACAACTTACTTGCAAATGATCAGCCTCACCAGGATGTTTTATGTCAGCTCTGTTCCACATAGCAAAAATGCTTGGAACCAGCCCAGGGGCCCTTCAACTGACGAGTGGATAGAAGAAAATGTGGTAACATTGTATACAATGGAAGAACTATGCAGCAGTAAAGAGGGACAACACATATGAACTTGCAGGTAAATGATGGAAAGACTAGAGCTGGAGACATATGTTAGTGAAGTATAACACAGTCCCAGAAAAACAAATGACCAAATGGTGTCCCTATATGGGCTGCTAGTACCAACAACCCAATAAAGTACTTTCTCATGGAGAGGGATCATAGTAAAAGAACAACAACAATAAGACGTGGCATTGTAGAAATGACTGAGATGGTGAATTGGGAAGGGTGGAGGTGGGAGAGGGACACGGTGTATATTTCAATTAAGACATATTTAATTAACTAGTTCAGCACATACCAGTTTCGCCTAGACAACTGTCTACAGGACACATGGGTTTTAGGACTTAGTAAAGTAAAAGTAATGTGTATATTAAACAACATTGGTTCTAGATCTGATAAAAACGTAACTGCATCTGAGTTAAATGGAGATATAATATCGCTGTTGCCCACATTTGTTTTACACAAAATCTGTTAGAAGCAAGAACTTGGGTATTGACACATAAAATGTTCTCTATAATTTCTTCTGTGGTACAGTATCACCTTTTAGATTCTCTTTACGATGATCTAATGTAAAAATTAAGTTTGTTCCCCAAGTTCATCATATATAGTCACCCAAAACAGCATGGGTGAATTGTTTGATGTAATCTGTGCCTTGACTCCACCCTACAGTTATGTATAACTACAACTGTCTTCTGGAGACTCATACGCTAAAAAAAAAAGGGGGGTGCGAACAGAAAGACCTGAAACCCTTTGTCAAAACCCTGCAATTCAATCTTTAAAACTAAACTACAGGAAAATATTTGTTTGTTCAAACAGGACAAAACGTTACCAACTTAATGCTGAGAAAGAAAAAGATACAGCTTTGCATTTGAGTAGGATTATACCAAAAAGTGCGCAATGGAAAGGCTGACCCGTCTGAACATTGAAAGGAAGAAAAGCCTCAGATTGCCATAACATCGAACCCCTCTGTGGTTCCTAACTGTAACAACTATTTAAATGAGTCCTAATGAAACTTACTTCTAGGTGCCACAAAGGTTCTGATATAGAAGACTTCTTGCCTTCCCCCCATAGACCAAGGAGAAATATGACGATGATGAGGTCGTTGCTCCAACTGTTAATTGGAGACAACTATTATACAGGTATCTCTTATAAAACCGTAAAACTGTCTTCTTTAATTGACTAATAGACATAAGACTGTGAAAAGGATTACTCTCTGTTCAGAACCAAATATAATACTAAAGTCCTAGGGCTATGCAATAAGGCAAAGTTTATCAATGCAGGAGCTCTGACATCAACAATGGATTGTTCTACCAGGTGGATGTTGGCCAGGGGTCCAAGGCCCCACAAAAGGTAAGGGCTCCTTGCCTCTAGGTTGGGATACCTGCACGAGGAGAGGCAATAAGACCCTGCCGCCAAAGACCTGACATTAACATGGGGAGGGATGTTATTGAGACCGCACATGCAAATGTACAGATGGCCTCTGGAAACCAGAGAGTGTACCAAAGGCCACCATAAAGCAAATACGGGTCCCCCTGAGTCAAGCAAGACTCCACGTCAGCACCAGCTACATCTCACCTGCCTGGAAATACTGTGCAGCAGAGGCAGCCATTGTGCCTGTATATCCCAAATCTAATTGGCTATTGGCTCTCTCTTGGAGGAAAAACCCATGGCTGATGCCACAGCTACATCCTCTACAGGTTTAGGAGATGTTATAAGCCACAGTAAGACCTGTCATATTTAACAGGGGGGAAAATGTAATTCATGGATAACATATCATCCAAAAATATGTGTCTATCAAAGTAACCTACTATAACTATTAATGCTTCTTAAATACCTATATATCTAATAATGCTTGTGCTTCATAGTAGGATCGAAGGTTATCCTGGGACAAACTGTCAGCCATGAAGGAAAAACCCAGAATTGACCAGAGTCCAAGTCAACAGCTCCAGAGAGGTGGACTGTTTACCTCTCATCCACCGTGTGCCCCTTTTCTAGCCTAGGGAACAATCTGCGGAAGAGGGGCGTGGTAGATGTAAGGGCCGCGATTGGGGTGTACGGAATGGTAAAACAACAGCAATGTAGTCTGGTCACTCATTTGATCAACTTGATTGAACAACAACCTGTCACCCCCCACTGGATGGTGGGTCTGTAAGGGTTCGGGACAACAGAGCTGCAGATTGGTTTGCACGAGGGATGCTTGTACTCACAGATTATCACTTATAGCTAAAAAATGAAAAAAAAAAACTGAAAGAAGAGCAGGACAGTTATGGCAGAATGCCTGATCTGGGATGGGTGGGGATGGGGGGGAGGGGGAAGGGAAAAAAACTGAAAAAAAAAAAAAAAAAAAAAAAAAAAAAATCAATAAAAATTAAATAAAAAAAAAGACAAAAAAAAAAAACAGGTATAACTACCTTTTTTTTAATTAACTGATATAGGAACTGTGAAAGGTAATTCTCTATTTAGAGCCAAATTACAATGGTAAAGTTTTATAAGCTGTGTAATTAAGCAAAATATTAATTCAGAAAGCTCTGAATCTAAATGGAATTATTCTGCCTAGAGATGTTGACTAAAGCCCCCAAATTATAAAAGCTTTTGCCTATAAGTGGGATATAATGCAGGGGGAAGGTGATAAGTCCCTGTTGTCAAGACATGGTGAGCATGAAAAAATGTCATAAGAGTCACTTGCTAATGTACAATTGGCCTCTGAATAGCCAAAGAGTGTTACCAAAGGCCACTAAAGCAATACAGCAAAATATTGGTCTCCTTGAGGCAAGCAAGACTCCTTCAGTCAGTATCAGCTACACTCAACTGCCGGGCGATACTGTGCAACAGTGGTAGAAATCTCTCTCTCCCTCTCTCTCTCTCTCTCTCTCTCTCTCTCTCTCTCTCTATATATATATATATCTATTATATATTCTTATAATTTATATATATCCCAAATCTAATTGGCTGTTAGCTCTCTCCTTGGAGGAATAATTCACAGCGGATGCCACAACCTTATGTCCAGTAGTGGTTAGGAGATGTTATGAGCCACAATAAGAACTTATTGGGGCTGGAGAGATGGTCTAGTGGTTAAGAGCGCCGACTGCTCTTGCAGAGGACCCGGTTTCGATCCCCAGCACCCACATGGTGACTGAGAACCGTGTGTAACTCCAATTCCAGGAGAACTCCAGTTCCAGGGGAATCCGACGCCCTCTTCTGACTTCCACGGCATTGCACTACACGGGTGCACAAACCTACATGCAGACATTACATTCATACACATAAAATAAATGAATTAAATAAAAAAAGAACTTGTCACCCTTTATAGAGAAACCACAGTTTGTGGATTAGCATACCGTCCAAACATCTGTGTCTATGCTCACAGCTTAGCTTGCCATAATAATTAGTACTGCTTAAATGCCTATACATTTAATTGCTTGTGCTTTGTTAGTAGGATTAAAAAGGCATCCCTGGATAAGCTGTCAACCCATGAAGGGGAACAACCTGAACAGACTAGAGTCCAAAATGACATCTCCAGGGAAAATAGACTGTTTTACTTCTCACCCACTTGTGCCCCTTTCCCAAAGCCTAGGGAACAACTTGTGGAAGAGGAGGCATGGCACAATGTAAGGGCTGCGGAAAGATTGGGGTGAATCGTGAGACTACAGTAATATAGACTAGACTCCTATTTGATCAACATGCTTGTGCATACAAGCTTCTCCAACTGGACTATGGGAACCTTGGGTTGTTCAAAATTTGAACATAAATACTTGCAAATTGCTTTTACATGAATGTTACTTACATTCATTGCTTATGCTTAATAACTTGGCTCACTTCAAAAAAAATGCACCAATTACCTAATTGTATGGCAAACTGAGGAATGTCAATGTTATCTGAAAACAACTGTGCTGTTATATTGTAGAATCCCTTAAAAAATAAACAAATAAAGGAAAAAAACCCAGGCCTCTAAGACATGTATGCCTAGTGCAATCCTTTGCCTTGGAGCATGGGAGACTGCAATGGGTTCTGTGTGAGCTCAGAACAATAACTGTGAACTAAGCATGCTTTTCCTTTTATTTTCCTTTATCTCTGTATTAGATATTGGTCACAAACATAAGCATTTTTTTCTGAGATTCTGAGGCTTCTAAAAGTTTCTCTGACTTTTATCCTATAATATTAGAATGCAGGTCTGACAGTGGCTCAGGCCACAATCCCTTGAGGTAGTCTTTTCCCTCTCACAGATATGGCAGTTACCCTCCTCAGACATTGTCTGTGAATCTCTAGCTGAAAATTTCCAGCTGCCAGGATCTCTCACCAGGACAAGTGAGTTTACATTAAAGGGAATGTGAATCACCATACATCTTGATCAATATTTACTTCACTGCCTCTTGCCTGGGAATTAGAGAGCCTGGCCATAGGCTCCTCATGTGAAAGGTTCACTCCTCACTTAACTCTTATAGGTACACCTCTCTTGGAGAATGGTAAGAAAAGACCAGAGTCTGAGCCTTGTCCCTCTCCTCAAAATGTCTCCCAAGCTATTTGTCTCTGGTAGTAGAGCCTGAACTCTCTTTAGATGACCGCCTGTGCAGTTGTTTATTTGCCTGTCTCCCTATGGCACTTATGTGTCTAATAATCTCCTAGCCCCACTAATGCATCTCAGCGTCCCTCGTGACCCTCCCCCAGCATTTTCCCATGCCAAAGGTGACAGTCATGATTTTCTCTCCCTCTCCTGCCCTCCTGGCAGATGCCAGCAATTACCTTACTGTTTTTCTCTCAAACTCCAATAAAATATTCCATGAGCTTCCTTCTGAGACCATTTTTTAAATTCTTTTATTAACAAAACTAAGAGCTCACAAATAGAGCTCCAGTTTCCCTGGTAACATCATTGCTTATTAAGGTAAAATTTGTGATCTTAGAGTTAATATTAGTAATTAAGACTGGAATAAAAGAATCCGGACTACTTAAAAACTACACTCAACAAAGCCAGGAGAGTTTCAGAATTTATTGTTATTCAATGCATTTTGACATCATAGAAAAACACAGAAAGTATGACTGTTTCCAAAATGGTACATTCAAACGCTAATAAAATGTAGTTTGTTGATGTGTGATTTTTTTTCTTCTAACTTTATTAAAAGTAGTAGAAATGTAGAGTGAATCTCCTCTACAGCACTGACAGGAGAGAGCCATGGACTCAGTAACCTGACTGCTCTCTCTAGGTTAACACACACATAGCCATGTAGGGAAAAGAAATGCTGCAAGGGAAGGCTGTACTTACCTAAAAGCTAACTAAACTTATTCCTGGTGTTATCTTTCATCAGGGCCCATAAAGCACTGCCTTAGTGTAACTGTACTCCAACAAGAACTATGAAAAAGAAATAGGTCAAGGAAAATACAATTAATTATGATTTGGCCAAACGTAGAAGATTGCCTGCTGCAATTTTATAATTTAAAAAAATGTAGCACTTGGGAGGCAGAGGCAAGTGGGTCTTTGTGAGTTCAAGGCCAGCCTGGTCTACAGAGTGTGTTCCAGGACAGCTGAGGCTAGAGGGAGACCCTGTCTCAAAAAGACCAAAAAAAAAAAAAAATGTGAGACAAAGTCCAGAAATCGTTTTGATTTATCTGCAGGAAAGTTTCAGGTGGCCATCAGGTGGCCTCCCTGTCAGTTCTGACCAGGTTTCTCCATCCTCAGCAGGATGGTGGGATGCTTATTTAATTTTTACAGTGTTCTCCCGTCCCTCTTGGGTGCTGTATAATCCAATATTAGATCATAGCTAGATCAGTGGTAAGATTTTCTTCTGGAAGCCTCTCAATGTCTTTCTCTTTCCCAGAATTCAGGCCAAGTTCCTGCAGTTAATCCTTAGAACAAAGAACTAACAGCCAGTGGCTGATACTGACAGAACATTCAAGGCTCAGCTGGCAAGGCAAGCCCAGCCCTCCCCACTGAAACTTCAAAATGAGTTTATGATCTCACCTAGTGACTTCCTCTGTGCCACTAGATTAAGCCAGGCTAAGCCAAGTGATGAGGAGCATTTCAGACAACCCCTTGAAAAACTACAAGAATCAGAAATCTCCGTGGTTCAAGGGATTGGAAGGCTCTTTCCTTCCAGTATCCCATCATGCTCTCTGAGGTGCTTGTTTCTCCTAATTCAGCTTTTCTCCAACTTTTGAAGTGAAAGCTATTTTTCTCCCTTAGTGACCTAACCTGGGTATCCCGCATATGATGAAGATACATATGCCGTAATGCTCTCCAGCCTCAAAGCCTGAACACAGCCCCTTATGTCCACAAGTTATGCTCTCCTAATAAAGTTTGTTCTGAAGGAAAACCATATCAGTTCCTTTCCTAAACGTACATTTTAAGTTATAATGGGCATAATCAAGGTGTCTTTGGTGTCTAATCTATAGTACAATTTCCATAGGACTACATGTGAATATAGCTATGAGTGGATTACAAAGCAGTTCAACTGGGCATGGTGCCATACACTTTTATGCCCAGCATTCGGGAGGCAGAGGCAGGTGGATCTCTTTGAGTTCAAGGTCAGCCTGGTCTACAGAGTGAGTTCCAGGCCATCTGGGGCTACAGGGAGTCCCTGTCTCAAATAGACCAAAAAAAGAAAGAAGTTCAAGCAAAGCATTTTGGCTTAACCCTGGCTTGAGGTTCCCTGTAAAGCTTGCTGGTCACATTTGTCACATTGCAGTATACGGAATAGATTCATTTAGCAGTGGTTGTCCTTGTTCTTTGTGAAACAACAAAGATCACTGGCTGAATGAAAGAATGTTTATCAAAATGATTCCTTGGCCTGGAGTTTTATTTCTTTTTGCTTTCTGTGGACATAGAACTCAAATATTCTTTAAACCTTATCCTAATGGGAGAATACAACAAATCAGACAAGCATGAACCTTAAACTCTATAGAAATTGCAAATCAATTTCCATGGAAAAAAAATCTTACCTCTGTAAAGTAATACCAGAAAGTGAGGCACAGTCCTTTAGAAGCATCGTTCTGTATTAAATTACATTTGTAGCCAGCCTGAGGACAGATCTTTTAAAGAGAGACTTTGTGTCCCACCCCACCCCCTGCCCAAGAGGAAATAACCCTAGGGAGCAGAAACTTCTCCATGAGTCTCCTATGACAAGAAGGGAAATGCTAAGGCTTTTGTACCAATCTGAGGAAGAATTTACTTCTGGAGAAATTACAATTCTTACACTAGTAGGAGATATGGAGCTGAGGCAATGATGGCAGATGGTAAATGGGATGATAGCCTGCCTAGTATGTTCACCTCTTGCTCTCTGTTTACATTTAACCTCATGTATGTATCACAAAGATGGACTTGAAGGAGTTATTAACCACTTTATTTGTTCCTCTTCCCAATGTTGAAATAATGATAAATCTCTACCTGCTTCCACCATTACATGTGTCTTCAATTGATGGATTGAGGATGGGCACTGTGTCTACTTTGCTAGTGCCCAGGCATTGAGTCTAAATACTCTTTTAAAACCTTCAAAATGACCACATTGTTGACAAAAAAGCACACTTCTCATCTCCTAAAAGACAGAATATCTGGAGACAAATATGAGTGAACATGGCCCAGGAACACAAGCTTAGGTCAATTTGAATTCCATGTTCCTATGTGGAAGCAGGTTCATGAAGCTTTTTATAGTAACAGAATGAAGAAAGCCATAAATCAAGGTACTTTTCAAATACACTAGTGGAAACAGCAAAATGGAGAAATATCAGATAGGATTCAGATGCCATCAGATGATACTCAGCCTGCTGAGGCTAGAAGCTAGCGTTTCCATAACTCTTCCCCAAAGTTTTATCTGTTAGTCACAGAATGTTAGGTCAGACAGAGAATCAGGGAAGAAATGGCTATTTAGGGAACTAAAGGCAGCCTGCTATAAACTATAACTAGGTCTGGATCTGCAACAATCTGAAATCTCCGTGATCATTGACTTTCGAATCAGTTGATCAACCTTGTAAGAACTTAGTTTGAAGATGCGCAGTTTTTCTGGGAACTTTGGTCCACAACATCCAGAGGTATCATTCTCTGGCATTTTAGCCTGTTAAAGGTATGTTCCATGACACTGAATAAAACATACTGTTACCAAATTCGGCTCACAGTCTGTTCCCCCAGAAGACAAGTTAAACCACCAGTCTTTGAGAAGCCAATTAAAACACCAAAAATAAAATACATTAAGGGCTGGAGAGATAGCCTAGCGGTTAAGAGCACCGATTGCTCTTGCAGAGGACCTGGGTTCAATCCCCAGCACCCACATGGCAGCTGAGAACCGTTTGTAACTCCAATTCCAGGAGAACTCCAGTTCCAGGGGAATCCGAGACCCTCTTCTGACCTCCTTGGCATTGCATGACACGGGTGCACAAATCTACATGCAGACAGTACATTCACACACATACAAAAATAAAACTAATTTAAAAAGACATTAAAAGGAGATGGGCTTGATATCTCAAAGTTGGGGAGAGAAATAGAGAGATCCAGTGACTCCCCACAGATCTATTTTTGGGAGCCTGAAATCAGACTTCAGTTTACATAGAGGGCAGTTGCTGTGTAGTTCACCCACCATTGATCCATCACAGTCTGGGCTTTATTTAGTCTCATCATGTAAGATGATCCAGCAAGCTGTAAATCTCTTTCATGGAGAGAGTTTTCCTGTTATGGATGGCATCAATCAGCATGGTGCAGAATTCCAGGAGAAATTTTCATTTCTTGGTGTCCATTTTCACAATGGTCTTATAAATTGAAAGATACAAGTGTCTATTTAGAATACTTTCATATCTGTCAGGCTGTTTACAATATCATAAATATCCTTATTAGATTCCATTCTTAATGCACAGCTAAACTGAGAATTCTGGGGCAATCTCATGTTTCTTTTGTTCTAAGAGAACATTGCTTTGGAGATAACTCCAACCCTTTCTGTACATGCTGCAAGTAATATTCCTCTATGTCTTGGTTGTACTTATCTTGGCTTTTCTTTTTTTTTTTAATTTTATTTATTTCTGTATGTGTATGAATGTACTGTCTGCATGCAAGTTTGTGTACCCTTGTCGTGCAATGCCACGGAGGTCAGAAGAGGGTGTCGGATTCCCCTGGAACTCCTTCCTCCTTCTCTCCTCACGCTTTCCCCTCTCCCATCCTTCTCCCACATCTCCCTTCTCTCCCTTCTCCCTCCCTTATACTCTCCAGTCGCAATCCTCTCTCTTCTCCTCCTCTTTCTCACCTGTCCCTGCCATGCGCTTTCTCCTCCCCTTCTTATAATTCAACTCTCTGCTCCCTTCTCTTATTCCGCTGTTTCTTCCTCTTCAATCTTAAAGCTCAACTCATGAAGTCTCCTTTAGAGATTCTTGAGTCGCTAGGCGTTTAGTGGTTTGACCACTCAGTGCACTAAGCTCTTTTGGAATGAATTTTCTGAACCTTTCCCATAAAACATTATACACCATTTAAGACAGAACTTTATTTTCCACCTGTTTTTCCATCTCTGGTTCAGGGAAGGCTTTTTGTATTGAGCTGGAAAAATTCTAAGGTCCTTGGCTAGCTTTGGATCAGTCCATAATATGTATGGCTGCTCATAGCGAAGGTGAACCTAGGAGTGAGTTTACATCAAGTAGGAAGCGTGAGAATGCAATTGGTATGGAGGAATGTGTGAAGTGATGTGGCTGAGTCGCCGTTAGTTCTCTCAGTGATAGATGGAAAGATCAGAATTGCATANGAAGGGAGAAAAGGGAGGGAGAGAAGGAAGGGAGAAGGGAGAGAAGGGAGGGAGAGAAGGAAGGGAGGGAGGGAAGGGAGGGCAGGAAGGGAGGGAGAGAGGGAAGGGAGGGCAGGAAGGGAAGGAGGGAAAAGGAGAAAAAAAGAAATTTCCAGTGGAAAACCCCTATGCTCTATTCAATTTTCTTAACATAAAGAACCTACATATTTACAACTTTTGTACAACAGGAAAAATAATCACATTAACAATGTCATTGTCATTACACTAAGTCCTCCAACCAGTGACCCAGCATGCACCATTCTCTGCCAGTCCCCTGGCAGTCCATCTGTGCTCCTTTCACCTAGCCGATTATATATGACTTCTTTGATAAGCTGTCTGATCATTCCTTATTTAAATGAAAGGATCTACTGTGAGTACAGATAACAAAGTGAAAGAAAGCCAGACTGAGTGACATAAGAGAAACACATGCGATAGTGAGAGCCCCATTTACCCAAGGAAGATGCCCCACTGAGCCAGCAGCAGGACCAACTGCTGCCACTGAAACCACCTTGTGACTAAACAAGGATGTGCATTTGACGATTTGGAACTTTAAACTGTTAGGGTCCAAAACTTAAAAATTGGAATGAAACATTTATCTGGACATTCTAGATGTCAGAAATCAGAAGAGATAATTTATAGGAAAAATTACAGAGACAAAAACCATATTTGATGGTGCTGCTTAATGTGCTGCCTTCATATAGACTCTTGGGTAGCAAACATTTCTAAGTATGAATGTAATACAGCTCCTTCTTCCCCTGCATCTCTTGCCAAGTCGCAACTTAGTTTTCAGTAAAATGAAAGGTTATGAAAACAAGACTGATGTTAACTAGAAGGCAGGTTTTCAGTTACCTCTGAAACTCAAGAAGTTCAGTGAAGAACTCCAAGACAACTTTTAGAATAGTTTGGTCAACAGAATTAAAAGTATAGAGATGTACTATAAAATAAAATTGGAGCATTAGTGAGTAGAAGTCTAAGCCTGAGAGTGGAAGAGGGATGAGAATGAAGAAGGCTGTGTCCTGGGCTGCTTTGTCACAGTGAGGCCTTCAACTTCTAAGTTCCCTAACCGAGCATGGTGGCGCACGCCTTTAATCCCCAGCACTTGGGAGGCAGAGCCAGGAGGATCTCTGTGAGTTCAAGGCCAGCCTGGTCTACAGAGGGAGCTCCAGGCCAGCTGGGACTAAAGGGAGACCCTGTCTCAAAAAGACCAAAAAAACAAAAACAAAAACAACTTCTAGGTTCCCAAGGTCACACTGGTTAGCTGGGAAAATATGGTAACTGGTCTCACAGCAATGGCAGCTATCTCCTGGTCTGGACTGGGGAAGGAGGTCAGAATAGAATTACTGTGAACTCTTGGATCGGTGACAGTGAGACAAAGGCTTAAGGATAGAGGAGCTCTCCCTGTTCAGTTCTGAAGACCTTAATTAATAAACAAGAAAAATAAATAGAATGTCATATGCATATTCCCTAGAAACCACCTTCCATTGTTTCTTTAGGATGGAGGAGCATGATACACAGTTTTTAAGTTAGGAGGAAAAGGTAAGAAACAAACTCTCAAAAGTAGCAATTCACATCTCAAGGGTTACATAAGAAAGGAAAAATAAAACACTTCAGAAAGTGGAGGCAGGAGAACTGCCCTGGCCATACCCACTGTCAGATGCAGAGGTTCTGGGAAGGCTGGACTCAGCACACCCATCTTCAGGAGTTCGCTGCCAAGCTCTCATAACTGCAGGAGACTCTTTACCTCCCACCCTGTGGTGTCTGATAAGAAAGGTCTGGTCTCAAGTTTTAACACTGGGAACCTCTACAGATTACTAAACTGGGAGTGAAATCAAGACAATTTCTATTTTATTCTTGAGAATGGGCATGAGAAGTGGGAATAAATGAAAAATGCAGAAAATTACTTGAGAGATAGAATTTACTCACTTTAAGTTTCAATGCTATATAAATAAAAACTCTGGGGCTGGAGAGATGGCCTAGCGGTTAAGAGCGCCGACCACTCTTGCAGAGGACCCGGGTTCGATCCCCAGCACCCACATGGCGGCCGAGAACTGTCTGAAACTCCAATTCCAGGAGAACTCCAGTTCCAGGGGAATCCGACACCCTCTTCTGACCTCCGCGGCATTGCACGACACGGGTGCACAAACTTGCATGCAGACAGTACATTCATACACATACAGAAAGAAATAAAATTAAAAACAAAAAACCCTTCGCCATTTACTGCATGTTAGGCCGTGGGCTAGATCCTGTACTGCATTAGTTCATGAAAAGCCTCTGCTGAGAAGAGGGAACCAAGGCGAAGCATGGTATGTTAAAGAACTCAGGGCGGTCATACAGTGGAAAAGGAGCAGTATCAGTTTTGCTGGAGCCACAATGACTTTTTTAAAGACAATCAATTATATATATATATATATATATATATATATATATCGTAACTAACTCTCGATTTCCCTACCACATTTTCTTACTTCAAATCTTTCCAATAATTTTTTAAATGTCAGTACAAGTGAGTTTTATTGGGAACATGTCTTAACAATATTTCTGTTAAATAAGTAGAGTGGGAGATGAGAGGGGTACAAGTTTTTGAGAGAGAGATAGAGTTGTTGAAAAGCAGCTCCTTCAGATGAAGGCTCTATTAAGATAGTTATCAGTGCTGCATTGTATTGCAAGGATCCACAGCAGGAGAGACACTCCAGTTCCAGATAAAGGAGGTACTTATCTTCAGCAGTTCCTGAGGGACGGGAAGCCTTATGCCATGAGGCTGGAGGCTTGGTCAATAATGGGTAGTATGTGATCTATGTTACTTCCCAAGCATGAGAGTGGGGAGATTAGTGTGGCACTTCCTGTCAGCTGTGACTTTCATATCAACATCTGGAGAGAAGAGAGAGATGTCAGGAGTATAGGGGGCCGTGGCTAGATCTGTGAGGCCCTTAACTGCAGCTGGGTTCTAACAGCCTCCTTACCGTTCTTTGCCAAGAATCTTTATTTGACCATAAAACCAAAATATGTACAACTGGAACTGACAGACCTTAGCAACTGACAGACCTATGCCTTGGAACTATGCTAACAGAATCAACATTTCCCACTCTGTTTCCAAGTTCCAGACAAGACCATGTCAGTCCATTATTACTGGTTCGAATAAGAGGTTTGCCCCAACAAGTACCAGATGTAGGTACCTTTCAAATACGCTGTTAGACAGATTTATTTCCTACAATAGTAAAAAAAAAAATTGAGTTTAAAAACCTTTTGTTCAGGAAGAGAATCTGAACCTGCAACAAAATCTTCTGGCTTAAACTAATGTCTGTAAATTAAATATTCATGAAAAAGATATGGTAAAATTTTCCTATTTCCCAGAATTTCATTTCCTCTTTTTCATTTTAAACACAAGTGAAGGGACAAATATAATGATCTTTCACTTGGAATTTTGAGTTCTGCAACAATTTCATTGAATTGAACCCTTCCACCCTGGAGGGAGGGTCCTTAAGAATCAAGAAGTATAGGCTTGGACAGATTGCCTAGTGCTTAAGAACACTGGCTGCTGGATTTAGTTCCCAGGACCTACACAGCAGCTAACAGCTCTCTATAACTCTAGTTCCAGGGGTTCAGGTTCCCTCTTCTTGTCTTTTGGGCATTGCAAGCACACAGGGCACTTTTACATACATGCAGGCAAAACATTCACACAGATACAATAGGAAATATGTAATTTAAAAAATCATTAAGTAACCAATTCAGAAACCTAAACTGTACCAGATCTGAAGACATGGCCTTCCCTAAGATTATCTAACCAATTAAGACCACTGCAGATATGACACTGGCCAAGCCAGGCATACAGCTTTCACGTATTGTCACCCAGGCTGGGGAAGGCTTTCAGTGATGAGGTTGCCCTTGAGTTGCTCATGTTCCCATAAGGAACCCCAATAATCAATTGCTACACCAACTAGGACTTCAATAAAATTGGGTTCAGGGTCTGTCCTTGGTGCCTTTTCAAGGGAAAGATAACATTTGTTCACATCTCCAGAAAAAGGCACTCATCAGTTTGTAACCCACATGTCCTATGTGACTTAAGCACACCTCCATATGCAATCCACATGGATGCCATTAACAGCTTTGTATTATGACTATTCTGAATCAATAGATGAAGTACTTCATATCCATTTCACAGGAAAAATTGTATGAATTTTTTGAGAGTAGATTGTTACCTATGAAAGTTTAATGCTTGAGAATTTTGATTTAAAACATATGAGGTCAAAATATTCAACCTAATTGCTACATTGAACTCTATTTTCCTAAGTAGAAATCAAGATTATGATACTGAGTACCATGTTTCAAAAATGATATCCCATTTATTGATCTTTCGTTATAGCACTAGAAGCTGATGCTGATAAACTCAGGAAGCAGCATGTGTTTTCTTTTCTCCCTGTCCTTTAACAGTTGTAGCAATGACCTATGAAACATGATATTAAAGGTACCAGAGAGAGTCTGCTGAAACGCCTGTAAAATGTATGTCCTAGTAAAACAACAAGAAGTCTGGTGTGATGGCACATACCTTTAATTCCAGCAGAGGCAGGTGAATCTTTGTGAGTTTAAGGCCAATTTGATCTACATAGCAAGTTCTAGACCAGTTGTGGCTACAGACAAACCTTACTTCAAAAAGACATCAAAAAAATAACAACAACAACAACAACAACAAAAAAAACCCAGCAACAAGAACAAACAAACAAAATCTAGTGTTATAGCTAAAACAATCTGCATGGCAATGTCTGTTAACACTATTCAAATGAAGTAGAACTGCAGAAACTCTAAGAGAAGGGTGAGCAATGGGGACAGGAAGACAGATGTTGTTCAGTGACATCTAATGGTAAAATAGGGGCAGTGGAATGGAAGGAGGAAGAAAGGGATATGCTAAAAGTAGAGCAAACAAAGAAAAAAAGGAAGATAAAGAAAAAATAGAGAGAAAGAGAAAGAGGGAGGGAAGGAGATGGAGAAGGAGGAAAGCAGGAGAGTCAGCAGGAAGGCCTCTAAGCATGGAAGGGTTAGACATATTGAGTCACCCACCTGTTAGCTGTAATAATCATTCCAGTAGGGACAGGTGCATCTGAATATCATGTTAGCTGGAGCTCATTGCCTAGCCTATAACCCAGTCACCTGGAAATTTAAAGAAGGAAGATCCCAAGTTCAAATAATGCTTGGTCAAATTCTTGAGACCCTGACTCAAAATTAAAAACAAAAAATTAAGGAGATGGGATATATCAAAGGGATAAAGTACTTGTATGGCATTGGGTGAGGTCCTAGATTCAACTCACAGTATTACAAAAAAAAAAAAAAAGAAAGGAGTGGGAGTGTTAATACTCCGTGAACAGTACAGCCCAGGTGGAGGGCAGAGCAACCAGCACTGCTCTCTGACTGGCCTTCCTAAATGACCTTCCTCCACAGCTCCCTGCTGTCCTTAAGACGAAGACCCAAACTCTTGAACAACAAGGTTTAAAGTTTCCCATAATCTGACCTCCAGTTAATTACCCTTCACCTTCATCTTTACATCCACTAGCTTGGCTCAAAAGCCAGAGCGCTCCTCCAGAGGTGGTGCGAGTTGTGTAGGCAGCAGCCCCTCGCCCAAAGTCCTCCCTCCTTCCTCTCTCCCATTCCACTCCTCCTCCTTTTGGTTCTGGGGTTCTGATCTGCTTATAACTTTCTGTGTGTCTCCTCACCCTCTCTTCTGTGCTTTCCTAATATCATATATTTATTCGTATGCAGCCTTTTACATCACTGTGTTAAAATGATTGGAATATATGTGTTCATTTTTTTCTACTCTCAATATTTTGCATATAAAACTGTGGTTGAGGCTGAGAAGATGGCTCCATCAGTAAAGTGCTTGCCATGCAAGCCTGGGGACCTGAGTTCAAGCTCCAGAACCCATGTAAATGCTGGCATAGTGGAACATGCTTAAAATCTCAACAATGGGGAGGCAGGGACAGGACAACCCTCAGTCCTTGCTAGCCAGCCAGCCCACCTGAGCTGACAAGTTTCAGGTTCAGTGAGAAACCCTATCTAAAAAAGAGGATATTTACTGAGGAACAACATCTGAGGCTGACCTCTGGCCTACACACACACACACACACACACACACACACACACACACACAAGCAAATTTAAGAGAAAATTCCAAGTTGACTACCAACCATTAAAATCCCCCGCCGGGCTGGAGNACCTCCGCAGCGTTGCACGACACGGGTGCACAGACTTGCATGCAGACAGTACATTCATACACATACAAAAATAAAAATAAAATTAATAAAAAAAAAATTAAAAAAAGAAAAAAACAACAACAGAGACAAAAAACCCTCCAACTTTAATGATTTAACTTGAATACCTTGAATGTCATTTCCTCATTTATACAATATGGATTTGTGTATTCTGCATAATTTCTTATTCTGTAATTCTGTTGTAGTAGTATTTACTTCTACTGAAAATGTCTGCATATTATAGTTGTTGATGAACAATTTTTCTGTCTACATGCAACGTAGGACACCACGTTTCTCATCCAATATCTGATTCTGCAATTACAAGAGAAGAATAGAAAGCCTCATGGGTTCCTAATTCTTGTGGTTCATTTTTGCAAATACAGGTTGAAAAAAGAGCAAGAAGAAGTTCATCAAGGTGTGTATTTTGTATGTGATTGAGAGTTATACAAAAAAAAATATTCTCAAAGGCATGACAAAGAATTCTAGCTTATGTAAGGTGGGCAGTACTCTGAAAAGGATGGACTTTTGAGATTGAAGGTATTCTCATGGGTCCAATGGCTTCTCAACCCAAGAGCTCCTGCCTCTTTAAGATTGTGTACTTGTCTGGTTCTACTGAAGGAGAGGGAGAGGCCAGAAGGCCAACCAACCAGCAGGAGAACTGTGACGACATAGGGGGAGGGGCAAATTAAACATGGCTCTTGTCATTCTGTCATTATGGACAGAGGTCACTGAGTCCATGTTGGGACTCTGGGTGGACAAATGTGGGGAAGGGAATCTCTGCTCAGCCTGTAAGTGATGTTTGACTCCCACTCACTCTGTAAACAAGCCTGAGTAAATGCCCTAGTCTCCAGGAAACTAAGATTGGAGAGTCTCTTCCTTGATTTGACCAGAGGGTAGTGGGAGAGGAGGCTGAGCAGAAAAAATGGCTGCTGGAGCTTTGGTCTGCACCCAGTGTTCATGCTGCACTATGGAGAAGGATTATTTACTAAGACAATATACATGTTGTATTTTAAATGTGAAATGTTCCCTATAGGTGCTTGATCCTCACATGGTGGTTGAAAGGCTTCTCCACCAACGCAATAAATCAGATTAGCCAAATTAAAATAGAAAAGCAGGTTTAATAGGAAAAGATCTCTCCTGGGAGAGTTCACTGATCTCACAGGCCCAGGTCAGTGAAGTCACACCCCTGAGCTGGGGTAGTAGCTTTTTAAAGGGAAAGGACAGGTGGTGACATGCAGGCAAAGTACAGGGGTATTATCCTATTAGGTGGAATTTAGGGCCCTGTAGGTGGGTGGGTCTTAGGTCCAGTGGTCAGGTTGGAACAGAACTAGGTGTTGGCTTTATCCAGAATCTTGTACAGGGTTTGTAAGCAGGGGCTCCTGGTGGGAAGAGAAGGGCAGGGACCTGCCTGTCCAGGCAATGTTTGGTATTTGTCCCAGACCTCTAGCCTACAAGTAGTGATAAATCAGGAAAACCAGAATTTTTAGGTCAGCCTTGCTAAAGGAAATGGGTCAATGAAAGTGGACCTTCTGGTTTTGTTGTTCATTTCCACTGCCTGTTTATTTCCTGCTTCCTGGTGTGGTTGCAGTGTGACTAGTGCCCACCCCCAGCCCTGCTCCTGCCACCAGTGCTCTTTGCCATGCTGGGAGGACTGCTTTTCTAAGGTATTTTCTCACAATTGGAAAAACAAACTAATAATGCTATATTACAAGGCAAAAAGAAAAAACGAAAAAAAAAAAAAAAAAAAAGCAAAGTGGGTCAAGTGGGTCCAGTTACATTTTATGTCCCTGTGATAAAACACTGACAAAAGCAACTTGGGGAAGGAGGATTTAATTTATTTCATCTTCCACGTTACAATGCATCATCAAGGGAAGCCAGGGCAGGACTCTAGGCAGGGACCAGAGCCCAGGGAAGAGCACAGCTTACTGGCTTGCTCCTCTGCTTCTGATCACACACCTTTGTTACCCAGCCCAGGCCCCACATCCCAGAATGGCCGTGCCCACAGTAGACCACCTCTCTTCTACCTTCTAGCAATGAAGACACTACCAAAGCCCAATCTGAAGAAAGCCATTTCTCAATTAAAATCCCCTCTTCCTGGGTACTCCTAGTTTATATGTAGATGACAAGAAGTAACCAGCACACTATATAAGCAGCAGTTTGGAGGAAGACCACATGTACAGGTGCTCATGGAGGCAGAGGAAAGAGGCCATCAGATTCTCTGGAGCTGAAAACAAAGCTATTTCTTAAACTCTTAACCACTGAGTTGTCTTTCCTCATTTTCCATAAGTGTATGTCTATGGTGACAGAAAGGACAGGGGGCTCTCTGAAACTGGCTTATTGACCTTAGTTTAAGAGTCAATGTTTGGGGAGGGATATTATGGTTTCCTCTAATAACAATTAAATTATGTAAATAAATGGATGAATGATGAAAAATCTACAAAGGGAATTGACATCTTCACTCCTTTGGCCTTAAAAAAATTCAAAGTCCAAATAATTTAATTGTTTCTGTTTATTTATATTTTGCTCCATGGCATATTCATAGGTATTAGATCCACAATACAGAAATGATTTTTGGCACTATACACAAGGGGAAAGACAGAGAGTACCTTCCAAAGAATTAACATGGTCAAGTTTGGGGAAAAACGGTAAAGATTACATTGGGAATAACTTAAGATAAAGCACCAACAATGGATTTTGCCATAGTAGTTGTTGTAGACAATGAACTTTCACTGAGAACCAATAAATGTGGTGACAAGCATGCCATAAAACAGATGGGAAGGTGACTGAGAGTTGCTCAGTGTCTGGTGGGAAATGAGAGGGCTTGTGCATAAAACTGGGATTAGGTAATTTAGAAATTGATGTAATCCAGGAGGATGAAAATAGGGAACCGAGGTTTTTTTTATTTTTGCCCTTTATTATTTGTTTGAAAAGACAGAGATGATCAAGGTCATTGTGTTCATGCTCTATCTGTGTGACAGGCTGATAGTACAGCAGGATACTATGTATCTTAAGGGACCGGATTAAAGAATCATAGAGAAGTAATGATAAGCTCCATTCATTAAAGAAATATATACAGCTGCTTACAGACCTCCATAGCTGAGCCTACCTACACTGACACAAAAGGCATGAGTTTCTTGATCTTAATCCATCTTCTTCCTCCCTGGACCTGTGAGATTTAAAGTTTGCCTGCCCTGTGCTTTTTATACAAGGTATAATAACTTATTTCTTGATCAATCTTCTAAAAAAACCAGAGAAACAAATAAACAACAATAAAAACAAAAAAAGAAAAGAAAAGCTACACACACACACAGACAGACACACACACACACACACACACACACACACACACACACACGAACCAACAAAAATCTGTGGTTTTTCTTTACTATAGCCACCGGCTGATCTGATTAATGCATGGAAGCACAAGATCTACATTTCCTATTCTGTCTTGAAACTTACAGAATAAATTTAGGGTTTATTCCTTGTAAATATTCAAAAGAAGATTTACCCAAATGGCTTCAAGAGAAGAAAACGAGACAAGATATCTTTATACTATCACATCTGGCATTGTAACTAAAGGTTAGTTGTCATATCATCTCTGATTGTTCAAGGATTTATAGTACATCAAATTACAGCTGGTAGAAAATTATTTGATATTTTTAGTTGGATGTTCAAGCGTCTTCATTCTATGGACTCTTTATCATACTAAATTATATACAGAAACTATTTTATTCAGAAATTTGGAGGAAGTTTAAAAGAAGCTTCTACATTATGACACAAATCAGTAAGGGACATGTTACTAAAAGTCCTTATTCAGTCCAGCATTTGGTAATGCAATGTTAGAATTACATTTACAACTAAATCCTGGGAGATCGCCTACTAACAGCATTACTCTATAATGTGTGAAGAAGATGGAATAGTTTCATTTCTACTACTTAAAAGAAATAATGTATTAAGAAAACAAAGGCAGTAATTAGAATAACACTGAGATCAACTCTGGTACAATTTTTCAAAATAAAATTCCTCCTTGTCGTAACTTCATGTAACCAGTGATGCAGAATGTGGGGGAGGCCACCCAGCGAACTCAAAAGGCTAGGAC
Organism: Rhizomys pruinosus; assembly: GCA_009823505.1. Taxonomy (NCBI): domain Eukaryota; kingdom Metazoa; phylum Chordata; class Mammalia; order Rodentia; family Spalacidae; genus Rhizomys; species Rhizomys pruinosus. The sequence goes on along the minus strand of VZQC01012039.1, from coordinate 705,542 downwards.
AAAAGAGCACTATGAATCACGCAGCATAAATTGATGAGTTAGTCATACATAATTTTTGCAATGGGCTTACGATATGCCTGAATAGGTAAATACTTAAGACTGAAGTACCAGGTACATAAGGAAAGACATACTGTATGCCGAGTGTGCAAGACACCAGTATAGAGCACACCAGCATAGAGCACACCAGCACAGAGCACACCAGCACAGAGCTTCAGCAAGTCCTGATTACAGAGAAACCTACAAGCAGAGGGAAGGCAGGGAGACCTTGGAGCTCTCATATGTACAGAATGATCTAAGACTTTTTCACAGATTTAGAAAGAAGTTGAAAGATAACAGTGTTACACCAAGGTTAGGGCAGGAACTTAAATCAGAAATCTCTGTCTGTCTGTAAACATATTTTCCTTATTGGCAAGGTGACCATACCGGTGGAAAAGGTCACTTGTCATAGGAAGTTTAAATTTTGTGGCTGAATCAGCTGAAAATTGGCTAGTTGATACCTAGTTTTTCTGAGATATGACAGTAGATAATTATCCAATAATGGTGTATGTTCCCCTGACATGCTAGACTCTGAAACAAAATTTATTCGAAAAGGTCTCATATCATCAACCTTAATTATTTTTTTGCCCCATCAATGTAGATATGGTAGCACACAATTTTACTCTCTGCACTCAGAAGACAGAGGCATGCAATTCTCTTTCAGATCTATGAGATACAGGCCAGCCTAGTCTATAAAGTAGGTTCCAGGCCAGCTGAGGCTACAAGGGGACCCCATCTCAAAAAACAAAAAAAACAAAAACCTAAATAAAAATTTGCCTATAATAATGCATGGCAGAGAATAATTCCTCACTAAATTTTAATAGAAAAAGTGGGAAATGCTAATCACCCCCTTGACCATGTGGTTTCATGTCTAACATTTTCCATTATCCTTGGTCAAATGATGTTCAAAATATAAAGTAGAAACTTTAATAAATATGTAATTCATTAAACTATAAAGCACACTTATTATACTGGACTATTATCATTATTCTATTCTGTTATGAGTTGTAGTTTATTCAACTAAATATTAGTTCTTTTTATCTTTAGTTCAATTTTTAATGTATTTAACATATAATTTGAAGGAAATGTAATGTACAAGAAAATGAGGAGAATGTTTCATTTTATCCACAGTGCCACAGATCTGTGAAGCCTCGGGGGAATGTATTTACAGGTAAAGGAGAATAATATATAACAAGCCTAGTATTTCTAAATCAGAAACAGAATCACCTATCTATAAAGTTGGCCTGAGACAAGAACTTTTGAGGCTGGCAAGGTTGCTCAGAGGTTAAAGTTGCTGCTGTCAGGCCTTATGACCTGGGTTCAATTGCCAGGGCACAACAATGGAAGGATAGAACCATCCTTACAAGTTGTTCTTGACCTCTACACATGCATTGGTCATACATGTACACAGACATCACACACACACATACACACACACATGAATGATTAAATAAAGTGTAAAAATAGTAGGACTTGTTCCTTTAGTAATGGGATACTTTTGCCATCCTCATCATTTTGAAGACAATATGTTTATATTGATCAAGTGCCCTCTCCCAGTTTTTGTTTTATTGTGTGAGTACATATTCCTTCATTTCTTAGGTGACTAAAAAAATTGGTCATTACTGCTTATTTTTATTTCTGAAATGAAAAGATGTTTTGTTGATATTCTCTGTTAGTTCATTTGTATCAATATTTATTATTTCCATCTTCTAGCTAATTTAGTTTTTTTATGCTAATGCCTTAAGATGTAACTTAGCTCCCTAAGTTACAGGAGGCCTTCAGACTAGGCAGGCAGGCCAGGTTAAGTACCCCAAAAGATAACGCACCTCTGATGTTGTCAGTGTCCAGGGCCTGCCAGGGAATTTGATGGTTTGACTGTGAATGAAAATGGGTGAGAGGCTTAGAGTCAAGATGCAGACCCTGGGAGTTGGGTGAATGCAGGCAGAAGCCGAGCTGCCACAGACTCATTTTTTGGGGGCAAGGTTAGTGTTTATCTACTGTTTGCATTCTGCTCTCTTCTTAGTGCAGTCATCAAGTTGCCTTGTCATTGGCCCAGGTCTGTGACTCAGGTATTTGTATGGTCACCTGCCTATGGCAGGTTAGGTTGATGAAAGACAAGCTCTGTGCAGGTGCACTTATAATTCTCAGTGTACAGGCTACTACATTTCCACCCTTTGTATTTAATTTTGTGTGAGGGGTGGTCCGAGTGGGAGTTCAGGTGCTACGCCCAAGCCTTGTTGGTCCCACCTCTGACATTCTGACATTTTGACTGTGCCTGCCTTAGGTTGCCCTGGTTTTCAGGGTCTTACCTGTCATTGACTAACCAGCCACTGAGGGAAGAGGCCAAGAGCAGTACATCAGAGGGGAGAGACAAGATCATTCCATGAATTGTGGATGGATGAGAGTCAGACATGAATCACCTCATCAGGAGGACAGTGTGCAGAGTCCTTATTGACCATTGTTGAGAGGACCTGGGTCATCATTTTGTTGACCTGCCATTGACTGTGGGTGAAGCAAAACGGACACCTGAAGAGAACAAGGGCTGAGCAGGGCCAGGAGGCAGAGGACGTCCAGGGGACAACGTAGCAGGGTCAGAAATGGACTTTACCTTAGACCACACCTGAGAAACAAAGCTGGTATCTATTGAAGGCTAGGACCTCAGGGTGGGTAGATTTAAGGGAGCTAATTTGAGAAACAAGGGTCAAGGTGTAGGTAATAAACTGTTGTGACCAGGGGCCTTTAATAATGTCACCAAGTTCACAACGTTGACTTGTAATATTGAAGACTTGGTAGGGGGCCAAGCAGAATGAGGAAAACCTGGGGTCACAAATCATTTCTCTCACACATTATGTGGTCTTCAGATCCTTGAAGGAAGTTCACAAGAGTCAACCACAGTTGGTATTTCCAAGATGGAAATGATCTCTGCTAGGGGGGTTGTATTGCGTCCTTAGCACCATGCTTTTAATGGAATTTACCTACTGGTCAATAAATCTGACAAGTGAGTTAAGGATGCATGAGCCACAAGTCAGAGCAACCAGAAGGATAAGTCCACTGGAAGACGCTGGAAGTCCTCAGCTCTCCACTGAGAAAGGAACTGGATCTTTTGGGGGGTCTTGACCCTAAACTGCCTGGCCAATTTTTAGTGCCTAATTTTATCACATTACCCTCTGAAGAGGTTACCCCAATTGCCAAGAAGGAATCAGGGCACTGACTGCTCTGACTTCTTCCACACTGAAAAGGGTGTAGGGGGTGGCAACTGGGGTACCCCTGCTCAGTGGATCTGATTAAAGACCCCCAAAAGTATAGTTACAGAGAGAACAAAATCCTTGACTAGTGCCTGTGAAGGCGAGAGTAGCTAGGTACATTTTCTAGGCAGGAAACCAAGAGAGGAACAGGGTGAATTAAATGTCCAACTTAAAAGTCCAACTTAAAAATTAGAATTTCTCAACAAGGGTTTCTGAAGCATCCATTATTGGGCTTCTCCTTTTGTTCATTTGGCCATAGTGTCTGGACTCAGCATCTGCTTTCCAGGAATTTCAATAGTCACAGTGTGAGTTTTTCCTTAGGTAGTTGTTTAAATAGAGAAAAGAAACTTTATCATTTGGTAACAACAGATCTCACATGACTTTAAGTGACTTAAAATCTAGTGCTGGGAGGTACAATCTTTCAGACTTTAAAGGAAATATAATTATTACTTTTCTTTTGGTTATACTTTCGGGTGGTTAAATCCATACAGTTAGCCCAGATTAACCAACTTTTGTTTTCGACCAAATTGGTATGGGCATTATGTATGGTGGTTATCCACCCAGAAAGGCTTAGTTATGCCAGTGTAATACTTTTAATTACTGTAAAATTTTCTAGATAATGCTTGGACAAAAGTTCAAGCAGCTTTGTATAATACTGACTGGAGGAGGGACTTAACACCATACGTTAAGCAGGCATAACCCACAAGATTTAATTAAACAATTTCAGGCTTATCTTAAATGTAAACTGTTCATTACAATTACTACAAATGGGAACATTTGTTTTCTTTTTCAGACCCCTTATCCTGATTTATAGTTTTCCCAGAAAGGCAGGAGTTGCAAACATACCAGAAGACAGGAAATGAACTGATAAGGATTACCAAGCTCTTACAAACTGTCTCCTCCTGGACTGAACACAGGTGGTTCAGGGAGATAGAACCGAGCTTTTTGAGCCAAATTATCTGATTAGATAAAAGGAAATATCAAAAGGATCTTGAAAGACACATAAAGTACATTTTCAGTAGCCATAGGTAACCCACTATTTGTCTGTGTCCATTTAATACAAACCTGTAACAGGGAGTCAGGTTCAAGCCAGGACTGGACTGAAAATTAACTCTGTATATTCACAATCTTATTCAGGACACTAGTAAACTAGCTTGAGTGTTTATACCAATTTACTTTAATACAGGTATCTTATCATTTTACTATAACTTGAAGTGCCATGTGATATACATATAAAGGTTGGACAAAAGCTTAACAGTCTTAAACAAACCTTGATGAGATATACATTTCTATTCTTAAACTAGTTGACTGAACCTTAGAAAATTAAACTTATTTATATAGTGTCCTTTTTACCTGTCATAACAAACCTCCTCAGACTTTTATCACTTGCATAGACTTTCCCATCATCTTCACATAAATCCTTACTAAAAATAACTTTTTAACATTTTCTACCTTTTTATATACTTTTTAATACCCTGAGACATAACATTCATAAACCAATTAACCCTTAGTTGTGCAGATTTATTAAATAATTAATATTTATTTTGTATGTAATGAAATGGGACAGTTATCTCAACTACACTAGTATAAACTGTGAGATGTTTATGCCAGCTTGGGAGCAGGTTTTGAACAACCAATTTTTGGGGGGCAGCGCTGGTTCTGGTGAGCTTCTGGGAGAATCCAGCTCTCTGCTGGCAGTGCCTGGTCTACTCAGCTTGTAGCTGTGACATGCACTGCCTACTTCCAGCTTCACAGAGATTTCTGTGTTTCTCTGGGTTTAGGTTCCATTTCCATCTTAACAATTACTCTAGTTACAACTAAAGCTGGGCCACACTCTGAGGCTCTAAGTGGTCACCAGCAACCAGGACACTGTTCAAATGTACTAAATATCCCTAACTCGGTTTCCAACTTAAAGAGAGATGGAAAATGAGATGGGTCAAATAAACTCCACTTGTAAACCTTGGCTGTGCTGGGATTGAAGCCATGCTAGGATTAAAGGTGTGGCCCACCACACCTGGCTGGGGAACTTCCAGGAGTGGCCAGACCAGCAGGACAGCAGTTCAAACTCAGGGAGGTATGTTTGCTTCCTATGTGGAGGAAGGGGGAGGGGGTTAACAGATAGGAAACACAATAAAGCCCATTAGCTATCTCAGGCTGCCCTCTCCCACCCCTGGAGGCAAGAAACACAGCTGGCCCAGGCCATTTTGGTATCAGTTCTCCACCCAAACCAGATAAAGAATAAACATACCTCAGTCTCCCAGTGCTGGGAGAGAGTTTGGAAAAAAAAAAAAAAAGATATCGATATATATTATAGATATAGATCGTATATATCTATTATATATGATATATATATATATATATTATATATATATGAGGAGTTTGATGCACCTCAGTTCTCCTGAGACCATATCTTCACTTCCACACACAAAACACACAAACCACGAGGGACTGCCAAGCTGATCAGCAAGAAAGGGCACATGCTGCCAGAGAGTCCCTTTTCCTCCCAGGGAGAGGGAGTGATGGAAACAGGCTCAAAAATTCTTGCAGAAACATAACAGAGCCCAAAAAGCTGTTCCAGACTGCTATCCCTCACCCTTTGGAGGCAAGATGCTATAATGTGCCCCTGGAAGCCACACAGCACCCCAACTGATCCAAGTCCCAGTCCCCAAAATGGTTCTCTAGCAGAGACGTAAAGGTTGCCACGTGAGCACTCCAGAGATCTCAGGAATTCCCCAACTCTAAAGACTCTCCAAGCCAGACCCGATTCCTGACTAACTCGGGATGAAAATTTTACTAGGTTAGTAAAAGGCAGTTTATCTCTGGTCCTTTGAGATAGAGTTTTCACATAGCAGCTGGGTGGAAAACTCACCAAAACAGACCAAATGGGCTGACCTCCCTTGAGGTCTTCACAAAGATATGGTGCCTCTGCCCTACGGACTGGGTTCCCGGTTTGTGCCACCACACCTGGTCTCCAAGAATTCATTCCAGCCTCAAGGCTGGTAGTATGTTAATTCAGCATAACATCCACCCAGAGATCGGGCCCACAGAGTCTCAAAAAAAAGATAAAACCAGCAAAGTAGAATGAACATTCAGAGCAAAATGCTTCAAAAGCAAAGGCACGTTACCTCACCACAATCCTTTTGGACAAGGGCAAGCAACGAAAAGTCAACTAGGAAAATTTATCCTTATTAAACTAGAAACTCACGTAACGATAGTGAAAAATTTGAAAAAAAAAAAAAAAAAACAAAAAACAACCCCCAGAGTGGACCAACAGAAAAGTGGGCCACAATGAAAAAAAAAAAAAAACAAAAAAAAAAAAAAAGAAAAAAGAAACTTACACATCATAGGGATAGAGGAAGGAGAAGAATCCCAAGAGAACAGTATTGATCAAATCTTTAACAGAACAATAGAAGATAATTTCCCCAAACTGAAAAATACAAACCCATACAGATAGAAGAAGTATGTAGAACACCAAATAGACAAGACCAGAAAAGAAATGCCCCAAGCCATATCATCGCTATAACACTAGATGCTCAAAACAAAGCCACAAGAGAAAAACAACAAGTTGCATATAAGGGAAACCCCATCAGAATTACAGCTGACTTCTCAGTGGAAACAATGTAAGCAAGAAGAACATGGACCAAAGTAGTCCCAGTGCTAAACGACTTTAGATGCCAACCCAGATTACTATACTCACCAAAAATATTGGTAATAAAGGAGAAAGAAAAAATTTCATGATATAAACAAAATGAAAGAACATATGTCAAAGAAACAAACACTTCAGAAAATACTTGAAGCAATTCAAAGAACAGAGGAAAGGGGCAACTATCCTCAAGCAACTAAAGAGAGAAATTCACAAAAGCATAACAGAGTAAATGAAAACCCAGACCAAGAATACAAACAAAAAATAAGTTGAAAGGAAACAACACACATCTATCAATAATAACATGACATATTAATGGTCTAAACTCCCCAATCAAAAGACATAGACTGGGAGAATGGATTAGGAAACAGAATCCATCTATAGGCTGTGTACAAACAACACATCTCACCCTCAAGGACAGACACCACCATAGAGTGAAAGGATGGAAAAGTATTTCAAGAAAATGGTACCAAAAAGCAATCAGGAGTTGCTATACTAATATCAGACGAAATAGACCTCAGAGTAAAATTAATCAGAAAAGACAAAGCAGGGCATTATATCTTTATCAAGGGAAAAATTAAGCAGGAAGATTTCATAATCTTAACTGTTTATGCACCAAAATCTAGTGCACCAAATTTTATAAACACAATCCTGCAAACCTTAAGGCACAGATTAATCCCAGCACACTAATAGTGGGGGAATTCAATGCCCTACTGAGCTCTTTGGATAGATCAACTGGACAAAAAATAAACAGAGAGACATCTGAACTAAACAATACATTACTCCAAATAGACCTCACAGACATGTACTGAATACTCCACACAAACAACAGAGAATATACTTTCTACTCAGCACCCCATGGAACATTATCCAAAATCAACCACATATTGGGGCACAGGAAAAAACTCAATAAATACAAAAGGATTGAAATTATTTCATGCATTTTGTCAGAGCACAGTGCAATAAAGCTCAATATCAACACCAGGTTAAGCCCAACTATCTACAAAAAACATGGAGCGAGGAAGTAAAAAAGTAAAAAAAGGCTGAGAAACATCTTAAAAAGTGTTCAACATTGTTAATAATTAAGGAAATGCAAATTAAAACTTTAAGATATCATCTCACTCCAATAAGACTGGCTACAATCAAGAAAACAAATGATACCAAATGATGGAGTGGTTGTGGGGAAAGTGGAAAAAAAAACAACAACAACCTAAAACAGGTGACCTACTCAAAAGATGGAGTAAAAAGCTGAACAGAGACTTCACCAGTAAGGAAGAAAAGATGGCTGAGAAACATCTTTTAAAATGCTCAACATAATTAATAATTAAGGAAATACAAATTAAAACCACTCTAAGTTACTGTGCTGGATAGCTTTAGTGTCAAATTGACACACCTGGGTTGAGGGACCCTCAATTGGGGAATTCGCTCCATTGGATTGGCCTGTGGCCATGTCTGTGGAGTATTGTCTTGATGGTTGAGCAGTGTGGGAGGCTCCAGCCCACAATGAGTGGTGCCACCCTGGGCAGGTTGTTGTGTATGGTGTAAGAAGGCAGGCTGGGCATGAGCCAGGAGAGCAAGCCAGTGAACAACATTCCTCCATGGCCTGTGCTTCAGCTCCTGCCTCCAGGTTCTTGCCCTGAGTTCCTGCCTTGGGCTCCCTGAGTGATGAACTGTGACCCAGGAGATGTAAGCTGAATAAACCCTTTCCTCCCCAAGCTGGTGTCGGTCAGAGTGTTTTCTCACAACAATGGAAGACAAACAAGAACAGGTATCATCTCACTCCAATAAGACTGGCCAAGATCACAGAAACAAAAGACACCAAATGTTGAAGAGGTTGTGGGGAAAGGGAAACACCCATCCACTGCTTGTAAGAATGTAAACTTGTACAATCACTATGGAAAGCAGTGTGGAGAATCTTTAAAAGAGCGAAAATGAGCTTGCCACCTGACCCAGCCATACCCCTCCTGGGTATATACCGATCAGACTCATCCTACTGCAAAGATCCTTGCACAGCTATGTTTATTGCAGCTCTCTTCATAATAGCAAATAGTTGCAACCAACCCCAATGCCTGTCAACTGATGACTAGATAACAAGAATGTAGTAAATCTACACAATGGAGTTCTATGCAGTGGAATAGAAAGATGACATCATCATGAACTTTGCAGGAAAATGGATGGAATGATAAGTGAAGTAACACAGTCTCAGAAAAAAAAAGGTGAATTGTTTCCCTCATATGTAGATGCTGACACCAAATCCCCAGTTGGCAGGTAAAGTGAGCAACTTTATTATTATATTTCTTTGTATCTGAAAGCAACTGTGCTCTTATAAAGTGAATCTTTATAAGGGTTTATAATTTATAAGGGTTTATAAAGAAGGATGGCCACTAGAGATGAATCTGGATTGCAGAGGGAGGCTTTTTCTCAAAAAGTAATAAATAAATAAATAAATAATCTTTATAATCTTTAGGGTCTAGAATCAACTTATATTCAGAAATTGTAATTACCGTATTGGGGTGGAAGATATGTATTCATATTCTAGAGTAATATAAAATTAAAAGGAAAAAGTGAACCCCAAAACATATTTTGGAATTAATATACAGTTTATTCCCAAAGGTTCATAATTTTGATTAATCTGATCTCATACACTAGATACTCTCTTCTATATCATTCTATGTGTGTGTGTCTATATTATATATATTACCCACCCACCCGCCGACAACTTTTGTAGTAATACAAAGGGGAGGGGAAACAACAGCATAAGGACTGGATCAAAGAACTGACTGATATAGTTAAATTCCGCTCAAAACAAGCCTCTGAAGAAAAACAATCCTTGGAAATACTGAGAGAAAGATGCAAGATATGTATGGCAGAATCCATAAACTGGGGAGGGGGGAAAGTGAGGGGGGAGGCTAGAGAGAGGGGGATGTATCCAATCTGGACTGAACAATGATGTGTGAAATATGCAAAATGTCAATAAAAAAGACTATCATTAAAAAAATAAAAAATAAAAAGAGTCCCTTGTGCTAAGAAAAACAAAAGATTAATTTAGGTTATTTGAATTTATGCTTTTATATAAATTTTACAGCTATAAATTTGGTGGTGATTTACTACATCAGAAAAAGTTTCGGGCATGTTGGTTAGTTTTCCCTTTTGGTTTTTTTTTTTTTTTTTTTTTTGTGTCTTCCAAGACAGGTCTCCCTTGCTCTGTTTTTGGCCCCAACCTGTCTGGACCTTTCTCTCTAGGGACCAGTGCTGGCTTGAACTCACAAAAAGATCCGCCTGCCTCTGCCTCCAAGTGCTAGGATTAAAGGCGTGCCCACCCACCACGCCTGGCTTGGTTTTTTTTTTTTTTTTTTTTTTTTTTTGTTTTTATGTTTTGTTTTATTTGGGGCTTTGGTTTTTCATCTACCTCACAAATGTATTTTCAGGATGTTTCCTCCTCTTGCTCTCTCGCTTTCAATGGATGACTGAGGAAAAAAATACTTTGAGGGGCTGGAGAGATGGCCCTAGCGGTGGAAGCGCCGGACCCTGCTCTTCAGAGGACCCGGGATCGATCCCCCGCACCCACATGGCGGCGGCACCGTCTGCAACTCAATTCCAGGAGAACTCATTTCCAGGGGAATCCGACACCCTCTTCTGACCTCCGCGCATTGAACGGGCCCACGGGTGCACAAAACTGCCTGCAGACAATACATTCATACAATTACAGCAATAAATAAAATTAAAAAAAAAAAAAAAAGAAAAAATACTTTGAATTGGTTTGGTACTGAAATTTGCAAAACATTGCATAAGCAGGAGAAGGATGGCCACTAGAGATGAATCTGGATTGCAGAGGGAGGCTTTTTCTCAAAAAGTAATAAATAAATAAATAAATAAATAAATAATAAAACAAGGAAAGTTAAAAGAATACATGCAGTGAAACACACAATTTGCATGATTTGAAAACAGACAACATTAAGATTCTAAGATATTATCTATCACTTTTGTAGCCTAACATAGTGTCAGTTCTACAGAATGACCTATAAGTACTTTTGAGAATCAATACTCAATTATGAAGAATATTCATCCTCCAGGTGCATCTATTCAGTCCTCCAGGTGCATCTGTTTAAAGTGAGATCCGCCTGCCTCTGCCTCTGGAGTGCTAGGATTAAAGGCGTGCCACCATGCCCGGCAGAGATTTAATGATTTCTTAACTTTCTACATAATTATCCATTTCAGGGGCTGGAGAGATGGCCTAGCAGTTAAGAGCGCCAACTGCTCTTGCAGAGGGCCTGGGTTCGATCCCCAGCACCCACAAGGCAGCTGAGAAACATCTTTAACTCCAGTTCCAGGGGAATCCAACACCTTCTTCTGACCTCCACGGCATTGCATGACATGGTGCACAAACCTGCATGTAGACAGTACATTCATACACATAAAAAAATTAATTAAAAAATAATTATCCATTTCATGTTCAAATATCATTGATTGCATCTAGAGTCATCTAGAACAGGAACCTCACAGCATGCCTTTGAGTTATTACCTAAATTCAATTACTTGTGATGGGTCAGAAGAACCACAGCAACTGAGGGTGGCAACAGCCCAGGTGAATAAATAGGAGAAAGCAAGCTGAAAGAAAGCTAGCCATTTCTTAAATCTCCTGACTTCTCTGGATTGTTAAACTGAAATATGCATATCTAGGATTTCAAAGCTAGCATCTGACTATGAGAGACAGCACATGGCATTTGTCTTTCCAGGTCTGTGTTACCTCAGTCTGGATGTTTATCTTCAGCTCTATTCATTTACATGCAGTTTTCTTTTTCTTTTTCTTTTTGTCCTTTTGAGAGAGGGTGTCCTTGTAACTTCTCTTAGGCTTCTAGATTGCAGATGCAATGTGACACCTGACCCTGCTCCTGCCTCCAGGACTTCCCTACCACAATGAACTGTTGCTGGTTTTACTTCATTTATTGTTTCATTTTGTTTTGGCAGGGCAGAATATTTACCCAAAGACCATTGTTTAAGCTTTATTCTTTAACAGCTATTCAACCATAAATGGAATCTCCAGTTTCCTATACTCTGTTCTATTTCATTACATGTGTGTCTTAATTTATATAATAATTCATGGGGCTAGAAATATGGTTTAGTGGTTGAGACTGCTCTTGGTTAGTGGTTGAGGCTGCTCTTGGTTAGGATTTCAGCAGCCACAAAGCAATTTACAACCTTGTGTAACACCCTTTCCTGGGGATCCTATACCCTCTTCTGACCTCCGTGTGCAGTTGCAACTGCACATATACAGACAAAATACTAAGACAACTAAATAATAAAGACATTATTCCAGGAAGAATTATCATTACTTCATTTTAGCTTCCTTAATATCTTTAATTTCTTAATCAAGTTTTTCAATTTCATACAATATATTTTGATGATTTTTAGTGTCCTCCCCCTAGTCACACTTCACCTTACTCTGCTAGGATCAATTTACTGTACTGTATTATATAGGTATTCAGATTTATAGATTCCAATTTCTGTCCCCCAAATCCCTTCAGTGTGGCTCCACCCAGTGGAGCCTGGTTGACCTCCCCCACTCAGCAACCATTATTCGCCCATAGTCCCTGAGGTAGGGTTAGGACTTCTTTCCTAGTTCCTTATGTCTATTTGGGATTTTGTCTGATTTTCACTTCAATGGGATGTGTGCATGTGAGTTAATATGACTAACTGACCTGCTGTCTGGAAAACTACTGCTTTGTTGTCATCTACCATCATCTCTGGCTCTTACAGTCTTTCTGCTCCCATTTCCACAATGATCCCCCCTCCATAATGGCCATTTATTGATGTCTTGCCTGCTCTGGATTGTTGAACTGAAATAGGATTTCAAAGTTCACAACAAATTATGGGAGAGAACACACAGCATTGTCTTTTGGGGTCTGATTTACTTCACTCAGGTTCACTCAGGATGACTGTTTCCAGTTCCATCCATTTACCTGGAATTTTCTTTTCCTTTTTGTCTTTTGGAGAAAGTAACACCTTGTAGCCTCAGGTGACCTGGAACTCACTTTGTAGACAAGGTGGCCTTAATGTCACAAAGATCTACCTTCCTCTGTCTCCTGAGTGCTGGGACTTTTGTCTTAGCCATTCTGAGTGCTTTAAGATGAAATCTCAAAATGGTTTTAATTTGCATTTATCTGATGAGTAAAGATCTTTTAGGTATTAAATGGAAACATATGAAAATTAAAACCTTCTGTACAATAAAGGACATCATCATTCAAGTGAAGAAGTAATGGACAGAAAGAGAAAACATCTTTACAACCATACCTCTAACAGAAGGTTAATGTCTAGAATATACTAAGAATCCCAAAAAAGCTAAACATCAATAAGAAAAATACCTAATTAAAAATTAGAGCAAGGAGCTGTACAGGGAGTTCTCAAATGATGAAATGCAAGTGGGTGAAACATAAATATTAGGATATTTTCATAATATTCTAATATTTGCTTTACATATCTCATGCATTTCTTATTAAATGACTCTGACCATATTTGATTCCCCTCTGAGATTATTTTTCACAGTTGAAATTATTGGCAGTATGGAAGCTCATATTTGTGAAATGAACAATAATATAAACATGTATTTTATCTCCAAGTCAATTTGTATGTTCACTTGAAGCACAAAATATGGTATTATGTTTTCATATGACTGACATTTGATATTCACATTCACCCATTGATATTATCAAGACATTATACATAATTAAAATGTATCCCTATTGTTAATCACCTTGTCTTTCTTTTTTTTCACCTTGTCTTTCTTAAATATTCCAAGATTGATTGATATTATGAATAAATTTCCATTTATTTAAGGTATGCACTGACAACTGTGGTGATAACTTTAATTTTCTTCCCAGCAAATGTATTTATGTTATCTTATTTGGATAAGTGAAATTAATTTAATAATGCAAAAAATAAAGCATTGTTGACTGACACAGTAGGGTACACCTTTTTATCCCAGTACTCAGGAAGCAGAGGCAGGAGGATCTCTGAGATGGAAGCCAACCTGTCTGCATCACACACAATTCCGGGCAATCTGGGGTACAGGGAAAACATGTTCATCAACAACAAACATAAAAATCCCTAAATAAATAAATGAAGGAATAAACCCTTATGAAGGAGAATGAAACACAGATTTTTGTTTGTTTAGATTCTGAGGTTTTTTTGGCGTATAGCCAGGTTACCAAAGCAACAATGATAATTGCGCTTTTTCCTGGACTGGCTGATGCCTCCATCAGAAACACTGATGGACCCATTTCTAAGGTCCAGGTGAAAGTAGTGGGACCGAGCAAGCTACACCTGAGTGGACAGCCAAAACTGTGCCCAAGAATGATAGTAATTGTGCTTAAATCATTACTATGTTAATTCTGTAATGGGGACAGAATTTCTACTACAGAGAAGATACGGCTTTTTAGGATTTTTTCTTAGTTACCATGTAGTATTATTTCTTTAGTGTTTTTATTGAGCTGTTGTACATTTCATACAATAGTTCTTTTTTTAATTTTATTTATTTTTGTATGTGTATGAATGTACTGTCTGCATGTATGTTTGTGCACCCGTGTTGTGCAATGCCGCGGAGGTCAGAAGGGGGTCTCAGATTCCCCTGGAACTGTAGTTCTCCTGGAATTGGAGTTACAGACGGTTCTCAGCCGCCATGTGGGTGCTGGGGATTGAACCCGGGTCCTCTGCAAGAGAAGTTGGCGCTCTTAACTGCTAGGCCATCTCTCCAGCCCCCTACCCTTATTTCTTATAATAACTTCTTTTTTTCATTTGGAATTCTAGCCAAAATTAATTGAGTCTGTGATTTCAGTTTGAGAAATAATGGCCACTGGACCAGTTTCTTGTCTCCCTTCTCTTCTTCTAACTATCACACTCAAAGACCATCTCATACTGATTCTAGCATAGTGTCCTTTGTGTGACTGTATGCTGCTCAGAGTATTCAAGAGCAGTCGGTCCTCTTAACCGCTAGGCTATCTCTCCAGCCCCATAAAATAATTCTTAATAAAATTTAGGAACCCTCTCCCTTTCATGCCCTCACATACTCCACCCACACCAGACTTCACGTATTCTGTCAGATATGCTAAGTCCTATCTGGTTAGGCATTTATACCCAAATGTCCTTCAGTGCAAGTTTATCCATTAGAGTCTAGTCAGCCTACCTAGAGATCTTAAGGAATTCCTACTCTCACTCACCCAGCATGGTCTATTTTTTATTTGTAAGCAAGTTGTTTCCTGTCTCATATTTACATTTACAGGAATGATGAATTTTTTTATTCAATCCTAGAATAACATGAATATACTACTTTAAATATTTGCAATAAACAACATTGTAATGTAAGTTCAGATAACAAGATTTTAGTGTCAGCATCTTATAGACTATATATACACCAACAGTCTATATATATTTTGTTCTATGAATTAAGGATAATCATTTCATATTTGTGGAACTTCGCTTTCCAAATCAGAAAACAAGAACTTGATTATGTAGACTATAATGTTCTATCTAATTGACAGCATCTATTTATTAAATTCCTTCTGAAAATTGAATTATTTTATTGCATAAATTATTTGTTTTTAACTTATAACAAACTACTCTGGGTCCAGGAGTAACTAGAATATTATATCATTACCTTTAAATTTTAAAAGGATGAAATTGAAATTCATGGAACCTATGTGTTATAACTAATCAAGAACTGAAGTTTTAGTATAGGAAGAATTTAGCAAATCATTATGGATAATTAAAGGATGTATGTTGTTATCCTTCTTTGATTTTTATTTATGTATTAAGCCTCTTAATTCTTTTAAACTATGGATTATTTACAACCTAGATATTGATTCATTTCTTTGTCATCTATCATAGCCTTTTAATTACATTTTCTGTTGAAATTGCTTTTACTTAATTGATTAACATTCACTTTTGGGGGGTTCTCCCTGTAGCCCCAGCTGTCCTGGAACTCGCTCTGTAGACCAGGCTGGCCTTGAACTCACAGAGATCTGCCTGCCTCTGCCTCCTGAGTGCTAGAATCAAAGGCATGCGCCACCATGCCCGTCTTAAAGACAGTCCTTAGCCCCCATGTGGGGGCTGAGAATTGAACCTGGTTCTTCTGCAAGAGCAGTCGGTGCTCTTAACTGCTGAGCCATCTCTCCAGCCCAAACATCCACTTTTATATTCAGGATATCTTCATGGAATTGCTTGGTATGACAAAGGTTATGGTGTAGTATGCATGTGTGTATTAGTGTGTATTTATATTAGTATATGAGTGTTAGTGTGAGTGATAGTATATATGTATGTTATTGTATGTGTGTATATAGTGTGTTATTGTGTATGGGAATGTAAGCGGATGTATATATTCTCGTGTGTTACTGTGTATGTATGTGTGTGTTACTGTGTGTGTAACATTTGAAAGGGGGAGGATAGTAATATGATTGCAAGTCACAGGTACTTTAGGACTGAAAACTTTGGACCTAGGAAATATATTTAATTTATCTTACTTCCCATAGCTCCTAGCTTCTTCATCTTTCTCCCCTAAATGTAATACTAGTTCAGTTGAGATCTTCCCAGTAGAAAGAAATATACCAAGCACTCAAGTTCCTCAAACCAAAAAGGAATTGATGCACTATGTCAGGTATGTTGTTTCAGAAGAAAATTGTTTTCGTGCTTGGTAAAGAAAGAACAGTGAGTGTCTGGGAGAAGAAAAATCCAGCCTTGCAAGAAGTTACATTTATGTCTCTTCAAAAGAGAAATCAAGACCAGAAAAGTTAACTTTAGAACAATGATTAACTTAAATCTTTTTTACAGACCAGTGGAATGACCATACTAAAGTTAAAATATGTCAGTAACCTACAGTAAAGGTAAGAAAATGTCATATTAAGCCACAGGAAGATGTAGATGCTAAGTGTATTTAAATCATATCCCCACATTTATGCTCATCTTATTTATGGGTACCTGTAGTTCTTTTTATGCATATTCAATATGCAGGTGTATTAGGAGTGTTGAAAACTGAAAATTAATTTTAAAGTAGTTTCCTAGCTATTAACACTAAATTAACCCTATAAAGTTTTAAGGATTTAAAAGTTCATGGAAAGGCTATCATTAGACTTCCTAAGTCCTCTTCAACATATCTATATATTCCTATATGTGAAGGATAGGGATGTTTGCCCATGAGTAAATGATCTTTGCACTCAAGGACATTTTTAAAAGTTATTTTAAAGTTTCTTATGTTAACAGTTCAGTGCTTGGTGTTACACTGGACAGGATAAGAGAGGAATAATCACCACAAAGTTTTCAATGAAAACTAAAAATATCTAATTATCTGTCTATCTATCTATCTATCTATCTATCTATCTATCTATCTAATCTATGTACCATCTATCTATCTATCCATATTTATCTTCTATCTATCATCTATCTAGCTACTACATCTATTAACTGTCTTACATACATTTTGACAGGGTATGTATAATACATACACACACATACAACCTACTGGTTAAGAGTAGAAGCTACTCTTCTAGAGGACCCAAATTTTGCCTCTGGCACTCACAACCACCTATATCTCCAGCTTTAGTGAATCTAGCACCCTCTTTTTCTCTCTGTGAGTAAGCACACAGATAGCATACACTTACATACACACACAAACAAACCCACACATAAGTAAAATAGTGAAAATGTAAATATTTGCATAACTTACAAACCTTATTATTTTTGTTATGTACCATCTGGAACATAAAAGTTAATGTGACAGCTCTATAAGACCTTGAGAAGTATAATAATTTGAGGGTGGTGTAAATCATTAGGACTGAAGGGCATGCAATGATTTTGCTGGTAATAAAAATGTGAAGAGACTTTACTGAATTGCTGTGAAACAGACAAATACAGTTGATTATATTCCTCCCTGAAGTCACCAGAAGATTATACAACTGATTATGTAACCTTAATTAATTACATGAGAAGATTAATAACATGACTTGCTAAATAATCATGTGGTACACATATACTGTGTATGGTCACAAACAGTATTAGAGGATCTTCTTTTGAGCACAAAATTTAATGAGGTGCCAAAACCACCAATAATCAAGGTGTTACCTTAACATGCTAATCTAAAGTGAAAATTTAAGTCCTATGAAAAGATATTGGAGAAATGGTTCATTGCAAAAACTGGCTGCTTTTGCAGAGTGATCCTGCAGAGGACCCAGTTTCAATACCTAACACAAACAAGGCAACTAACAACCTTCCTAAACTCTAGTTCCAGGAGATCTAATGCCTTCTTCTGACATCCACAGGCATTGAATGACACAGGTTTCCACTTTTATTAAGTGCTTTAAATAGGGACGAGTTTTGTTTTTAATTATTTTGTTCAGTGCAATTTGTACCTATAATGACTGTGCTTTATGTCTCATTGGCACCCATTTTGGCTTTAGGAATTCAAATTCAATTCGTGTTCTCATGGAGTTACTCAGTAATAAATCAATTGATTAACCTTCATGAAATACTTAAGATAATAATCTCTCAAATTTTCTTTCTAAAAATGTTCAATTTACTTTAAATATCGTTATATCAGTGTTACAAGCACTACATTATCATAAAATATGTAAATTAGCATCAAAAATTCTAGACTTAGATAAAATATCTACATTTATGTAATTTTAGCACTGTTTTGAATGACAATTTTGTATACATACTTATCAATGACACTCTCAAAATGAGGGTTGGGCAAGGATTCACTTATTAAAATGCTTTCTGGTATCAGAATTACATAGATAACAACACAGTTTAGAACAATCTTATGTCTAATATGACTGATTTTTAGTTACAGAAGCATATGGAAATCCTATCACATTTTGATAATTCCATGTATATTGTGGAATTTGAATAGATGCTTATTTGTTTGTTCAGATGACAACTCAATTGACAAATAATTATATTTGCTCCTCATTGAAAGTGAAGAGTAGTGGAAATATTCAGTTTATTGGAATATATAATTTATTAGAAAATAAGGAAAAAAATTTTCCCAAAAGATATTAATGTGTCCACTGAAGATATTTTAAATATGGTAGGAAGCATGGGCCTGGAGATATGACTCAGCAGTTAAGACCACAGGCTGCTCTTGCAGAGGACCCAACACTATGGTTAACAACCATCTGTAACCCCATTTCCAGAGACTAAAACACCCTCTTCTGGCCTCCATGGATATTGCATGCATGTGTTAACTTACATACATGGGGGCAAACACACATACACATAAAATAAAAATAAATGATTCAAGAAAGTCTCAAGAGTTTGATGTGTCAAAAAAAAAAGAGTTTGATATGTCACCTCAAAAAAACATAATTGGATCTTCTATCTCTCTCTCTCACCCTCCCTTCCAAAGCCCAGGGGCTCTCATAAAAGCATTTTCACATAATATTGTAAAGACCAAGGAGGGGGTTGTATTTTGAGATCACAGCAAAAGCAGACTGGATATTTTTTTTTCTTTTCTTTTTATTTGAACAACATGTTTGTATAAGCAAATCTCTTCAACTGGTCTTGGGGACCCTAAGTTGTACAAAAACTGAACTCATGTTAACTTACTGTGTTTGTATGAACACTCCTTATGCTTATTCCCTATGTGTAATTACTGGTCAAATAAATAAATATATAAATATAATAAAAAATTTAAAAACTTTAAAAAGAAAGCATAAATATATAAAATCTCACAGTTGGTTCATGATCATTCTCATTGGATTAGGATGTCATTAACAAAATTTTAACAGCATAGTCTTGAAGGAACATGCCTTCAATGACTATACTTGATTAAACAGAAACACACGACTACTTAACAAAAAATATAAGTGACATCAGACGTTAAAAATTGTTGACCTAGTATAATTACATTAGAGGATTGTGACCACTTAAATCAGTGTGGCATAGTTATTAGACCTCTGAGATGAGGAAGTCTGTGTTCACCTTGATTTGTTCTTTTGTACCAGCTGAACATGGAAGGGAAAGAAAAAAATGTCAAACTGATAAACTTGTTTGTATTAGGAATCCCCTTTGGATGATTTCAGATACAGCAGCCTTACTGCTTTGGACAACAATTCACATATGGATCATCAGTTTCATCTTCAGGACCAGATTCAAAGCATGCAACTTGTGTTCACCCATCGTAAAATCTTGTGACAGGAGCATCTTTTTCCAGCTGTTCCATTTCTTGGAAACCACACTGCAAATCATTGTTTCCATCCCCTGATTGTTATACATTTCTGTATTGACCTCTCACATCTTGAACTCTGCTTAACTCTTCACTATGTCCTAGATCTGAGTGAATTCTGGGAAATTTAGTTCTCACTCTTGCTAATGTATTATTTATGAATGCTTAACAGAATGTTTAAAGTTAAACTAGACCAGCCATCTCAGTTTTGAGATAACTGATCAGGAGGATATCAACCTACATGTATGCATCTTCTAAAATATCTTTAACAAGAGTTTATTTTCATGGTCCAAATCTTAACTCTACATCCAAAGTTATACTCCCGGGTTTGTGGTGATGGCTCAATGTGTAAAGCACTTGCCACATCACCATGAGAACATTCGATTTCTAGGTTTCAGATGCCTAGAAATCTCACAAATCTAGACATAATAGCTATCACCTTTCTATAATCAGTTTTATGGCAAGATGGAAGGCAGAGTTAGGAGAAGTATGGACAACCACCTGGCTGGGAATACAGTGGTAAAGAAAAAAATACCATCTCAATGAGGTAGACAGCTAAGCTGAACACACAAAGTTGTCTTCTTATATCCACATGTACATTATGGAACATGTAGACACCCACATATCAGCATGCACATGCAGACACTCATATTCTCTCTCTTTCTCTCTCTCTCTCTCTCTCTCTCTCTCTCTCTCTCTTTCTCTTCCACATGCACATATTCACCCAGACACACACACACACACACACACATACACACACACACACTCACATACACACACATGCTCACACAAAAACACACACATGTACACATTGCATTCCTATGTTTTCCCAATTATATTTGATTGTCCTTTTTCAGACACATCATTTTTGTTTTCTCCCACATTTTTTCAATTGTTATTTATGTGCTCTTTGACATTTTCATTGTCTTTGATGAAATTTTATGATCACCTTTTTTGATCAAACAATTGATTACATTATTTTTTCTAGTCTATGTAATCTTCTTGAAATAATGTTTCCAATACTTTTGCACAAGGTGAATGCTGAGAAGTGGAAAGATTGTCTCAGATCTGATGCTCTACTATCTTAAAACCAGCTGCTCATTTATTTAAATCACTGGTTCTCACTTTGGTTGTTTCAGCCACAACTGAATACATCTTTAACAAGACTTTATTTTCATGGCCCAAATCTTAACTCTACATCCAAAGTTATACTCCAGGGTTTGTGGTGATGGCTCAATGTGTAAAGCACTTGCCACACCACCATGAGACCATTCGATTTCTAGGTTTCAGATGCCTAGAAATCTTATGTGATAATCCCCATGAAAGGATGACAGACTATTTGTTTAGATTATTAGTTTGATAGTATGACTTGGTATTCTGCATCGATATTATTCAGTTATTTTATTGCTAAGTGATTGCTTCTAAACTTTATTTTCTCCATGATCCCAAAGTACATTGAAGAAGATTATTTTCAGGATAGCTTTATTGGTGGAATAAATCAATGGAAAAAATAAGAGTATATTATAACTCCGTCAAGAATTTTGTTCTGGGGTTGGAGAGCAGACTCAGCAGTTAACAGCACTGAGTGCTCTTGCAGAGGACCTGGGTTCAATTAACAGCATCTATGTAGCAGCTAACAACTGTTTGTAGCTCCAGTTTCAGAGGATCCTGTGCCATCTTCTATCTTCCAACTGCACTGCATGACATGGGTGCGCTTACATTCATGAAGCCAATACACTCTTACATAAAAAAGGGGAACACTCATTCACTGCTGGTAAGAATGCAAACTTGCATTCTATGGCAGTGAGGAGAACTCTTAAAAGACTCAAAATGATCATATGACCCAGTCATACCACTCCTGGGTATATGTCCACAAGACATCCTATTGCAGAGATAAATGAATAAACATGATTATTTTAGCTCTCTCCACAATAGTGAAGAGGTAGAAGCAACCAAAGTTCCCCTCAACTAATGAGTGGATAGAGAAAGTGTGGTACATCTACACAATGGAGTTCTATACAGCAGTAAAGAAAGATAACATCATGAACTTTGCGGGTAAATGGATGGAACTAGAAGCCGTTATCCTAAGTGAAGCAATACAGACCAAGAAAAACAAATGATATATGGTGCCTCTCAGGCAAACTGAGTATTTTTTTTTCTTTTTTAGTAAATATAATACCAGATGTTACTATAGTATATTAAAACATATATCAACTTGCTATGTAATTTAGGAACTTAAGTAATATTTCTTTTTACTTTCATGAAACTCTACTGTTAAAATGTGTATTGGATCCCTAAACATATTTTGAAATTAGCATATAGTTTCTTTTCAGATGATGTAATTTTTGTATATGTGTGGAGTGTGTATGTGCGTATTTTGGAGGAGTGTGAGTTCAAAGAGAACAACAACATTAACAAAAGACTTGTTCAAAGAACTGACCAAAACAGTAAACTTCTGCCACAAGCAGTAAACTTCAGTATCGAAAAATTTAAAAAATACTGAGAAAAAGATGCAAGATATGTATGGCAGAATGCGTGAGCTCTGATGGGGTGGGGAGCCTGGAAGGGGGAAAGGGTATAAATTTGATTTAGAAATTTATGAAATGCACAAAAGTTCAATAAAAATTAAGAAAAAAATGAAATCATGCTATTTGCAGGAAAATGAATGGAACTAGAAGCCATTATGCTAAGCTAAATAAGCAAAACTTGAAAATAAAAATATCACATTTTCTCACAAAAAGTTCAATAAAATAATTGTTTAAAAAATTTTGTTTCGGGTCAGTGAGATGACTCCATAGGTGAAAGACCTTGTCCCAAGGCCTGAGGACCTGAAGTCAATTTCCAGAGCCCACCAAGTGGAAGAAGAAATACAAGTTTCACATGTTGTGCTCCACATGAGCACCCCGACACAATCTCTACCCCACCTACAAATAAGTACTCTACAGAGTTGTGTTCTGTCAGGATTCCCCAATGAAAGAGTGGAGGCGAAATGCAAAGCTGAATGATGTCATATGATACATAAACTCTTAGAAAACCTCCTGCTTATTTCATGCTGTGCTAGCTGTAGTTCAAGCGATCAGATGGCTTAACTCAAATGTAAATGAAACTCAAGATAATACTAAAGAAATTCCTAAGCATGTATTTCAAAAACACTTTTTTTCAATTAAACCCATAGTTTAAGATTTTACTTTTGTGAAACTCTTCAGCATGACATGCTTCTTCCTACAAGTTTATCTATTTTTAATGCATTAATTGCAATTGATAGTCATCTTGTAATTGCTAGTGTTACATTCACAGGTTCTGAAATAATACATACCAAACCAGACACATTTCAATTTGTGTGCACTTAAAATATCATCTTATCATATTTAAGTGATTTTTTGACTCTGTAAGTGTATCCTTAATACTAAGCATAAGTGCTACAATAATAAAGTTTAGTGAAGATTTCAAATAATATCAGGTAGTAGGTGTAGAAAGGACATGTTCCTGTATTAGTTGAACCAAGTCTTACTTTTAGAAGAGGTACCACAAAAAGATATTAGATAACAAAGCTCCAAAAATACATAAAATGCCTACATGAAATTTATGCTCAATATTCAACAGAGTAAATTTATAGGAAGAAATAACTAAGCTTTAAACAAGTCTCAATCTGGGAACTTGAAAAAAAGTTAAAATAACTAGAATTTGATTTGATATTTATGAATTGTAACTGGAATTTCAATCACTAAACTCATCAATGTGCTACAAGTTTAAAAACATTTAACTTTTCACATTGGGAATATTGAAAGGGTCCACTGATGTGATGGCTTTGGGTCATAAAAACAACAACACAAACCCAGGATGATTGAACCATCCCTCATTCTCGTGTCGACTACCATGTGTGTATGGCAGTTTTCATTTGTCATGTTACACAACATTGTGAAGAAAATCAGAGACAATGAGAATATAATCATTGTACTCCATCCCCAAAGCTTTTAGTTCAACATTCTCAAGAGATAATAAGCTGACCTCTCTCCAATGCAGCTTCCAGTTGTCCACCACAACTTTCTCATGGAAATGTCTATCAGAGAATATCTGTGGGATTTTGAGACAAATAACTGAGGTAGAACTTACACACTATGAAACATGAAGAAGATCTTGAGATTAAACTATTTGCTCACATGGCCTAAGTTAATAAAAGAGATAAATATAATATATATTAGTCAGTTTTGCTAACACTCTGGTTTTATGACAGAAATATACTTTCTCTGACAAATATTTAGTAAAATATTCCTCCAACTAAAGGAAGTTTCAAAATCATCGTATAGAAGCAGAGACCAGGCTTGAGGAATCAGCTTTGTCCATTTGTTTCCCTAACACAATTTAGAAGCAAAAATATTTGAATATGCATTAAAAATTTAAACTATCTACATAATTTCACGGTGCTTTGTTTTATGAAGGCAAGTCACTTGGTATTGATAGGTTTATTTAATTTTTTACCTTTTTTATGTGTATGAGTGTACTCTCTGCATGTAGGTTAGTGCACCTGTGTAGTGAAATGCCCTGGAGGTCAGAAGAGGGTGTCGAATTTCCCTGGAACCGGAGTTAAAGATGGTTCTTAGCCGCCATGTGGGTGCTGGGAATCGAACCCAGGTCCTCTGCAAGAGCAGTCGGAGCTCTTAACTGCTGAGCCATCTCTCCAGCCCCCATGTTTTTACCTTTGAATAAAGGGGCTTACTCTGCACCCCAGGCTAGCCTGGGTCAAATTACGTGGCTTAGACTAGTCCTGAATTCATGGCACTACTTCTGCGTCAGGCTCCTGAGTTTGAGAATTAAAATCAAGATTCCCATGATTGGGTAGTCTTTCCAAAAGGAATGATTTTTTTTTATTGAGCATTTGTATGCTCATACAATGGTTCCCAGTCAACCCAATCTCCCTATGCATGAAACCCCATCAAAATTCATGCATTACTACAGTTACAACATCCAAGCTCATCCTTACTCAGTCAAGCTCTTGAACCCAGATGTCCATCTCTGCAAATAGATTCACTGGAGTCTAGTCAGTGTATCTAGGAATCTTAGGTAAGGCATACTTATCCTCACTGAGCAGTACTCAGTCTCTTGTAGTTCCCAGCCCAGCACCAGTCCTGGACCCATTTCCCTTGCTCCACTTTGAGACTTGGTCCCAGTTGGCATGGGTCCCATGACTGATGCCAACACTCTCCCAAGTTCACATGTGAAAGTTTATAATCAACTGCAAGTCACTGCTTATCTATGTTCATGCACCAGCCTTGGATCTAACAATCTTTCCACCCCCTGTTCCACAGTGATCCCTGAGCTGTGGATGAGTGAGGTTTAATATAGGGGCCCCATCCATGGACACACTCTTGAGGCTCCCATTCTTTGAAGATTGGTTAGTTGTGGCCTCCCATTTGCACCATACTCCATTGTATAATGAAGTTTTACTAGTAAGAACTGAGAGATGCACGTATTCTCACTCTGCCCCTCATTCTGTGTGCAGATGTTCAACTGAAATGTGTTTCCTAGAAACAGGGATCTTTCAGATGTATATTTTCTGTGTCTGACCTGATGTGGGATACTGCAGTGGCCTCCATCAGTTGCAAAGAGTAGCTTTTTTGATGAGTGGCATACAATACGCTTGTCTGCAAATATATGATTCCACAGTTAGTGTATGGTAAGAAAATTCCATTATCTAGAAATACAACACCAATAGGCTTTTCTCGAGTTTCTATGCCCTCCCCAGCCCTGTGCATTGGCTGAGTTTACAGTGGCTCTCGTGGACTGATTTTTTTTTAATACAACAAAACTATCAGTTCTTATTTTAACATTCATCACAGGAAGATTTGAGAAGGGCAACACTTGGAGCATGGTGTAAATTCATCACCTGTTTTTTTTTTTTTAATTTTTATTTATTTCTGTATGTGTATGAATGTACTGTCTGCATGCAGGTCTGTGCACCCGTGTCGTGCAATGCCGCGGAGGTCAGAAGAGGGTCTCGGATTCCCCTGGCGCTGGAATTCTCCTGGAATTGGAGTTTCAGACGGCTCTCGGCCGCCATGTGGGTGCTGAGGATCGAACCCAGGTCCTCTGTAAGAGCAGTCGGCGCTCTTAACCGCTAGGCCATCTCTCCAGCCCCATCACCTGTTTTTGATACAGATCATATTTATAAAAATATACTCCATTTTCATACAATTAAGACAAGTGAATTTAGGGGCTGGAGAGATGGCTCAGTCCTTAAGAGCACCAGACTACTCTTGCAGAGGACCTGGGTTCAATTCCCAGCATCCACATGACAGCTAGGGACTGTCTTTAACTCCAGTTCCAGGGGAATCCAAAGCCCTCTTCTGACCTCCGTGGCATTGCACGACACAGGTGCACCAACCTACATGCAGACAGTACACTCATACACATAAATAAATGAATAAAAAATTTTTAAAAAGACAAGTGAATTTAAAAATAAGAGGAACCTTCTCTAGGATTTTACACAAAGATCATTTACTTAGTAGTAAGTCCTTCATATAGACTGACAGTATAAGGTCAAGCTCACCTTTGGGAGGCTGAGGAGATGAAGAAGAGGCAAAGTGCTTGCTACACAAGCATGTGATTCTGAGTTCAGTTCTGAGAACCCAACAAAAGCTGGGTACAGGACCACATGCCTGTTACCCCAGCACTAGGGATAGAGACAAAAGGATGCCGGCGGCTTTCTCTCAAGTCTAGTTAAGTAAAAATGTTTATAGCAATTCAGATAGACACCTAGTATTCAACTGGGACTTCCACATACACATTTATACACATGCACACACACACACACACACACACACACACACACATACACACTTACAAGAGACTGCTTTCACCAACAAATTGTGGGTTTAGACATTATGGCACAAATTAAAAAATAATTTTAATCAGAGAGAAGGATGTGATAAAAATGTCCTTTATCAAATGACCTGATAGTTATCAAAAAGAGAAAAATTAGCTTAAAAAACAAAAACAACTTATCCTATAATTTATGACA
The DNA here is from genome assembly GCA_009823505.1 of Rhizomys pruinosus. Classification (NCBI taxonomy): domain Eukaryota; kingdom Metazoa; phylum Chordata; class Mammalia; order Rodentia; family Spalacidae; genus Rhizomys; species Rhizomys pruinosus. The sequence goes on along the minus strand of VZQC01012039.1, from coordinate 678,390 downwards.
TGCTTTTCCATGTATTATGGTTGCCATAAAACCTAGTAATGTGGATATCATTTTTTATAATAGCTATTGTCTCTCAAATGAACTTAAATGATGAGTGAATACTGCTTCATAACACATAAAATATAATTGATGTCCAACTAATTTCATTTGTCTGTATGATACATCTCTTTCCTCCATTGCCTGTCAGATAGATAACAAAATTTCTGATATATCTAGAGTGTATTTAAGTTTGAGTTATGAAAATTCAGTGATATATGACTGTTAGCCTTTGTATTTGACATAACTCATATATATATATATATATATTTATAATATATAGTACATATTATTCAAGTTTGCAAAAATCATTACGTAGGCCACACCAACACCTCCATCCAGGAACAATAAAATACTTGTCTCTCAATATTTAACAGGAATTTCTACAATACCTTTAAGATATAATATATTTAATGTATGGTTGGCAAAGATGGTCAACCGATACGGATCATGTACAAAGTCTGATGAACTGGAGTTCTTGTCCCTGGAGGACACACTTGGTGAAGAGAAGAATCATCCCACATGCTGCCTTCTGAACATGTGCCAAGTAGCATAACGATGATACCCAAGGAAATAAGTTTAATAAAATATCAAATTACCAGAGGTATTGCAGATTTCACAGCTCGAATTTTATTAATGCCTCTACCATATTCACCACCTCACTGTATTGAAGCAATATAATCAATACCATAAATTAAGTATGGAGTTCAAAGCCTTTATCCTTTCTCTCATAGTTGTGATTATGATGTCCACAAGTTCTATCAACTGAAGGAACACTATGATCTTCCTTCTTTCCTTCTTCCTTTCTTCGCTCCTTCTTCCTTTCTTCCTCTTCCTTCCTTATTTCCATATAATGTCATATTAAAATGTAAGAATTACACCATTGCTACTGTTTTTCTTTTGCTTTCTGTAAATAGCCTAACAAGTAACGCCGAGCTGCTGCTAATGGCCTTCATTATTTGGTCTCTTTCTTTCCCTTAGGCTTTCTGCTCAGCTAATGAAGTAATTTTGACTTACATTTTAATCTTTACTTGGGTCATTTATCATTAACAAATAAAAAATATAAGAACAATACAAGTATATTTTATTATTGGAAGAAAGAGCTTTTTTCCTTCTAAATTTTGCAACTGGCAGCCTTATCTTTACTATTTCTGTTTCAAACACTCTTTGTGTTGATATCAAATCTTATGTTCATATGTTGTTATAATCTCAATTCTCATACATCTACATATTATATTACTGTGTTTTATCTTCCAAATTACTACTAGCCTATTTTTTTTTCTTTTTAGTGCCATACAAAATTGCCGAGGAGAAGTAACTTGTTTCTCCAGATTTGTTCAGTGAAATCCCATCAGACAACAAGGCATGACATCTAGAATAGACAGCAGCTGGGACACATTTTCTGGATATCCAGAGTTTTAAGGCTTGTCTATTGTGTCAAAAACTCTTACGTATGCATTAATTATGGGAAATACTTTTAGGCAATGAGCATTGAAACTTTCTTACCTTGGGAAAGAAACAAAACACACTGATACTAATATGTAAATAATATAATTTATATATATATATATATATATATGTGTGTGTGTGTGCTTGAAAACTAATAAAATCATTTAAGTTTCAAGTTCACCTTGCTTTGCTCTCCTGTAAATGGTACTTTGTGCTCTTTAATTTCATATTTGGTAGGTTATTCCTTTCTCACTAAACAATGCTTGTGTATTAGAATGAAGATTTATTGTTGCTGTTCTTATGGGTCTTATAGGAATGACTTTTATATTTTTTTAACATTTTTATTGAATTTACATGTTTCATAAATTGTTTCTCAGTCCAATCTAAACTCATCTTTTTTTCCATGTCCCCCACCCCATCCGAGTTCATGCACCTTGCCATCCCTGACCTGTATCTTTCTCTGAATCTTTTCAAACTTTTTTCAAAGCAGAGGATTATTGTCTTTGGGAGAACTTTACTATTTCAGTCGGTTCCCTGTTCCAGTTCCTCTGCTGTTGTTTTCTCCAATCTGTACTGCTTCAACATATGCATATATATATGTATATATACCTGTACACAAACTGTCATTTCCATATCATATTTCAGGATTCACATTTTTCCTTCTTAAATTTATATTATTCTAAAATATGCCTACGTATCCTCCACCCATATATCAAGAGTACCACGTCTAAAAATAAGTGGCTGGTTAATTCTAGAACCTGTTAAGGGATTTACATTATCAGAGCACAGCTGCTTTCAGGGAAAGGGATATATAACATTGATATTGCTCCGTTTGCCTTACAACTCTGTGCTTGGTGCTAGCATCCACAAATGAGGGATACCATTCATCCTTTGCTTTTCTTGGACTGTGTTACTTCACTTAGCATAATATCTTCTAGTTCCATCCATTTACTTTCAAAGTTCATGATGCCATATTTCTTTACCACTGCATAGAATTCCATTGTGTAGATGTACCACATTTTCTCTATCCACTTATTCGTTGATGAACATTTGGGTTGGTCAGAACTCTTCGCTATTGTGAAGAGAGCTGCAATGAACATGGTTGTCCATATATCTCTATTACAGGGCTATTGTCATAAAAACAGCCTGGTACTGACACAAAAGAAGACTTTGGAACCAAATGGAGGATCCAAACTTGAGCACACACAATAGCAGCCACCTCATATTTGACAAAGGGGCCAAGAAGACTCAATGGAGGAAAGACAGCATCTTCAACCGCATCTTCAGCAAATGGTATTGGCAAAACTGTATCACCACTTGTAAAAGAATAAAACTAAACCCCTACCTCTTGCCCTGTACAAAAATTAACTCCATTCTCAATGTGAAACCAAAACCTCTGAAAATGATAAAAGAAAAGGTTAGCAGCAACCTACAAGTTATAGTCACAGAAGACTTCCTAGATCAGACAGCTGCTGAATGGGAAGTGAGGCTGACAATTGACAAGTGAGACCTCATTAAACTCAAAAGCTTCTCTTTTTTTTTCTTTAATTAATTAATTTATTTTTATTTTTTTATCAAATCTAGACCCGTGTCCCCCCATTCCCCCACCCCACCGAGCTCATGCATTCTGCAAAACATGCTTTTCATCTCTTTCTCAGTCTTTCTCAATATTCTCTGTGAGGAAGTTGATTGTTTTGAGCAGAAGTCCACTGTTTCAGTCAGTTCTTCAATGCAGTCCTTTCTGTTGTTGTTGTTGTTGTTGTTGTTGTTGTTGTTGCTGCTGTTTCCAATATGCATCACTCCCAACTGCTTTGGACAAAAGCTCAAGGGGCGGTGCACAAGAAATACTTACAACTAGGCAGTTGGCACTAGCATCTACAGATGAGGGATACCATTTGTCTTTTGTTTTTCTGGGACTGTGTTACTTCACTCAGCATGATGTCCTCTAGCTCCAGCCATTTTCCTGCAAAGCTCATGATGTCGTCTTTCTGATGCATAGAACTCCATTGTGTAGATGTACCACATTTTCTCTATCCACTCATCAGTTGAGGGGCATTTGGGTTGGTTCCAGCTCCTTGCAATTGTGAAGAGAGCTGAAATAAACATGGCCGTGCATGTATCTCTGTGGTGGGGTGAGTCTTGAGGGTACATGCCTAGGAGTGGTATGGCTGGTTCGGGTGGCAAGTTCATTCCAAATTTTCCAAGGATCTGCACACTGCTTTCCATAGTGGCTGTATGAGTTTACATTCCCACCAGCAGTGGATGAGTGCTCCCCTTTCCCCACAACCTCTCCAGCACTTGGTATCATTTGTTTTCTTGATCCTGGCCAGTCTTTCAAAAGCTTCTGTACAGCAAAGAAAATACTCAGTGAAGTGAAGAGAAAACCCAGAGTGGGAGGAAACCTTCACCAGTGATACATTCAACAGTGCACTGACTTCCAGAATATATAAACTACTCAAAAAAACAAAAAAGTAAGAAAACAAATGAATCAGTCAAAAGATGGAGTAAAGACCTGAACAGAGACTTCACAAATGAGAAAATAAATATGGCTGAGAAACATCTTTAAAATTGTTCATCACTAATAATTAAAGAAATGTAAATTAAAACCACTTTAAGATATCATCTCACTCCACTAAGCCTGTCTAAGTTCAAGAAAACAAATGATACCAAAGGCCCGAGAGATTGTGGGGAAAGGGGAACACTCATCCATTGCTGGTGGGAATGTAAACTTATACAACTACTATGGAATACAGTATGGAGAACTCTGAAGAAACTGAAGATGAGATTACCACCTGACCCAGGCATACACTCTTGGGTATATAACCACAAGACTCATCCTACCACAGAGATACATGCAGAGTCATATTCATTGCAGCTCTCTTCATGTTAATGACAGTGATCACAATTGCTATTGTTACTAATACTATTATCTCTTCTGTTATATCAATTCTAAATTATTTATTAATGGTTTACCTAAACACTTTGCAAAGCATTTTTCATAAACTGCATTACTTGATTGCTGATAGAACCAACACAGTGAGTTTGGATGTGAAAATGAAAGAATTTCAAGGAGTTAGGAAATTTACTCTAAATAAGCAGGGAAAAGTGGCAGAAACAGGAGATAGGTGCATTTCACTTGGAATCTTGAACTGTGTGTATCTTCTATGGCTGGAGAATGGCAAATACCTGAACTTGTGGAGATCCATACCAGGCTCTCTGGAGGTTTCCTATTGGCTTTTAAAGTGATTTTGGAAATCGCCTTAGAATCCTGAACAGAGTAACAAGTAGAAATCCTGAACACATTTCTGAATAGACTGAAACTTTCTGCCAGAACTTCTTTGTGACAAGCAGACACAGAAATTCACTTTTAGCTACTTTTCTGTTTTCCATTCCAAACCATTTCTAGAAACTAAGGAAGGAAAAGATTATTCTGGACAAGATATTCAGGGTATTTTTCTGTTTGGTGGAGTTCTAATGGCAGCTGTGTGTCAGCTGGTCGCATGGCATTTGCATTTAAGTATTTAAAATTGATGAATGAGGAGCTCCACTTACTTCTTTTATTTAGAACAGGCCTTAAGGTGCCACCCACATTTAAGGACTAGCTTCCTACCTAAGGTACACCAAACCAAGAAAATTTCACAAATACTCACAGAGGCTTATCCATTATGTGATTCTTAATTCTGGTGAGTTAATCAATAATTGACATTAATCATGACAAGTACATTGTTTTTAGTCAATAACCAATCAGTATCTTATTGGAATGATCATCTTTTCAATCTTTTCTTTGAATTGAACCTCTTAACCTTCCAACTGCTACTTGGACTCATTACCAACCAAACAAGTATTTCCTGGGCAACATATGTAGCATAGATTTGAAAGAGAAATAATCAAACCAATTCCTATCAATGCAATTTTCACTTATACCAATATGGTCTTAGAATTAATTCAATATTTCCAAATATCTGATTTTATATGGGTACGTAGGAAGAACCCTTATGATTATGCAGTTTTAGTATCATGATATTATTTTGCTCATAAGACGTTTATGATCCTGTAATTTTTGGATTAAATATACTCTAGTCTGGCAACCATGGGAAAGGATGAGAGTGCTTTCATCTAGCAATTAGTCGGATGCCATTTATTAATAAGATGATGACATTTTCAACTACACCACACTTTAGATTCATGAATTTAATTTCTTCAGGAGAAATTTATTCCAGATAAACAAGAAAAGAATGGGAGAAAAGTAAAAATTCCAAAACAAGAACAACAAAACCAGAATCTTAGGACTTGGAAAATTGATCTACATAGTCACTGCACTGTGAACTAATCTCAAACCTCTGAATTTGTGGAAAACCAATTGTTGACTTTTGACAAATAGTTAAAGCTTTTGTGCCATTGAAATATTGTCCCCACATAAATATCCCTGTATCCAAAGGCTCACTGAGGACTAGAAAGATGAGTTAGAAGTTAAAAGTTCATAATGCACTTGCAGAGAATCTGGGTTCAGTTTCTAACATGCCCATAGCAGCTCACGACATTTTGCAACTACAGTTCTAGAACTGTTGCCTTCGCTCCTCTCTACAGGAACCAACTCCACATGCATGGCACACACACACACACACACACACACACACACACACACACACAGGTAGGCAAATATACATACCCTGCAGCATCTACTATGTTACATTTTGATTATACCTTAATAAAAAACAGGCTGACTCAGCAGTTATTTCATCCAAGAGCAGATACAAATTACAGAGAACATGTCTTTCAGATTTCTCTCGAGATTGTGCTCTAGAGCTAGGCTTTCCCTTTGTTTTTGTGAATAATTTTATCCATTGCAATGGAAAGTGAAAGCCTGACTCTTATCAGAGAAGGATTATGTCCTTTGAGCTCTAGACCTAGAATGCCATGTACACAATTTCTGTCATTGTTTGCAATGAAATTAGCACTGCTTGTGCCACTTTGATATGTAAAGCATGCATGCATACGACCTACATCCTCTTATTAATTTGGATCGAGAGCACGAATGGTCATGAGGGATTACGTTCGTATTACCAGGCCTCAAGAGGTGCACATGGTTCCATGACCTTGTTTACATTATTTTGTAAAGTTAGTTAAAATGTACTTTTCCAAAGTATGTCCATAATATAAAAGTAATTTGGGTTGGTTCCCCACTCTGGCAATCCCACATGGAAGTAAAGCATGTTCTTGGAGTGGCTTAAGCCTCATGTGACTTTTTATCGGGAGCTGGGGGTTCACGGCCTTTTTATAACCTCACATTCTGGTGCTGTGAACTCGGATCGCCTGACTTTTCGCCTGCCCCCTCCCCCATACACACCCTCAGGATAGCCCGACCACCCTTTTGGGGAACCCCTGGGAATTGCCAGCAGAGTATTTCTCTGGACAACCAGCTTCTGCATGTTTTTGTTTTTGCTTTTTTTTAATTTATTTTTGTATGTGGATGAATGTACTGTCTGCATGCAGGTCTGTGCACCCGTGTCGTGCAATGCCGCGGAGGTCAGAAGAGGGTCTCGGATTCCCCTGGAACTGGAGTTCTCCTGGAATTGGAGATACAGACGGTTCTCAGCCACCATGTGGGTGCTGGGGATCGAACCCGGGTCCTCTGCAAGAGTGTCAGTGCTCTTAACCGCTAGGCTATGTCTCTGCATGTTAGCTCTGCTCTTCCTCACTCTTCCTCCCTCTCTCCTTCCCTCTGTCCCTCCCACCCTCCCTCTCTCTCTCCCCACCTTGGCCTCTTAGGCTGTTTCTATCCTCTCTCCACTTCTCCTCTCAGCCTTAGCCTGCTGTTTTGAACCCACTGATATTTGCAGGCTATCTCAATGGGTTCCCCAGCCTGCCACACACCAAACCCTCTCTGCAGTTCTCTCTGGACTGTGAAACTGCAGCACCTTGGGTCCAGGTCTGTAATTGACCTCCCCTGTGGACTTGCGATGCTGAGCCCACAGGCAAGTAGGTCCCCATTTCGTACTTCAGAGTTTGAGAAAGGATGCTTCCTTAACACTCAAAGTACTTTTTAGGCTGAGTTTTCCTAACCTGTTCTGTCCTGCTCCATGCTGCTTTGCTTCCCTCCCCCACCCCACATGCTCTGATCTATCTTTCCCCTCTCTCCCAACCTCCCTGCACCCTTAGCAGATTTCTGCAGTAACAGGCTGCATCCTAAATACAAGCCTTTTCTTTTTTCTTTTTTCTTTCTTTTACTGTGGCTCCCCCCACCAACCACCACCACGCAGCTTTTCCTGCCATGCAGCTTTTTGCCTCTCCAGCACCGCACCATGATGTACCACCATGCCCCATGCCGCATGCCTCCCCCCCCCCCTCCAGGGGACCATTCATACAGAAATGGGAGCAGCAGACTGTTTCCACGCCCACTCATGACGCTACCTCATTTCCATGATGGCACTGAGCCATATACACGCCATTGAGACCAGGTGGCAAGAAGCTTGGCTTTACATCAGAGCTTATAACAACTAATGCCATGTTATAATTCTTTTACAATTTATTTAATGCCATATTCTGATCCTTTCACAGTTTGGGTTTTGGGGTTTTATATTGGATTATTATAAAAAGGCAATTGAAATTCCATTAATACATTTTTATGTCAGAGTGACCAAGTTTTGTCTATACCATTTTTCATCTGTTTCAAAATACAATCAATTTTTCATCTTTACTTTTGAATGGATAGTTAATTTTTGTACAGGCTTCTGTTTGAGATTTTTACATCATTTGGCTTTTTAAGAAAACTGTTTTTATATATATTTTCTTTACAAGACTTTTACATAATTTAAGGGATTATTTCAGATTTGGGCATTTTATCAGATTTTGGCATTTTCCATTTCATTTTTTTTCATAATAAACCCCATTTTATTCAGAAATCCATTTTTGTTTTTGCTTCTGTATACAAGCCTCCATATCTGAGAAGGTGTGTCCAAGCCTCCATATCTGAGAAGGTATGTCCTCTATGACCTGTCCTGCTTGCATCCAGCTTATGCCTCAAGCAGTAAACTTTCACTTGGCTCGGACCTTTTGATTTTCCCAGTAACAATAAATTTATTCTCATTAAATTAGCAGGTAATATACAGGCGTGCACACACAGCCTGTGCTGCAAAGCACAGTGTGGGCACACAGGCTGTTTTCACCTAAGTAGAAGTCTTAAACTCTAAATAATTCCATATAAATGTGACAAATGCAATTAACGGTTCCACAGTCCTGGACAACGATGGACAAATTTAGATTTACGAGTGCAGCAGATCAGGGAACTGAGAATTTTCTGTGCCTTACCATCAAGTTACTCTGGGTAACAACACCTACCTCTGACATTTTAGGGAAAAAGGGATTTCCTGTTGTTAAGTCATGTGTCTATCCAACCTGTCTCTGTGTTATAACTGTTCTTCAGTGTGTCTTTATAGCTGTCATGTGTCCATGTTCTCCTATATGCTTTTGTCAAAACAAAGTGGCCACTTCAACCTTCTCTCATTTTATATTGTACACACAAAAAAAACAAAAATTAAATTAAGTTTATTTTTGGCATGCCTCTTTTTTTTGTCTCAAAGGCCTGATTTGAACCCAGATTCCTAGGTTTCTACAGTGTATGTGAAGGTTTCATTTCTTGTCTGTCCAAATTATTTTCTTCACAGATATTATAACTAAAATGTTCTTTCCAGCTTTTTTTTTTCTTGTTTCCAGATGTCTGAAGACCTGATTTTGACCATTAGGAGTTCACTAACAGATGTTTGGCTTCTGACAGCTGTGCTACCATCCTTCTGACCAGAGACCATTTTAAAAATCCCTGGATTCATTCATAATCTGGCACTTGGACAGTGGCACATGGCTTCCCCTGCAAATTCTTACCTTCAATGAAATAGCCTAAATACCTTTGGTATTGTCAGTTCTTTAATTATTGTATATATAATTCTGTTTTCCATCACTTGTTAAAGTATTTCAATAAGTTCATAGTTTTTGAACTAAAGATGCAAGATGTCATCTCAGCCTTGGCAGTACAACTACTTAGATCTCCATGTCTTAAATAATATTTCTAAAGGTGTTTTTTTTTCTTTCCAATACATGTGACTGTTCCGTATAACCACTAGGATAAAATCTTTTGAAGGAATGTGTGGATAAATGTGTGCATGTGTATGAGATTATTAAATATCATATTAGGATCTGTCTGTGTATAACTGCAATGCATGTGCCTCTGCTCAGTACAAACTTTATAAACTGTAATTGCCAAATTTATTTATCAGAACCTTATTTATGAGTATATGCATGAAGTACTGTTCACTTTTAAGAATTCTATAATGTAACTCTGGCATATCCAAGAAATCGTGTTCCACCTACCAGGTACTATATACTTTGTTACAGCCTCAAGTGAAACAGACATTGTTTTATATATCTGTTATACTTTGCACATGTTACTTTTACTATTTTTAAGAAAAATTAGGTTTTGCCTCCGGTGACTACATGGACAGTCTGAATATAACCAATTTGGGTGAGCCCTAAGCATTTCCTGTCTTCTGTTGGTATGTGACAATGCCCCCCACCTTCCTTTTCCTTCTCAAAGTTATAATTCAAAATCTGGGGACAAGTGACATGCCTCATTTGAGATAGTCCTAGAGAGTATCGGTTTTAACCTCTTTATTATCTTGGGTTTATTTCATGGGCAATGTTAGAACTTTATTGCCTGTCATGGTTTATATACATTGTACTTTGAGTACATAAATGACCTAACGTCAATTTGATACACCTGAGCTGAGAAACCTCAATAATTGCCTTCATTGGACTGGCCTGTGCCCATTGTGGGCAATGCCATTCTTGGCCAGATATTTCTATATTGTATAAAATAGCCTGAACATGAGCCAGCAACACAAGCCAGTAAGTAGCATTCTTTCCTACCCTGTGCTGCAGCTACTACCACCAGGATCCTACTATGAGCTTTTATTATTAGTCAGAATATTTTGCCACAACAATTAAAAATTTATTAAGAGTGCTTAAGTCAATGTTCAAGCTTTACTTACTTATGGGTTATATGGTAATTAAACTACCAAATTAATTCAACTAATCCTCTTGGAGGTTTAGCCACCACACTTAAGGCTCCAATCTGATTTTGCAAGAGGAATTTGAAGGTACAATATTTTGTCCCCTACCCTCAGAGGTCGACTTGGGCCTAGCGTCCTGCATCTGCACTGTCCTGTGGCAGTGAGTCACCATTCATCCCGGGCCAGGGAGGTCTTGGAGATTCACTTAAAAGGACTTCATCTGGCCAGTGTCCAGTCAAGGGAGGAAAGTCCATATAGAGGAGAAACTCCTCATGCTTGGAAGGGAAGCTCTGGTCAAGCAAGGCCTGACTTTTTCCTCACAGACATAGAACTGGTGAAGAGAGCCAGGCACAAGGCCTGAGTGATCCCCTAAGGACCAGAATCTCAACTGACCTTAACACCAAAACAAACTTCATTTATCTGAGCTAACCATGTGGTTTTAAACACCCCTACAAGAAACTGTAATCTAAAGAAGAGAAAATGAAATAATTTATTACCAGGGAGATAGGTGAGAGACTTACTGTGCCAAGTTAGGAACCTACTGTGTCATGCTAGAACATATCTCAGAGATAGGTGACAGTTTAATGTGCCATGCCAGAAAATACCACCTTTTATATTTTCATGTTTATGGCCCTCATTCTAGAGCTCTGTGCACTAAAACTTTTTTCTAATTCTTCAAACCAGGGTACAGGTCCTCTCTCCCTCTACAGACCCTACACAGGGACACTTGAATTGCTAATGCACCAAGAAGCCACCCACCCCCATTGGTAGTGTGAAGTCTCTGCACTGGTATACTCATATAAGACTTAACCAGCTTGTCTTTTCAGTTGCAGAGAAAATGTCCACTAAGTACTCGTCACTATCGAACTGGATCAAAACCACAGGGCAGAGCACCCAGAGCAGCCAAAATGTGAAACCAGATTCTAACCCTCCAGCCTAACAACTGTTCCCCAAAGACTTTGGCCCCCATCAGCTCTGAAACAAAAGGCTGGAATGTTAGGTCTGGGCTTCCCAGAATCCCAAGAGGCACACAGATGCCTACTTCCTCCAGAGGCTGTTAATCTTCTGACCTCTTCCTCTGTACATGAGGCCCTGCCCCATGGCTATAAAGGGGTGGGCCCCAGTTGCCATCTTGTCTCTGCCCTGCTGCCTTTCTTCCACCACGTGTATGCAGGCGTCCTGCTCTGCCAATCCTGCATGGAAGTAAAGCATATTACTGGAGTGACTTAAGCTTCATGTGCCTTTTTATCTTGGGACTGGGGACTGGGGGTGCACAGCCTTTTTATAACCTAACAGGCATGTTGGCACCATTGCTGGGAATTCATATGATCAACTGAGCGGCTGTCTGGAAGACTCTGTTTCATTGCGGCTATCCACCCTTCTCTGGTTTTTATAATTCTCACTCCTTCTGTAATAATCCCTGAGGCTTGAGATTAATAGATATGGTCAATGGGATGGAGCTCATGTGTGGTTCCATTAGCATAGCCAAACACACATGCCTGGACAGGTCATAGAGAAAAACTCAATTTTACCAGATATCTAAACCAACATAATTTCTTACATTAATCTAAATATGAATCCTCATATTTATAGACAAGTATATTTTCATCCCTCATAAAAGAAGCTTCTTTTTGCAAAAGATGAAGACTATTACAGAGTTATACATGAATAAGTATCTGTGACACACTTAACCCAAGTGACACATTTTCAATGAAACTTCTACATTGAGGATGAATATATCTTTCTCAACTCTCACCAAAGAAGTTTCCTTTTACAGAACACGGTGATAACACAGAAACTTACAATTGCCCAATGTTCAGAGGACAAGAGGTTTCCAGAGAGCTTATCCCTGATTAGGACATGTTTAAAGCTTAAATCGTTATCTTGTAAAATTTCCAGAGAAGATTGCATGCAGTGCATTGAGAGAATGAGAGCTGTGGCTTCATCAGAATGCTGCCTTTGTAGCACATGATACAGACTCTTTTGTCTCTTCTGTTCACATCATATCCCTGGCTTACCAGTACACATGATTGTTCAGACACATTGTGCATCCATCAGTTTATCACAAAGGGGCAGTGCTTTCCTCACGGGCTGGTTTCAAGGTAAACTTTTCTGTCAAAGCTGAGAATTGGGAGAGCTTATAGTAACAAATCTTTGCAACCCACAATTTAGAGACTTTATGGCTTTTAATGCTTGTTGAAGTGCTTGAGGAAATAGAAAGCAATACATAAACACTGGTGTTTATTTCTACTCTTCTATTACTATGGTTTAGCTGTTATTTTCACTATATGGAAATGGATTTTTTCATGAATCACTTTAGAATCCTAAGAAAGCTATAATAGAAAAAAACAATAAAGAATAGTGCTCAGGAATCCAGCCAGCCCAAATTTTGCAGTTTTTCAGGTGTTTGCAAATCTTTGACTACACCATAATTTGAAGGCTTCTCCTGTAAAGATTAAAATCTTGTAAACATAAAAGCCTGCCTGTTTTAAGCTTATGAGTGCTTAAAAAATGGGAGTTTACAGAAGTATTAAAAGAATTAAAAAATATTTAAATTCAGATTTCCTTCTCATATAATCATATTTGCACACTGCACATTGGAAAGATTTCATTGAACTCATTAGTATCTCTTTCAAACTACCCTTTCTTGTTCTCCTTTCTGTCATAGTAGACCCTTTCATCCATTTGTTTACGGATATACTGGTATGCACTGGTTTTCAAATACACTAATAAACACATAATTATAAAACATTTTTATTAATTCCTTGAATAGTTCACACAATGTAAGTTGATCATATCCACTCTCTACTCCTCTCAATAACTCTTTCAAAATCCATAATTTACTTCCTAACTAACTCCCAAATTTGTGTCCTCTTTTTTTATATATAAATAAGCCAATCAGCCCAATTTGTAATACCCATGTGTGGGAAATCCAACTTGAATTGAGGGCTGGGTTTCCAACTAGCACCACATGGCCAAGAGTCTGGCTCCACTCCAACGAGGAGCAAGCAGCATGACCTGGGTGTGTGATGCTGGGTGGAGCCAGGTGTGTGGTGGCACGGAGTTGGGGGGCTCATGATTGGTCCTGGGAACTGACGTCATTTGGTTTATAAAAGCAAGCAGTGGCAACCAGTAAATCGGATTCCAATTAACATTATCACAGAGTTCCCGGGGTGAAAATTTTATTAATTATTGTGTGCATACAGGCTAAGGTAGGCCTGAGTTTCGTTTGGGTGGCCAGTGTGGTTGGAGAGAGGTTCCTTTTAACGACCACCAATCTGGGTAGCTGATGTGAAATTCCTGTCCAGGCTCTGGGCAAGTGGGAAGTCATGGCCAAGAGTGGAACATGTGTCTTGTGGGTCCAGGCTAAGAGCCTAAGTTGGAGTTACGACTTAGGTTGGGCTGCGGGAAGCAGCCGGTTGGTCTCTCCAAAGAGGGGCCAGCTCCCTACACTGTCCACAAAGCGGGCAGTGTGTCCCCATTCCCCTGGGAATGGGGTCACTGCTCGGCATAGAAAGAGAAGCTTCCTGCACCCATGGATTTCTTGATGTGGGGCTAGCCACTTGTGACCACACCATAAAATAGAATGGACTTTCCCACCCCCAAAAGTCATCAACTATCATAAATAAATAATTTTTAAAATACATCCATATGAAATGAATGGGAATAAGAGGAAATAATGTGGAGGGAGGTTTATGTATGGAGTGATAGGAGTATGGCGCAGAGGAGAAGGTGGGGGGAGGGATAACTAACACTAAAGGTAATAAAAAAAAGCCATATAGAAAACTACTATTTTGCCGGGCGTGGTGGCGCACTCCTTTAATCCTAGCACTTGGGAGGCAGAGGCAGGCGGATCTTTGCGAGTTCAAGGCCAGCCTGGTCTACAGAGTGAGTTCCAGGACAGCTGGGGCTACAGGGAGACCCTGTCTCAAAAAGACCAAAAAAAAAAAAAAAAAAAAAACTACTATTTTATGGTCATGCATGTATTATTTATAAGCTTTATGCATTTATATATGCTGTATTCATAAAGGAGAGTATAATTGAACTTCACCACCAAGTTTAATTGAACTTTACCACAAGATATAATGGTCCTTATAGGAGATATAGGTTGCCAAATAAAATATGTAGTACCAAATTTGGAAACGTCCCCCCAAGTTTTTGGTTGGGTGTTTTAGAGATCCAAAATCTATACATAAGATTTACTGCCAATGTTCTTGATTGACCAAGAGAACATTATGGTAATGTTCTACAGCTGAAGCCATCACAAATATTGGTCACAAAATATAGGGGAATCAAGTTGGTAATGACCAGGAAGTTTTCTCTTTGCTGATTAGACTTCAGAGTACAAGAAGCTGCTATGTAGATTTCTTGGGAAACAAACTCAAAAACAGTCTTATCAAGTTATATATCTTTAATTTTTTTAATTTATTTATTATTTTTTATGACTGTCTGCACGTAGGTTGGTGCACCCATGTTGTGCAATGCCGCAGAGGTCAAAAGAGGGCATAGGATTCCCTTGGAACTGGAATTAAAGACGGTTCTTAGCTGTCATGTGGGTGCTGGGAATCAAACCCAAGTCCTCTGCAAGAGCAGTTGGCTCTCAACTGCTGAGCCATCTCTCCAGCCCCCAAGTTATACATCTTGGGGACTAAGATGGTGCTTTGAATGAAAATGTCCCCCATAGGCGCCATGTATTTGAACATTTTATTTCCAGTTGGTGTTAAAGTTTTGGGAGCTTTTAGGAGGCGTGGTCTTTTTGGAGGAAGGGTGTCACTGGGAGCAGGCTTTGAGAGTTCTTTTGGACCTCATCAGAGAAGTTTATCTGCGAAGTACACTGTGGTTAATTCAGAAACTCAAAACTAGTCAAAGGAAAGAGAATAAGTGTCTGTGGAACACTCAGCCACAAATACGACATACATGTTAACCCTTCTCTTCAAGACTGAGGGACCACTGAGGAAGAAGGAGAGGTTGTGAAGGACCAGAGTGGAACAGTATCTTCTGAGTCATGAACCTATAACAGATGTGGTTGCCTTCACAAGCACTACAAAAGATCAAGACAATAAAAATTCTAGGGTGGAGAAGGAATAGATTCATGAGTTTCCACCCTTCGATGAGTGGATGTTGACAGCTGATGACTTCTGGAAGACAGTCAATTTTATGTAGAACATGGCATCTGGTAGGCCAAACATGCTCCATAGCCATAAGCATGAGTTGAACTGAATGGATTATAATCAAAACAAAACTAAACTAAAAGGACAGAAACTTGGGTGGGGATGGTAAGTTTGGAACAGTCCTGGAAGGAGATAGGGTCAAGGCTGGAGGGCTGGGAGTGGATAGGATTTAAAACATACTACATGCATGTATGAAATTCTCAATGAACTACTTAAATATATTAAAATAGGATCTGACTAAAAGTATGCATTTAATTCAAACTTCCTTGCTAACATAGAAAATGAACGCTTAACCAGCCCACTGAAACACAGATTTCTACTCATTCCCTCTAGTCATGTTTTCTTTATGTAGATAGGCAAGAAGACAATTTAAACAAATATTCAAAGCAAAAATGAAATGGGACTCTTAGTGTATCACAATGTTTTCTGTTGACCAAGAAAATCAACAAGGTGATTTTGAAAGTGATGGGAAGAGATTTTTTTTTTTTTTCGGTTCTTAGCCTCAGCCTTTAATGGCTGCGCTATCCCCACAGCCCAAGGGAAGAGATTTCTGAATGTGATGGGAAGAGATTTCTGACCCATTGCTATTTTATTCCCATTGCTATTTAAAGGTCATTTTCTACACCAAGTATACATTATGATGACCAGCATTGGCTAAATTATTGAAAAATCATCTTCTAAAGGCAATGTGCTAAGGATGATTGTTTATTTTTCTTATATTTAACATGCATTTTCTGTATAAGCCAAATTAATAACCTCTCTGTCCTTAGGATATATAAAGAAGATTCTCTCTCTCTCTCTCTCTCTCTCTCTCTCTCTCTCTCTCTCTCTTTCTCTCTCTCTTTGGAAGGAAAGAGTTTATTTGGCTTAGACATCCCAATCACAGTTTGTCAATGAGGAATGTCAGGACAGAAACACAAGGCAGGACCCTGGAGACAGAAGTTGAAGCAGAAATCATGGATGAACACTGGTTACTTGCAGCTTCCACTGGATAAGGCTCAGTGTGCTTTCTTTCTTTCTTTCCTTCCTTCCTTCCTTCCTTCCTTCCTTCCTTCCTTCCTTCCTTCCTTCCTTCTTTCCTTTCTCTCTCTCTCTCTCTCTCTCTCTCTCTCTCTCTCTCTCTCTCTCTCTCTTTCATTCTTTCTTTCTTTCTGTTAAGTCCAGGCTTCCCCAAATCCTAAGGGGCACACAGGTGCCTACTTCCTCCAGAAGCTGCCAATTATCTAACCTCTTCCCCTATATCTGAGGTCCTGCCCCATGGGTATAAAGGGTAGACGCCAGCAGCCATATTCTCTGTGTGTGTGTGTCTATCTCTCTGTCACCCCCACTCTCTCTCTGTTCCCCCTCTCTCTGTCCCCCCTCTCTTTCTGTCCCCCTCCTCTCTCTCTGTCCCTCTCTGTCTCTGTCTGCCTCTCTCTGCCCCCTCTCTCTGCCTCTCTGCCTCCCTGTCTCTGCATCTCTGCCCCCTGCCATGCTGTCCATTCCCATCATGTGTCTGCAAGCAGCTCACACTGGCAGTCCCACATGGAAGTAAAGCACATACCTGGAGTGGCCTAAGCCTCATGTGCCTTTTATTGGGGTTGCATGCTTTTCATAACCTAACATTGGTGCTGCAACCTCAGTTGGGGTTTGAGACGCTTGCTCACTGGTGTTTTGATCTGTTAGAGTACTTGCCAGTTCTCACCCCAAAAAGGACTTCCTAACAAATTTTGCAACCCCTGGACCTACCAGCTGCATATTTCTCTGGACAACCAGCATTTCATGATGAGGTACCACTCTCCTCTCTTGCTACCCTCCTTCCCTCCCTCCCTCCCTCTTTCTCTCTCCACTCCTGTTCCTTGTACTTCCTCCCTCCTCCCTCTGCTTCTCTCAGCATTAGCCCTTCATTGTTTTGAATCCACAGGCTCTCAGACTGCCTCAAACTGGGTTCCCATGCACAGGTGGTACAGGTCTCTGCTCTCCTACTCTCTCCTACTTAACTCCATCTCCCTCTCCCTTCTCTCTGCCTGTCTTTCCTTTCTTCCTTCATTCTTTTAGTCTCCCGATATTTTCCATTCCATTCCATTTTTATTTTTTATTTATTTTTTTTTAATTTAATTTTTATTGATGGTTTATGCATTTCGTACATCATTTTCCAATTCAGATCAGGCATATTTCCCTTTCCCTTCCCCCCCCACCCCCACCCCATCCCAGATCATGTATTCTGCCATAACTGTCCTGGAAAATGGACTGAAATGGTGAATTGGGAAGGGGGAATGGGTGGGAGAGGGACACGGATGTATATTCGATCAAGGCGTATTTATTTGACATGAGTTCAGCAAGTACTCAGTTTTGCCTAGACACTGTCTACAGGATACATGGTGTTTTAGGACTTAGTAAAAGTAAATATGTGTATATTAAACAACATTGGTTTACAGACTCTGATAAAAACGGTAATGCATCTGAGTTAAATGTAGATATAATTCGCTGTTGTCCATTCCATTTTTAAAGAACCCCTGAGTGCCGGCAATATCAGGGATTCCCCCCAATTTTTTCCATTCAGATTGCTCTCTACCGGGATGCTGGGGACAGAATCTGAACCTGAATTTTGGCTTCCTCTGTGACTTAGGGATGCTGACTTCACAGACTTGTAGGCCCGGATTTCAGAGACTCCCACACTGTTCACGCAGACCTGGGGTTTCTGACCAGTGCCCACTTAGAACTAAGATGGACGTGACTTAGCCCTCCGGTGGCTGCTTTCTGAGAATAAAAAGACTTCACTTTTTTTTCCCCTCTCTCCCTCTCTCTCTCTTCCTCTGCCCTCTGTAGTCTTTTTTCTTTCTTTTACTGTGCCTTCTCCACTGCCCCACTGCACCCGCTACTCCCACCATGTGGATTTTGCCCCAGTCCCCATGCACATCGCGGCTTTTTCACTCTCCCCACATTCAAACATACATACTGCAGACTGTTTCCATGCCAACCGTGCTAATCAACGCCCACTCCTCAGCCGCCATCTTGAGGCTTTGTCTACGCATGCCCCTGTTTCCATGGCAGTGCTAAACCACACCCTCTATTATGCCCACATGGCAAGAAGCCTAAATTCACATCAGACCTTGTAATAACTAATGCTGTATTCCTATATTCTAATTCTCTTACAATTTATTTAATGGCAGATCGTTCCTTTCACAATTTTGGTTTTTGGGTTTTATATTGGATTATACAAAGTCAATTGGAATTGCATTAATTCATTTTTTTAATTTTTATTTTTTTATGTGTATGAATGTACTGTCTGCATGTAGGTCTGTGCACCCGTGTTGTGCAATGCTGAGCAGGTCAGAAGAGGGTGTCAGACTCCCCCGGGACTGGAGTCAAAGACGGTTCTTAGTTGCCATATGTGTACTTGGGATCGAGCCAGGGTCTTCTGCAAGAGCAGTTGGCACTCTTAACCACTAGGCCATCTCTCCAGCCCACATTAATACATTTTTATACAGTGTAACCAAGTTTTGATTTTATTGGTTTTTCATCCATTTCAAAATACAATTTTCATTTTTTACTTTTGTATGGATAGTTAATTTTTACAGGCTTTTGTTTGAGATTTTTACATCATTTAGCTTTTTAACAAATAGTGTTTTAGTTTTTTTTATATTTTGTTTACAAAATTTTTCCTAATTTTAAGGGATTATTTCAGATTTTTGGCATTTTTCCATTTCATTGTTTTTTCTTTATAAACCCCATTTTAGTTTGGAAATCCATTTTTTGTCTGCTTCAGGATACAAGCCTCTGGGTTTGATATTAAGAAGGTGTGTTGACATGCCCTGCCCAACCAGCATCCAGCTTTTGCCTCAGGCAGTAAACTTTGACGTGCCTGGGATCTTTTGAGAAGCCTCTACATCTGAGATTAAGAAGGTCTGCTGACTACACCCTGTCTCACTAGCATCCAGCTTTTCCCTCAGGCAGTAACCTTTCACTTGACTAGGATCTTTTGATTTTTCCACTAACTAAATTCATTCTCATTAAATTAGCAGGTAATATGCTCAGGCCACCAGATTTTCCTGCCTGCCCTGTCCACCATCGTTTGCGGGTGTACACCTAAGTAGATGTCTTAAACTCTAAGTGATTCTTCGTAAATGTGATGATTGCAATTATTGGTTCCACAGCCCTGGACAAGGAAGGACAACTTTAGATGAAAGGGGATTTTCCCCACTGTCCAGAGTTAATGGGTACAGTTAGATCATGTGTCTGCCCGAACCTGTCTCTGTGTTATTACCCTTCTTCAATGTGTCTTTGTAACTGTCATGTGTCCGTGTTCTATGTTTTTTGCCAAAACAAAGTGGCCACTTCAAATTTCTTTTATTCTATGTTGTGCACAAATGCTAAAATAAAAATTAAATTAAGTTTACTTTTGGCATGCCTCTTAATTTTTTTTCAAAGGCCCGATTTGAACCCAGGTTCCTAGGTTTCTACACTGTTTATCTGAATGTTTTATTTCTTATCTGTCCAAATTATTTTTCCATTGGTATTACAACTAAAAATTTTCTTTTCCAGGTTTTTTCTTTTTTCCAGATGTCTGAAGACCTGATTTTTTGACCCTTACAGGTTCACTAACAGATTTTTTCTTTTCTTTTTTCTCCTGTGCTATGCCTCCATCCTTCTGACCAGAGACCATTTTAAAAATCCCTGGATTTGGGGCTGGAGAGATGGCCTAGCAGTTAAGAGCGCTGACCACTCTTACAGAGGACCCGGGTTCGATCCCCAGCACCCACATGATGGCTGAGAACCATCTGAAACTCCAATTCCAGGAGAACTCCAGTTCCAGGGGAATCTGACGCCCTCTTCTGACCTCTGCAGCATTGCACGACACGGGTGCACAGACTTGCATGCAGACAGTACATTCATACACATACAGAAATAAATAAAATTAAAAAAAACCCCTGGATTCATTCATACTCTGGTACTTGGACAATTGCACATGGCTTCCCCTGCGATCCCTTCCCTCCAATGAAACAGCCTAAGTACCTTTGATATTGCCAGTTCTTTAATTATCATATATAATTCTGTTTTCCATCACTTGTTAAAGTATTTCAATAACATCATAGTTTTAGAACCAAAGGTGCAAGACATATGTTACAATGCCCCCCCCCCTTCCTTTTCCTTTTCAAAGCTATAATTCAAAATCTGAGGACAAGTAACATGGCCTTCATTTGAGAAAGTACTGGTTTTAACCTCTTTATGATCTTGGGTTTGTTTCATGGGCTATGTTGCTAGAAACTTTTGCCTTGCGTGGTTTAAATCATTTGAAATACCTAAATGACCTTCATACTGCATAGGTTTTTTTCTTATTTGTTTGTTTGTTTGTTTGTTTGTTTGTTTTTTGGTCTTTTCGAGACAGGGTCTCCCTGTAGCCCCAGCTGTCCTGGAACTCACTCTGTATACCACACTGGCCTTGAACTCACAAAGATCCACCTGCCTCTGCCTCCCAAGTGCTAGGATTAAAAGTGTGCGCCACCACGTCCGGCAGAATCATACTGCATAGGTTTAATGTCAACTTGATACACCTGAGCTGAGAGACCTCAATAATTGTCTTCATTGGACTGGCCTGTGCCCATTGTGTGCAATGCCATTCTTGACCAGATATTTCTATATTGTATACAATAGGCTGAATATGAGCCACCAACACAAGCCAGTAAATAGCATCCTTTTCTGGCCTGTACTGCAGCCACTACCACCAGGCTCCTACCATGAGCTTTTATTATTAGTCAGAATACTTTGCCACAGCAATTAAGAATTTATTAGCAGTGCTCAAGTCAGTGTTCAAGCTTTACTTAGGAGTTATATGGTAATCAGAGTACCAAATTAATTCAAATAATCCTCTTGGAGGGTTAGCAACCACACTTAAAGTTCCAATCTGATTTGCCAAGAGGGATTTGAAGGGACAATATTTTGGCCCTTACCCTCTGAGGTCAACTTGGGTCCTAGGTCCTGCATCTGCAACTTTGTGCATGTCCTGTGGCAGCAAGTCACCATTCATCCTGTGCCAGGGAAGTCTTGGAGATTCACTTAAAAGGACTCCATGGCCTAGCGGTTAAGAGCGTGGACCATTCTTACAGAAGACCCAGGTTCGATCCCCAGCACCCACATGGCGGCCGGGAGCCGTCTGAAACTCCAATTCCAGGAGAACTCCAGTTCCAGGGGAATCTGAGACCCTCTTCTGACCTCCGCGGCATCGCACGACACGGGTGCACAGACTTGCATGCAGACAGTATATTCATACACATACAGAAATAAAAATTAATAAAAATTTAAAAAAAAAAAAAAAAAAAGGACTCCATCCTGCCAGTATCCAGTCAAGGAAGGAAAGTCTTTATAGAGGAGAAACTCCTCACATTTCAAAGGGAAGGTGTGGCCAAGCAAGGCCTGACTGTCCTCACATAGATGGAACTGGTGAAAAGCGCCGGGCACAAGGCCTGAGTGACCTTCTAAGGATCAGAAATTCAACTGACCTTAACACCAAAACAAACTTAATTTATCTGAACTAACCATGTGGTTTTAAACGCCTCAACAGGAAACTGTAATCTAAAGAAGAGAAAATGAAATAATTTATTACCAGAGAGATAGGTGAGAGACCTACTATGCCAAGTTAGAAAATATCTCAGAGATAGGTGACAGAGTTAATGTGGCATGCCAGAAAATATCACCTTTTATATTCTCATGGTTATGGCCCTCATTCTGAGTCCTGTGTATTAAAGATAGCCCTCATTCTAGAGCTCTGTGTACTAAAACTACATTTTTCTAATTTCTCAAACCAGGCTGCATATCCTCTTCCCCTCTGCAGGCCCTAGACATGGAACCTCCATTTGCTAATGCACCCAGTAGGCCCTTGTTGGTACTGTGAAGTCCCTGCACTGGTATACTCATATAAGACTCAACCAGCTTGTCTTTTCAGTTGCAGAGGAAACATCCACTAAAAGTACTGGCCATTATCTATCTGGACCATACCCACCCGGCAGAGCACCCACAGCAGGCAAAATGGGAAACCGGATTCTAACCCTCCAGCCTCACAGCTGTTCCCCCAAGACTTTGCCCCTGATCATCTCTGAAGCAGATACAGAAGAGAGAGAACAGCATCCCACTTCCTTATCATATGCAAAAGGCTGGAACGTTAGGTCCAGACTTCCCAGAATCCTAAGGGGCACACAAGTGCCTACTTCCTCCAGAAGCTGCCAATCGTCTAACCCTTTCCCCTGTACCTGACACCCTGCCCCATGTGTATAAAGGGTAGACCCCAGCCGCCATATTGCCCTCTGTCTCTCTCTCTCTCTCTCTGCCCCCCACTCTCTCTCTGTCCCCCTGTCTCTCTCTATCCCCCACTCTCTCTGTCCCCTTGCCCTCTCTCTCTCTGTGTCCCCCTGCTCTCTCTCTGTCCTTCTCTGTCTCTGTCTGCCCTTCTCTGCCCCCTATCTCTGCCTCTCTGCCCCCTGCCATGCTGTTTGGTCCCATCACGTGTCTGCAGGCAGCTCACACTGGCAGTCCCACATGGAAGTAAAGCATGTTACTAGAGTGACCTAAGCATCATGTGCCTTTTATTGGGGTTTCTTGCTTTTTTTATAACTTAATACTTTCTTTTCTTTTCTTTTCTTTCTTTGCTTCTTTCCTTGTTTCTCCCTTCCTTCTTTTCTTTCATTTCTTTCATCCATCATTCCCTTTTTTTTCATACTCAGGTGTTTTATTGGACTTGGATACAATAAATAAACATTGTGGCAGAAAGAATTGGAAAATGATTTGACTTATCATATAAATTGATTCACCTATCAATTTTGAAAAAAGTTTTTAAAAAATTTATGGAATGCTTTTATGTGTTTCATATATAATTTTCCAATCAGTCTAAATCACTTTACACCCACTTCTCCAGCAGGACCAGGACCCTCTTGAACCCCCCCCCCCAAGTTCATATATTCTGTCATTTGTGCTAGGGTCAGCTACGCCAAAATGCTCCCCCTGCTCACTCAGTGGCAGCTCATCCCCTGACCTCTAGTCAGCCATCCCAGAGTGCCTTTCCTAAAGAAGGCTAATTATTCCTCACCCAACCACAAATAGCTGCCAATATTTATTCAGCCAAGGTTGGGCTCTGCTACCCATTTCTGCAGTTGTGTTCTGAGCTTTTGTCCAGTTAAGCTTGCATAGGTCTTGTGCATGCTGTAGATTCATATGTGCAGGGTCCCAGGAGATTGTAGTGTTCATTTCTGGTTGGTCTTACACTACCTCTTTGCCTCTTATAATCTTTCTGGTGTAGGGAAAAAAAGGAAGCCACCTGTGGCTTCTTTTGTGCTAAATTACCTGCTTGTCTGTTTACACTGAAACCTGGCCTAAGGCAGGACTTGTCTCTGCATTAGCAAGCCTGTGATACTTTGAGATCAAAGGCACTCATGAGTTCTTCTGCTCCTAATGCTAGTACTCCTGATGTTATGGAACATGAGGCAGGCCTGGGGACTGAAACCAGGTCCTGAGATATGATGCAACTCTGGGTATAAAAACAGAATGCTCTAAATAAAAGGACGAGTCCTTCATACCATCTGACTGGGACTACTGGCCATTATTTGTGTATGTACTCTTAGCCCACGAGGCTTGTGTAATAGTGACCAGTGGGTTGGATGGCCACCAAGCAGGTCACCAACTCGGGACAGGTCACCGGCTGTGATATGTGGTGAGTGCCCAAGTGGGAATTAGGCTGTAGAATGCCCATCAGGCAGCAGACTGGCATTAGGCTGTAAAGCACCAAGCAGGCGGCAGTCTGGAGGATCTGGGAGTGCCATTAGGTCATCGCCTAGTGTAGCTGCAAGTTTAGACAAGCGGGCAGTGGAAAGGTTGTCAGCCTTTGGCCACACGGTTTAGGACAGCTGCTGGCTGCTGTCTTGTGTCTTCCCTTTTCCCTGTAATCTACATGTGATGGAGTGATACCATATTCTGGCCCCACTTCTGCAATGTTTCCTGAACCTTGGGTGGGTGATGCTTAATATATAGGTGACCTGTCCATGGAACCACATTCTGTAGATACCTTTTCTCCATGGTTTGGTCATTCATGACTTTTTGAGTTCCTGGCCTCCTGCTGCATGTGGGAGCTTCCTTAAAGAGAGTTAAGAGGTTAATTAATGCCTTCTTGGGTCCTTGTTCTATGTTGCACTTAGTAAGAACTTACCTTAGTCTAGGGAATGTGACAGCTGTGGGAATTTCTTTAAGATCTAGGATCTCTCCATCCATGTGTATTTGGCTATATTTCAGTACCACACATGAATTTTCTCCCTTTGATGGAGCTTTAAATCCAATTATAGGTCATTGATTGCCCCAAGATATAAGTGCCTCTACTGCACCAATGTCATATCTTATGCCGAACGTTGATGTGGATATTTGGTCTTAAACCTGATTTGGACCATCATTTGCTTTTCTTTGTTGCCAACTCTCCAACACTACGAGAGTTAACCTTCAAGGGAGGTGGATTCCAGGCCAGGTAGAGCTCCATTGCTCAAAATATGCTCTCTGAAATTTGTCCTGTCTTAGGTAATAGGGTCTTACTTATCTTCAAGTTCTGGAAAGCAACCAAAGACTATGGCAGTAGCCTGTATAATTTGGGGAATCTCTTGGACTATCCTGGCCAATGACTCAAGGGAAGATTTCTCTTGTCTGGTACTTTTTCTTGTTTTGTAGCCTTCAACTTATGCACATGAACTCATGTAGAGATATTGTATATAAAATTGGTCATTAGATTATTAGCCTTAATATAATCATATGTTTTATATATTATATATAATATATGTTATAGATATTATATAATAGTCTTAATATTGAAAAGCTTTTTAGAGATGCAAAACAGGCCAGATCAAACCAGATTAACAAAGTATAAAAGGAGGTTTTTTAGGACACGCTCTGGGGCGGGTCCACTGGTCTCAGAGAAGGAGGCCAGGGGTGTCACTCACATGCTAGGACTGGGCTGAGGGTTTTTATAAGTTCTGGGGAGAGGAAGATGAATTAATGGGGGTGAGACAAAGCATGTACTTGTAAGGGAAAAACTGGTCCAGTGGGAGGGGACAAAAATGGGTCTTTAGTGGTTCATTATGAAGCTGGAATGTAACCATATATGGTCGTAGGCTGTGCTCTCATTGTGTCTGGTGACATCAGGAAGGGAAGTTGCATCAGCTGCCTGAGATGAGGTAGGCTTTTGACCAGAAGAGAAGGATTGTAGGCACCATCTTTAGATCTCTAAGCCCAGGCCCTACCTAACAAATTTGATTATATTTGCATAATTCTTTATAGATGATATTTATAATTGATTTTATTTTTATTGAATTATTCCCATTTTTATACAATATAGTTTGATTCTACTTAGAATCCTTCCCCTATTCTCAGTGTGTCCATTGCCCAACTTAATGTACTCTCATAAGTTATATACTACCTACTATACCCGTATATATATATATATATATTATGTCATATATATATATATATATATATATATATATATATATATATATGACATTGCCTATACAGTCTGATTTGTATTTCAAAATATCCTCCAGTGTGGGTCCATCTCTGGGCCCACTAAGAATCCCATCCCTATAAGATATTGTCTCCTCTCCTGTCCTCCCAGCAGCCATCAATTGTCAAAATTCCATAAGTTGGGTTGGGATTTCATACTCATAAAAAAAAAAATCCTCTGAACTTTAAATGAGGTCCTTCAAATATTTGGTGAAGTTAAATTAACAATAGTATAGAGAAAGGAAAAATAGTCTAGAACAAATGAACCTACATGGTATAATGGTGACATCTGACTTTATTCTGTAGTGTGGACCTAGTCACTGGCAGATAATGAGAAAAGGCTAAAGATCAGATCTACATTGCTCTGATTTATCTAAGAGGGCTGAAAGGCTGAGTAAATAAAAGTGAGAACCTTAGGTAATTTGAGAATTTATTGTGTATATAAGTCTATAAAAATAATTCTAAGCTAAAAATCTACAGTAATAAATGACTACTAGTTGAATGTAGGAAATGTGAAGGGAGAAAATATATGATATATCAAATTTCTAATACTTTCTTAGTTCAAATCCTGACTCAAATTACAGTGTATAGGAAATTGGGTGAATAACATCGCCTCCGTGCTTCGATAAACTATTCTATGAAAACAACATGGAAATAGTTTACTTGATGGTGCCTGTGTCACAGAGGTGATAAGATCAAGAAATGAACAATCTTGGTAAATGGTTTATACAGATTCAAAAGATATTCTATTTACTTACTTCATAAGTTCTGAATATATTCAACCTAGATGGTTTCTTTTATTAATTTTTCTAGATGGTTTCTTTTATATGGTTCTCATCCTGTCAAACATAAATTAATCTCTGTTGGCTGCCCTTCCATTCTAATATCAGCCTGCCCCTATTCTCTGTCTAACACTGTAATTATTATTAACTACATCAATAAAGTGAAAATAATTTTATCCCATGCACACTAAAGCCATGTGACTGATGACAGTCATCAGATCAAAAAAGACATTATGTCATAGATGAGTCACAGACTGAATTAATTGTTCTTTAGAATGACGATTTGTAATCATTCATGTTAGAGTGAGGCTTGGGTACCACATATTCACAGTCTAGAAAACACAAAAAAGAATTTTATATCTCAGAATGAAAGACACGACATTGTTCCTTCTCTGAACTAAGCTCTATATGTGAGCATTATAAAGACAGGGAAAGAGATGGTTATGAAAAATTGGATGCAGAGGTAATCATCTTGTATTAGAACCAGAAATGCAAAGTGATTAGCAAGCAAATTGGAATTAAATCAGAAAATCACAGTTGGCTGAAAGGGCGAGACAATATTATCGGGAGATTTCTTGCCACCAAATACAAAGTACAAGATGACATAATATATGGCACTGTATACCTAAGCATCAAAAAAAAAAAAATAGTAGAACATTGGTGAATGGGCGAGTGAACACAAGAGAGCAATGAAAACCCAGGGACAGTAAAGAAAAAGAATGGAAATAAGACTGAACTGCTACTCACTGGTCTTAGATCTATTTATTAGTTTCCTTTTCTGTTATTGTGTAAAACAACATAACCAAGGCTACTTATAGAATGAAGAGTTTATGGAGTCTGTGGGGTGCATTCCTCATTCAAACCACCATATTTCACTCTCTTTCCACCATTAGGGAGTATCATAGTGCAGAAGGCATTTGCTCCAACCTTAAAAGTTGCCAGAGGCTTTAACAATCACAACTCTCTTTAAAACCCAAAGTTTCTTCTGAGCCTCAATCTACTAACTCTAAGTCCCTGTAACTGAATACACATTGCCATTATGAAAGGGAAGAATGGGGACATAGTGAAGAAATAAAACCAAACAAGAATGAAAGCATACAGGTCAAACACCAAACATAGTACTTCTATATCTGATGTCTTGGACTTTATTTCCAAAGTGCTTTAGATGATGGTTCAGCTGCTCCAGGTTTGCTACCAGAAGCATAGATCTCTCTTGGGCTGGTTCTGCTTGCTATATATAATTTTCCTTAGCTTGGCAGATGTCCCTCATTTGGCATCTTTGACATATTGGGGTTTCAACCACACTTGACTTTCACAGTTTCAAACAATCACCCTTAGGACCTCTTGGCCTTTTAGGGCTTCCTTCTCACAGGGACTCCCCTGCTACATACTGTCTGGCTTCAGTGGCTGTCTGAAACTGCAGAGGAAGAATCAGTGATTCCTCCACTTTTGCATCTTTTATGTCTCTAAATCTAGCATCACGTGACAGAAGCTGCTAAATTCTGCCTTGCAACTTAGACAGACCTTGGCCCTTTTCATTTGTGGGAAAACTTAGTTAAGATGGGTTGCATTCTAAACCAATGGGACCTGCCTGGCCACACCCATGGGGTGGGATATAGTGACAAAAAGGTTTAGGATTTGGCTTTGAGAATTGAGTCATGATGGATATTTAAGCAGACATCTTGCAATAAAATCATTCTCTCTGCATTTGTACCTCAACATGCGTCTACATGCTGTGCTTTCCTGCACGTGTTTTCCACATGAGCCATCCTGGGATTAAGTGGGCCCCACCACAAATCTCAGCAGCTTACCCACAAATGGCGCCCAGACGAGGGACAGGAGGAAACCTTGACAAATTAGGTATGCATACCCCTAAATCTTGCCTTTTTCTTCTCTTTGTTCTCTCTCTCCTTATGTCTATCTGTTGTGGTGGAGCCATCTTTCCTGCTGGTTTCAGTGGATGGGACAAGTGGTCTGAGGGCTTGTGGCTTTGTACACGTGGAGGAAGGCTACAGGGTTCTGGTTTGGCTTGGAGAGTGTGTTCCATTGTCTCCAGGCATGTGCATCCTGGCATGGTCAATCCTGCAGGATAAAAATGCCAGTGACTTCAAGGCTGAATTTAATATTAAGGCTTATCAGCCATGCTTGACCTTGAAGCCATTTTTCATAATTCTACATGTCTGAAAATCTTTGTGGTTTTAAAATCCACCTCCCCAAAAAAGACTTCATCTCCTGCTGTGAGGAACCAGCTCCTCAAGTTCTGGTCCAACCTTAACTTGTTCATATGTAAATTTTCTCCAGGGAGCTCTCCTAGGCCTGAGCCCACTTCTTTCTCTTGAAAATTAAGGCCTTTCACAGGAACCACCCTACCAAGAGAAGCCTCTTCCAAATAATTTCAAGCCTTGGCCATTTTTCTCTTAAATTTTGTGTACAAAATCTGTTTTTGGATAAAAGTGTGTTGCTCTTTTGTCTTCTTATGGGTTTTTTCCAAGTCTAACTCTTCTTACCTAAAACCTGCCAGCTATTTGTAGATCCAACCCTACCAAGAGAAGCCTCTTCCAAATAATTTCAAGCCTTGGCCATTTTTCTCTTAAATTTTGTGTACAAAATCTGTTTTTGGATAAAAGTGTGTTGCTCTTTTGTCTTCTTATGGGTTTTTTCTAAGTCTAACTCTTCTAACCTAAAACCTGCCAGCTATTTGTAGATCCAAGATTGGGATTCAGCTAGCAGCAATTCAAATCCATTTCAGCATGCTTAACTTAAAGTGTAATAATTTTACTTAATCCCTGGGTACCCTAGACATCCTTTGAGTAAATATATGTGTACAGTTAAAATTAATTGGTTAATTTAATTTTATCTTTATGAAACCATCTTTGACAAATTATTCCATTCCATTTTAATTTATCTTCAGGAAATGGTCTTACACTGTGAATGGGTTTCAATGAGCTCTTTGGCCAAAATTCCCCACTTGATGCCCTTTTTAACTACAGCATTACTTTCTTCCAAGTCTCTACGGTAATGGCCTGTCATGCTCTGCTTACCACATTTAACCACTTTTCTAGTCCAACTTCATATGTCTTCCACCTTTCTTCCAAACCACTTTGGTCAGGTTCTTCATAGCCACATCCAACTCCTAGTACTAGTTACTTTTCTGTTGCTGAGTAATAATATCATGACCTAGACAATTATATAAGAAAAAATTAATTGGGTTTATGATTCCAGAAAGATGAGACTCTATCAGGTGGGGAGGCATAACATGAGGCAGCTGGAGAAGGAAACTGTGTGCACTCGTATTTTCAGTTAGGCATAGAAAGCAGAAAAAGACAGACTAGATGAAACCACAGTGCCTGCCCCCCACAGTGGCAAGCTTCATCCAGGAAGGCCACACCTCCAAAATTTTCTGAAATAATATAAAAAAAAAAACTGTGGTCAAATATTTGGAGCCTATGAGTAATAGTACTCATTCAAATCCACCACAGTGTCCCTTAGGCTTTTAAAGCCAGAAATTAGAAACCAAACACTTCACCTCAAAACAAGTATCCTAAAGCTCCTCTATGAATGATTTAGAAAGAGAAGAAAATTTTCATTATGTAATTTCATTATGCATTTTCTTTCATTTCTGTATTTCAAGTGAAAAAATAATAGCAACTGAAAAAGTAAGATTCTGAAAATGATAGGTTAGAATTAATAAAATACTCTTTTGACATTTAGATCTAATGCTTGGTATTTCAATGAATGAAATTTACATTTTCAAAAAATTGCCAAGTTTTATTTATATTTTATTTTATTTATTAGATCTATATTAAATTTATTATATATAAAATATTATATACAAAGTTATTGAAATGTAAATATAATAAAAATAAATCAAGTAATATATTTATATATTAGGTTAGTGTGGGAATTAAATGATTCAGAATGATATATCCAAAGAACCAGTGAACCTGTGTTGCCTTTTTTATGGGAAGTTGACAAGACAAAGATATGGAACAATGCTTTCAAGAGAAAGAAGGCTTGAAGACTTGTTTTATTTTGTATCACCTAATCAATGAGCTAAAGTGCTGGCACATGGATCAAAAATACTCTGAGCAACATACAGTCACACAAAGGACACTATGCTAGAATCAGTATGAGATGGTCTTTGAGTGTGATAGTTAGAAGAAGAGAAGGGAGACAAGAAACTGGTCCAGTGGCAATTATTTCTCAAACTGAAATCACAGACTCAATTAATTTCAGCTAGAATTCCAAATGAAAAAACTAGTTATTATAAGAAATGAGGGTAGAGGGCTGGAGAAATGGCCTAGCAGTTAAGAGCACCAATTGCTCTTGCAGAGGACCGGGGTTCGATCCCCAGCACCCACAGGGAGGCTGAGAACTGTCTGTAACTCCAATTCCAGGAGAACTCCAGTTCCAGGGGAATCCAACACCCTCCTCTGACCTCTGTGGCATTGGATGACACGGGTGCACAGAGCTACATGAAGACAGTACGTTCATACACATAGAAAATAAATAAAAATTTAAAAAAAAGAAATGAGGGTAATGAAGGTAATTTTTTAGCACCTGCTTTACACACGGAAGTGAAAAAAGATTATAAATGGCCTCAACTTTATGACACATAAATACTATATGTGAAAAAATTTATAACCATATCCACATATACATGTACATATACACTCATGTAAATATTAAAATAGTAAATGATTACAAACTTACTTACATATAGGTGTTCATATATAATATGCCAATACAAAAAATAAAGGATTATAAATATAACTAAATGTATGTACAATTATGATATATGCTATAATATGTGGTGCCATCCCATTCATTCCCATGGTGAGTGATGTAGGAACCAGATGCAAGAAAGCACAGCACATAGACACATGCTGAGAATTCTAAATACAGAGAGAGGCTTTATTCAAAATGGAAAAAATGCACAGGGTTGTTTTTTTTTGTTTTTGTTTTTTGTTTTTTTTTCATCTCCTTATAGTCCCAGCTGGCCTGGAACTCACTCTGTAGACCAGGCTGGTCTTGAAATCACAGAGATCAACCTGCCTCTGCCTCCCAGGTGCTAGGATTAAATGTGCACACCACCACACCCAGCTTAAAGACAGTTCTTAGCTGCCATGTGGGTCCAGGGAATTGAACAGGAAGACCAGTCAGTGCTCTTAACCACTGAGCAATCTCTCCAGCCCTCCAAACTGGACAGGTTTTATAGGCAGGGTGATTTCACCTGCCAGGGCTCAATCTCAGACCCCCTACATCAAGCCCTTTCTGTACACCATGTGCTGCAGCTCCAACCCTGCATCACAAGTTGTGTCACAAGGTGTTTATGAGCTGCTCTCCCTCTGTGGGGCAGTGTCAGTGATGTCTCATAACTTCCACCTGTGCCTCTGGGAAGTGCTGGCTGGAAAACTAGCCTATTCATACCTAAATTAAACTCCATTTTCTCACATCTTACCCTTTTAATTTTGTTCTTTTTGAGAAGCAGATGAGCCCATGGGAGAAGTTGGCATCAAAAAGGAACCTGGGCTCTGAATAGATAACTATTAAAACCTGTTCTGAGCATCTGGGAGGGGGTAGGGAAGACCTGAGGTTTTTTGTTTCATAGGCTAAGACTGATTAATTTCCAAACAAACCCTAACTTGAACCAATCATTGAACCTAGGCAGTACAACATTCATGGTAATCGAATCAGCAGTCATTCATGTCAAAGTTTTTTATAACCCAAAGGTTTCATAGACCAATTGGAGATAGTGTATGCACAAGCATGTTGATCAAATAAGAGTCCAGTCCATATTTGTTAATATCTCACAATGTAACATGACCTCCTCAGCCCTTACATTCTAATGTGCCTCCTCTTCCACAACTGGTCCCTAAGCTTTGGGCAAAAAAGGGATACAAGTGGGTGAGAAGTAAAACAGTCCATTTTCTTTTGAGGTGTCACATTGGACTCTCTGGTCTGCCCAGGCTGTTTGCTTCCACAGTTTGGCAGTTTATCCAGGGGCTTTCTTTTTAATTCTTCTAACAAAACACAAAGAGTGAGAGGTACATGCATTCACATAGTATTAGTTATCATGACAAATTATATTGTGAGCACAGACACAAATGTTTAAATTACATATTAATCTAGGAAATTGTGACTTTTCTGTAGAGAGATGACAAGTTTTTATTGTGGCATACAATGTTTCTTAGTCAGTAGAGGGCACAAGCTTATAGAATCAGCCATGTGCTATTCCCACAGCCAATTAATTTGGTGTGGGGGGGCTGGCGGGGAGGGGGCACACACCTATTATGCTGCCGTTGAGTGCACAAATCTCCAGGCAGATAAGGTGTAGCAGAAGAGTCTTGCTTGACTCAAGACCATTTTTCTTTTTTTCTCCAGTGGTTTTGTATAATGCTCTCAGGCATCATGGAGACCAGCTGTTCATTTGCCCGGCAAGGTCTCTGAACATCCTTTTCATGCTCACACCATGTCTTCAGCAGTAGGGTCTTAATGCCATTTTTTGTGTGTACCCAGATATTGCAGGCAAATAGCCCTTTTTTTTCGGGGAGGGGGAGGCATTGGAACTCCTAGCCAACATCTCCTTGGTAGAATATCTCACTACTGGTACCAAAGCTCTCTTCTATTAAAATAAGGTTTTAAAGATCTTATGCTCATGTTTGGCCTTGAATAAGAATTTTCCTTTCACAGTTCTCATGTCTTTAAATTATAGAAAGCAGCTATACATGTTCCATAAGAAATTATTACCATAACATTTGGCTTTTTACAGCTAGGGAATTACTTCATTATCAGACTGATTTTTTTTTTTTTTTTTTACTATTGAGAGGGAAGGTAGGAAGATTTTTCATACCAGAACTCAACTGAAAAGCATCTGAAAAGCAAACTTCATTAGGGCACCTTATAATAGTTGTTTTAATTAGAATAGAGAGATGCACTGGGTCTGGTGGCATGCCTTTAATCCTAGCACTCAGGAGGCAGAGGCAGGTGGATCTTTGTGAGTTCAAGGCCAGCCTGTTCTACAGAGTGAGTTCCAAGGCATCTGGGGCTACAGGGAGACCCTGCCTCAGAAAGACCAAAAAAAAAAAAAAAAAGAATAGAGAGATGTTTGGTGCCCATGACTCAAGCAGCCTGAGGTTTTTCTTCTTCTTGATGTTTAGATAGGTCACCTTCTTTGCTGGTGTCTCCCTGTCCATCCTGTACAGTCCAAGGATGGACATAGCTCAGGCACCTAGGCTGGTGGTTTGACCTGTAGGAACATACTATCCCTTTCCCATAGTTTAATTAATTAATTAATTAATTAAAGGAATGGGCTCAATCTATAGCCCTGGCTTGCCTGGAATTCTGTATGTAGCCTAGGCTGGACTTTGAATTCATAGAGTTCTAAGAACTGTCTGCTTTTGCCTTTCCACTTCTCTGTAGAGAAAACATTCCCTCTCTTAAAACTTTTCTTTGGCTTCTGAAAGTATACTTCACAGACTGCACCTTGGGGAGAATTTCCTGCCCATTGTCCACAGTCAAGTGGACTCTTTTTGCCTGTTAGCTTTCTAGGCTCTGGTTTGAACCAACAAATCCTGCACCTATAAGTACTGTGGAAGCCTTTGTATCAATGCAAAATCATTGTTTTCACCTCAAAGGAGATAAATAATTTATTCTGGAGCTAAAATGAGTGAACATGGTCCAGGAACATAGGTTCATGTTATCCCACATTCCATGTTGCAATGTAATTATAGTTTCATGGAGGTTTTATAGTAACAGAAAAAAGAAAAGTTATAAATCAATACACTTTTCAAATACATTGGTAGAATTGATAAGTAGGCAGATACATCAAAAGAAAACTTGCAGCTACATCCCTCAGGTGCTATCTGATGGCATTCTTAGCCTTTTGATAGATGAATCTCTTTCTTATGCTAATATATTTTATTTTATTTTATTTTGATTTTTAAAAATATAGTTTTTACAAACTATAGAATTGATTGCTGAAAGTATGTATCCCAGTTTGAGTTACATATAATGATTTGGTGCTAGGATCCATAAATGAGGGCACCATACATCATTTGTTCTTCTGGGACTATTTTACTTCAGTTAGCATCCATTTACCTGTAAATTTCATAAAGTCCTCTTTCTTTACCATTGCATAGAACATCATTGTGTACATGTACCACATTTTCTTTATCCATTCATCAGTTGAAGGAACACTTGGGATGCTTCCAACTCCTCACTACTATTAAAAGAGCTGCAATAAGCATGGAAGTACGCACATGTCTGCAATAGGATGAATCTTTGGCAGTATACTGAGGAGTGGTATGATTGGGTCAAGTGATAGGTTCATTCTGAATCTCTTATGACATGCTAATACATTTTATTAGTCACAAGATTTTACTTCAGAAACAAAAGTGGGCAAGGAATGGCTATTTACAGGCTAAGGTTGCAAATAAACTCCAAGATAATTGTGAATAAACTCCAAGACAACTGTAAAAAAACCCTCCAGGATCAGCAACATTCTAAGCTCTCCATAGTCTCTGAATCAGGTGGTCAGTCTTGCAGGAAGTTCAACTCAAGGCATAGAATTTTTCTAGGAACTTTCATTCACACTTTGTGCTGGGGGTCAGAATTTTGGAGGAGACTCCACTGAGTTATTTTTTGGATCCATTTCTCAGTCTGATACCACTGAAGCACAATTTCCCAGCCTCCTTTTCCCATAGCATTAACAATTGAGAGAGAAATAAATATATAAGTAAATAAATAATATAATGAAAATAATCAAGCAAATTCTTATCTCAGAAAAAAAAATTCCATAATATGTCGATAAACATTCATAATCTTCTTGTCTATAGTTAAACTGTTTAATCAGATAAGTAATACCTTTATGTCAAACTATCCTCCTCCATACTTGCGCATTGTCCTGTCCAAGAAAGACACAGAAAAGCAAAATAAAATAGAGATTAGAGTTAAGTGAAAAAAGACTATTAAGTTTATTTATCACATAATTAAGAAATTTAAGACTGAGCAGTGTGTTGTAGTAGACATATGTAATCTCTGTACTTGGGAAGATGAAGCAAAAGGATTATCAGGAATTCAAAGCCAGTCTGGGCTGCATAGGGAGATGCTGTCTCATAAAAACAAAACAAAAATGAAAGATATAATTTATAAGCAAGATATAATTCATAAGATATAATTTATATAATATATAATATAACTTATATATAAGTTATATAAGATATAATTTATAAGATAAATTATAAGATATAATTTATAAGCAAGAATGATTAGGATCATCCATGCTTAAAGTAGGAGCAACAATAACATATAACAAAGGAAGGAAAGACCAGAATAAATACAGACCTTGGACTGAATGAAGAAGCTAAAAGCAACATCCTACTCCTGACAATCCTGTAGGAGGACTATTCTTTAACCTTTCTGAATGAAGATAAATAAGAAAAGAATATCCCCAAGTCTGTGAAGATACATCCAAGTTCATTATGAAAATTATCTATGCACTTCTTGTTTTATTTAACTTATCTCTACATTAGTTATACATGTAATATTTGTATGCTTTATTATTTATGGAATATTGGCAACAAAAATTCTATTGTAACTAGTGTCAAAATTTTCTTAGCTATTTTTTTCCAAACATTGTTTGCTTATGGGAAAGGAAGTTACAAAGAATTGCCAGTAGAATGAGGTTTTTCCCATGATTTATTTCAAGACTTCTTATCTTTATTTATCTGCTGTTTGAATGTGCTTTGAACAGTTGTAGTTTTATGTGATTCTTATTGTATAAGAATTTTATATAATTTAGTATGGCTCTTGGAGGGATATTTTAAGAAAATGTTGAGGTCTTCTTAGGACTAAATTTCCCGTAAGTATCCTATTCTTCTGCACATTCCTTCTTAGCTTCCAGAAATTCATTAAATTAAAATATCCATTGTATTTTCCCTTTCTAGCAGAAAATACTCCAGGTAGACAGCCTTGGCATTGACTCTTCAGCGATACATATCTCTCCAGATTTAGAAGAGCAGATAGTCTTAAAAATATTAGTTTCCCTGTCTCTTCAGAGGACCCCCATAAAATAAGGATTTTATTTCATAACAATGTATTATCCCAAGTGTTGGATGTCAAGTTCTAATATTCCACATTTTGGCACTTGTATCTCATGATCATTATCATTTATCATATAATATTCCATGGATTTCCTTGCATGCTCTAATTCAATTGTGTTTTCATCAGCTGCATGCATTTTTGTCTTTATACTGTCCCTTGCTATTTCTGTACTGAATGAATGCTTAAGCAGGAATTAGTCAATAGTTTACTCTTAGCAGCAAGGAAGATAAAGTCTACTCAGTACCATCTTAGCTTTAAATCATTATGTGAACATCTGAAGGACAATTATGCTCTTCTAATGTTGCCAGCTCAGATTCAGAATATTAGCTCAAAGCTAAATACTTCAATCCAAGCATAATTTTAGTAGTTAAAAATCTAAGAACAATAATCCATACAAAGTTTTAAAGAAATTATAATATAAATATCCTCAAAATATTACATAGTAGATGATAAAATTGATTTCTAGGGACAAAATTACTAGGGCAAAATTATAACCATAAATTATATTAAGTCACCTTAAAGATTTGTGTCTAAAACAAACACAAATAAGCAGAACTTTAGCATAAATTCAAAGGAGGATTGGTTTCATTGTATATAATCAGGAGATTATAGGTTTTTTAAATACAAAATTATGTAGTTAAGAGTGAGCTTTTATTTATTTATTTTTTTTATTTATACATATATTTTTTATCAAATCTAGACCCATGTCCCCCATCCCCCCACCCCTCCAGAGCTCATGCATTCTGCAAATATGCTATTCATTATTCATCTCTTTCTCAGTCTTTCTCAATATTCTCCATGGGGAAGTTGACTATTTTGAGCAGAAGTTCACTGTTTCAGTCAGTTCTTTGATGCAGTCTTTTCTGTTGTTGTTGTGGTTGTTGTTGTTGTTGTTGTTGTTATGAGATTTTTAACAGGGACATATGGGAAATTTCTATGGGCACATAAATATTTTGTATTTAATCTTTTTAATTTTGTATATGTATCATACTTTCAAAAACAGTACAATGAATATGCATAGAATCCAAGTATTATTTTTCACATGGAAGAAAAATATGAAGAAAACTAACCTTCTTAATCTGTTGTGTGTGTGTCTTTAATTTTGAATTTAAAATTTAAATGAATACAAATAAAAGTAAGTTTTAAAATCTGTTTTCTCATTTATTACAGCTTTAGGGGGTTCAGCACACTTCTCACAGGCTCATTAGTGATGCTTATGAAACAGAAGCAGTGGGAAGAGAAAGGAGCAGCTGTTCAGAGAGGCAAAGAGGGAAATTAGAGCAGAAATGCAGGTGAAATATGAGCACATTGAAAGTAATTGTTGTGACATCAAAGAGGATACAATTTAAGCATTATTTAAAGATACCTTGGAAACTACTCTAAAACTCAAGGATCTTGAGTAAGTAATGAGCCCCAGCATCAGCTAACCCAAATGTACTTGAAATAGGAAGAATGCTACAAGTTATTCACGAAAATAGATCATACTGAAGGGTGGAAATAACTTCTCCTATGAAGAACTCATCAGGAGTCAGTGATTTAAAAGAGTGGAGGAGTCTCAAGGCACACTGGTGCTTTGTCCTGCCTAGGGCAGGTTCTTATGAGAAAAGGCATATCTTATTCTGCTGTTTGCTTTAATTAGAAAGGCAATTAAGAAAACAAAATGGAAATGGAATGAAACAGTAAGGATAGTTATATAATCTTAATGTGAGACAGTGATTTAAATATTACAAATGTATTCAAATTTTTGAAAAATTGCTTGCCAATGTTATTGACTTCATCATTTGATTTTCTTATTCATCCCACTCAATATCCACATTTATTGTATCTGCAAAATGCTGTTTGTGGTGGCAAATGTTTCAAACTCATCCTTTAATATGAACTCTTGGTCTCCCCAAGATTAAGGACAAAAGTTTTATCTAAATAAACTGCAAGCTGGAAAAGAATCAGGCTATCTTGTTCTATGAAGACTGAACAAATGTGAAACATTTTTATTATTATGGAAATATATATTATAACATCTTTTAACTTTGAATAGCACACTAAGATTTACAGCTATTTAGACAAATATATGTAAATTAGTAATATATGGAAATTCTTTTCAGCCATAGTTTAATGTTCTATTAGCTTTCTATTGGTGTGATGAAAACTCAACTTCTGAAGGAAATTTACAGCTTACAGTCCATCACCAAGAGAAACCAAGGCAGAAACTCAGGGTAGGAACTTAGAGGTAGGAAATGAAGTACCCGCACATAGAGGAACATTGCTTCCTGGTCTGGTCCTCTCCCTGTGCTCAGTCTGCTTTCCTATACAACCCAGGACACCCTGCCTAGTAGTGGCACCTCTCACAATGACATGCCCCCCCCATATTACTCAACAAGCAAGATATTTCCTCAGAAATATGCTCACAGAAAAATCCAATAGAGGAAGTTTCTCAAACAAGGTTCCCCTTTTCACAAGCATGTCAAGCTATACAGCACATCTGTTCTCTATGGCCTT
Source organism: Rhizomys pruinosus (assembly GCA_009823505.1). NCBI lineage: Eukaryota > Metazoa > Chordata > Mammalia > Rodentia > Spalacidae > Rhizomys > Rhizomys pruinosus. The sequence continues at coordinate 638,784 of VZQC01012039.1, read as the reverse complement.
TTTTCTGCAAATGCTTTTCCGCAAGGCAAGCCATTCAAACAATTCCTATGTAGACAGAGACTCACATATTTCCTCATTAATTGAGTTTTCAATTTGAAATATAGTGAACAGTATGGTTGAACAGAAAATAAAGCAAGCAAAGAATCCTCCTTATTATTTATATTATTCATGTAGCAATAATTCCATAAAAAGGTATGCACTGACTATTATAAAGGCAGAGGTTAACACTTTTTAAAGCTAGCTCTGTACTCCCTAAAGAAAGGAATTTCCTACACAGTCTCCCCATTAGAAGAACATTAATCTTACTCGTATAAAATGAAGAACATATTAGTGATTCCTTGGAAAATTTTCAGTGTTTCTTCATTTCTAAGCTCATAATATTTAGTCCAATTTCCAAGTATGGACACGTTGAGAATTGAAGTTAAATGCTAAATGGTAAGGATTGTTCTATGTATGCTATTTTCATCACTTAATTTTATTACAACCTAAATAATTGTGTATTAAAGTGAAGACTACATAAGAATTTGAGTGGAGTTTCAGGAACAAATATCACAACGATTATGAGTACACAGGAATATTTCAATATTATACAAGTAGAAAATAGTGTTCACCATCAACCAATTTAATTGGGATCTATTATTGACTGCCTGGAACATTTTCCTCAGACAATTAACTTATATACATTGTACCCTGATGTAGTACAAACCTGAACAGATTCAAGGCAAAAGAATATACAAAAAACTATCAACTTCTATTTAGATAATTAGAAATGAATAAGTCAAAGATTATGAATACCTGGATAGATGTCTGGATACCAAAAAGCATCTGTGAGCAGGTATTCTTCAAGATAGCATTGTAGAAAAAGACATTGATGATAGTTTGTATGAATTTCTGAAAATTAAATATAAATAGTTACTAGAAACTGAAAACCTGCAAGTGTATTATGAGAGAGCTGATGCACAAACCTGGAACCAACAAAGGAGACAATGCTGAGGAAGTGAAATCAAGAAAGTGAAAACATAAACCATCCTTGCTGAAGCCCAGAGAAGGAGTACTGAGCTTAAAAAGCCAAGATGAAATGGTTGTGTAATGTGTGAATCCAATGTTACGTTTTTCTTAGAAATGCTAGGATGATAGTTAAAGAGAATCTATCCGTGTTTCCTAAGAATTGGGGACTGAATCAGGATGTGATTTTCAGATGAGGTGCAGTGGGAGTTAATGCGATAAGGGAAGAGTTGAAAGGAATCACAAGTCATTATTGCTATTACATGACATTCTGTAAAAGAAAAAGAAAATGAAAGTACTCCTGAATTAAGACTGGAAGAAAGGTTTATTTCTGATTGGATAAATAGGTAGACATGAATGACTACAGAGCTTGATGTAATGATTAGTGGATAACAGTCCTTATGTGAATTTCATTAATATTTCAATAGTGGAGATAAGATTTTAAATATAGGAATTACTTTTTAAATGTCAATTTAATAATTTCTCTCTAAATTAGTTTCCTCCAATGAGTGCTCTGTTTTGAGTTATTGGACAACAAGCTTTACAAAAATAAAAGATTCAACATCTTCTAAAAAATAAGAACTATCTAGGTGTAATAGTACACACCTTTAATTGAAACACTTGGATGGCAGAGGCAGGTGGATCTCTGAGAGATCCAGGTGGGACTACAGGGGGATCCTGAACACAGACAACAGAGAGAGAGAGAGAGAGAGAGAGAGAGAGAGAGAGAGAGAGGTGTCATACCCCGCATCACCATAGGACATGGCAAGATAATTTAAGGAAAATAAAATATGAATCACCTGCAATAAGTTCTTGTAGTATATTTACTGCATTTAGGAAAAGGAGAGGTGTCAAGGAAGCTGATAAGGAAGGAGAAAATTTAGGTTAAATATATGGTTGATATTGTCTATCTTTCTGAAGATAGTGCTGCCCAATGCTCACAATAAGATATGCAATTATGAATTTTCTTAGAACTACATTATATCTCAAGATGGTTTTGTCTTATGGGGTTTACATTTAAAATATTTTTCTAAATTTTTTTAAAATTAATGTGCCCTAAAGTGAATGAAATGCAGACAAAGACAGGAGTTTATGGATTTTTGTCTACGTCTGTGGTGGTTTGAATGTGTGTCCCCCATAGGCTCTAGGTATTCAGACATTTGTCTCCAGTTGGTGGCGCTGTTTTTGGAGGTCTTGGGGTGTGTGGCCATGCTGCAGGAAGTGTGTCACTGGGGGCAGGCTTAGTGAGCTTAACGAGCCTCGTGGTCTACAGTTGCCCTCTCTGTTTCCTGTGCTCTTTGCGAGATGTGACCCTCGGTTTGCTGCTCCAGATCCAGCCGCCATGCCTCCCGCCACAATGGACTCTAATTCCCTGGTACCGCCAATCTTAAGCTCAAATAAACTCTTCCTTTTATAAGTTCCTTGGTCATGGTGCTTTATCACAGCAATAGAAAAGTGACTAATACAGTTATTGGTACCAGAGAGTGGGCTGTTGGCTGTGAAGAACCTGACCATGTGTATGTTTGGAGAAGTGTGGAAGACTTTGGAACTTTGGGCTGGAAAGGCTGTTGACTATTGTAAGCAGAGCTTAAAGGGCCATTCTAGTAGAGACCTGGAAGAAAGCATGGCTGTAAAAGATGTGGTTCCAGGGGAAAATAAAGACTTAGGCAGCAACCGGGATATTTTGATAAAGAGTCTGGCAGCAGTTTGCCCACAGCCCAGATGCTTGCCTGATGCTAAGTCGAAAAGTGGTGGACTGATGTCTTTGGTGGAGGATATTTCAAGACAGCCTAGTGTGGAAATGGTGGCATGGCTTTTAATGGTGAATATTGTGCAGATCTACAGTGAAGAAGAGCAGATGGGGCAGAAAGAAATGCAGAATGTACAGTTTAGATCTGAAAACTGCACTAGGAATATTAAAGGTGGGGCCAAGGCATGTGAAGGAGAGGCTCCCTTTCATAAGGAGATTAAAGCAATTAAGGAGAGGCCTCGAGATTTACCAGTAAACAAAAGAATCAGTACCTTCAGGGCAAGACCACACCCAGCTAATCCTCCAGCAAGTCCAGGGCAGAGAAAAATGGCAAATGTGGTTAAAGTAGGAGAGAGTCCATCCCGAACTTGCAGCCAGATTTGGCAATTTCATTCACGTGGTGCTGGCTTTAGAGGTATGACATTTACAAGAGTGAAGGGGTCATCAGTTCTTCCTCCATGGTTTCAGAGAGCCAAAGAGGCCAGGCAGAGTACAGCAGGGGCGTCCCTGAATAAAGAAGGCCCTGATAGGCTATTGCATGAAGCTGTGAGTGTGAAGCCTTGTTGACAGCAGAGACCTCAAGAAGACATTCGACATGCCAGACCTGTGAGATATTTGCCAAGGAGAGCTGCATACAGGGAGTGGTACCAGCCTAAGAAAGAGATGTATGTTGCAAGCAAAGCTGGAAGAGCTGAGCCATCTAAGCCCTTTGGAAGTCAAGTCCCAGAAGTTGCATGTGGAGCTACAGGAATTGGCATTTACCCTGCTGGTTTTCGGTCTTGTTTTGGTCCACTATTTCCTCCTTATGCCTCTATTCCTCCCTTTTGGAATGGGAATGTGTATTCGGTTCCACTGTACATTGGGAGTATGTAATTTGTCTTTTGATTTTACAGGAGCTTTCAGTTTAAGAGATTGGCCTAAGTCTCAGAAGAGACTTTGGACTGTGGACTTTTGAATGACATTGAGACTGGTAAAGACTGTGGGGACTTTTAAGGTTGGACTAAATGCATTTTGCACTTTATATGGTCAGGAGCCTATGAGGGCCAGGGAGTGGAATGTGGTGGTTTGAATGTGTGTCCCTCATAGGCTCTAGGTATTCAGACATTTGTCTCCAGTTGGTGGCGCTGTTTTTGGAGGTCTTGGGGTGTGTGGCCATGCTGCAGGAAGTGTGTCACTGGGGGCCGGCTTAGTGAGCTTAACAAGCCTCGTGGTCTACAGTTGCTTCATCTCTGTTTCCTATGCTCGTTTTGCGAGATGTGACCTTCGGTTTGCTGCTCCAGATCCAGCCGCCACGCCTCCCGCCACAATGGACTCTAATTCCCTGGAACCGCCAATCCTAAACTCAAATAAACTCTTCCTTTTATAAGTTCCTTGGTTATGGTGCTTTATCACAGCAACAGAAAACTGACTAATACAACATCTTTGACAGGACTTTCTTTGCCTGCTATGACTGCACTTTCAGTAATACACTTGTCTTTGGTATGGACTGCGATTTTTCTGCTTCTGTACCTTGCAGATGACATTCTCTCCTCTGATACATCGCTCAATTAGACACAAAAAGAAATGAAACAATTACTTTCTACTTGTTGTAGCTTGAATTGGTTAAAATTCTCCATTCACAATATATTAAATATTGTAATTGCATAATATATAATCATTAGACATTTCATTTTTTGCAATGAACAGATGTTATGGCAAAATCATATGCACACCCAAACAGCCCCAAGTATTATGAAATTATCTTTTCTCTGCAAAAGATAGTTCCATCAATAAACAGAAGTGGAACAACTTTTAATGCAGTTTCTTTTGTTTTTGTGTGTATTTCCTCCCTTTTAAAAATCCAAGATTTCCTTTTAAATTTTATTTTTATTTATGTATATGTGTATCTAAAAACATGTATACCAGTGTCCTTGGAGGCCAGAAGAGGGCATTGGATCCCCTGGAGCTGCCCTTATAGAGGGTTGTCAGCTGTCAAACATGAGTGCTAGGAACCTGAAGTCTAGTGGTCTAAAACAGCAGAAATTATTCTTTACTACTGAGCTATCTCTCCAGTTTTTTAAGAATGTTCTTAACTCTATATTGCTTCCTACAAGACTGGAATTATATCATTATCCTGAACTAAAATGGAAAGACTATCATGAACTAATTAAAAAATGTAAGGTGTGGTAGCATCACTAAACCACATTAAAGAAATGCTTTAAAAGAGAATCTGACCCGTGTTTTTTACTGTAACATCAAGAGCTGACCAAAGCTACCTCGACCTCTTCTGTTAGGTGTGTCTTGAAGCTGTGCACCTCATCAAAGGCTTTGCTACTGCTGTGTTGAAATAGAATTCCCAGCATTAAAAGAGGAAATAGAAGTCTGTATCCATGCATATCAGACAATATTGTCCTTTGATCCCTAGATAGGCTATCACACACCTATTTTTTCATTGATTGGAATGAGAAAAGCATACTGCCTTCAGTGCTTTGACTTATAAAGCATGTATGCATGTATTCATACGCTATCTTAAATGGAGAGTAAGAAGGGGTGCTGAAGGGTTAAGATCATAAATCCTGAATCAGTGAGATTGTTTACATTAACATGTTAGCTTTTTAGATGCAAGGTTAGGTAAAACTCTTTAGTCCAGATTATGTCCATATTATAAAAATCATATTTATAATATGAGAGAAAACTAATGAATACAAAATATACAACCATCAATTAAAAGGTACATTCTCAGATATGGAAGTTTGGTGGAATTAAAAATGGAAGAAATTACTCTGTATTTTCATAGACTCAAAAACATAAGTCTATTTTCATTTGTATGCAGACTATGTGTTTATTCAAAATGCACACTATTCTAGATGAATTGTATGAACACTTTTTAAAGATTTATTTATTTTATCTGTATGCATATGTGCCTAAGTGTATATATGAGTACCACTTGTATGTAGGTGTCTATGGAGGCCAGAAGAGACTGTCCTATAGTAGAAGTTAAAAGCAGTGTGAGCTGTCTGATGCGAGTGTTGGGAATCAGGTTCAGGTCCTCTGCAAGAACAGCACGGTTTCCTAACCACTGACAATCTATTCAGTACTATGTCAGGTTCCCTCCAAAATCATGCTGTTAATCATTGCAACTTAAGTGGAGGCCACTTAAAGACAGGATGATAGCTCTAGCTTCATGGAGAATAAGGATTAAATACTAGTGAAGTTCTGTGTTAAGAAATAGGAGCAGTTGCCCAAAATACAGAACCAAGAAATCCTATGCAAAATTGTTTGGGTGTTTGACCTCAGGAAAAAAAAAAAAAAAGAAAACTCAAACGTCATCACTCTTGATATTTATAGTATGTAAACGACATTCCCTCTATCAAAGTTGGATTTCTTCTTTTATCATTGTTTGTTTTTCTACCATTTAGCATGAAAGGATAATTTATCATGTACATTTCTTTTTCTTTTTGTAAAGTTCCCTCAAAAGAATAGCTTAATTGAAAAATGATTTAATTTTTATTTGTATTGATTCTGTGTGATGAAAAGAAAATAAATGAAGACCTTTCACCTTACGCTGCCCTGAACAACCAGGAGAGCAGAGGTTCCTCTCTCATTTGTCTTTAACTGAGAAGGGAAATTCTGGAGCTTTTACAATCAAGATCTAAATTAACTAAGATTTGAACTTTATAAATAGTGATGACATAGGTCATTTCAGAATTGAAATTGACAAATGAATGTTTATTTTAGGTGCTTTTATTGCTTAAGACCAATTAGTGAAATAGAATAGAAGATACTTAAGGATATTTTATGAAATATTTTATCATATGCATATTACTGATTCCATGGGAATGCCTGGTGTGATGGTACATGCCTATTATCCTGTCAGTTGGCTGAGAAATAATGACAAGTTCGAGGACTGCTTGAGTTATCCAGTGAGAACCTGTCTCAAAACATATATTTTAAAGTAGTTTCTTGAATTAAAATATACAACCATACAATTCTGGGAAATATGATTTATTTTTATCCCTGAAACTCCATGAATGTAATATGAAATATTTTTTTTAATTAATAGGTATCATGGCCAATGATTGTAATCCCAGAAATCCATATACTGAAGGAGTAGGATCTAAATAGTTAAAAAACAATTATAATAATTAACAAATTCTCTGAAAGAGAATAGGAGAGCAGGCAAAGATAATAAGTGACTTCAGAAAGGTTTGAAAAAGCATTAGTAGACTCTCCTAGATATTTACACAGCAAGTAAATACATCAAAATGTTCAGCCTGGGCTTAGAACATTGCCATGGTAAAACTTCTTGTCACCAAGCTGAGAACTGAGTTTAATCCTAGGAATCCACATGACAGATTAAAGAGAGAACCGACTCCCACAGTTGTCTTCTGATATACACACAGTCACCTTGGCAAGCTTACAGAAACACACACACACACACACACACACACACAAAACACACATACATGAATACACACAAAATACATAAATGTGAATTAAATGAAATGCCCAACACAGTTAATTATTTTGGAACTGCAAAATTGAATATAGAATTATATACATTACAGAGGACCTATCAAAAATACAATCAATACTACCAACTGCTTTAAGTGGAAAAAGAAATATTTAATTTTTGTGTTCCAATACAAATAGCAACATTCTTCTTCAATCCTGTGTTTAGTTTACTACTAAAGGCAAAAGGTGGGGCTGGAGAGATGGCTTGGTGGTTGAGAGTGCCAACTGTTCTTGCAGAGGACCTGGGTTCGATTCCCAACACCCACATGGTGGCTAGGAGCTGTCCCTAACTCCAGTTCCAGGGAAATCCGACGCCCTCTTCTGACCTCCGTGGCATTGTGCAACACAGGTACACCAACCTACATGCAGACAGTGTACTCATAAATATAAAAAAATTATAAATAAAAAATTAAAAAAATAAAGGCAAAAGCTTTGTCATAGTTTTCAGTTTTCTTAGTTTGAAGACATTTTTAAATGATGGAACATGATCAGATTCCTCATTCTATATTCCATGTTTATATCACTAAACATTTGGACCTAAAGTCTAAATATGGATATGTGTCTTCATATGTCCTCCAGTCTGAGCCCAGCAAAAGTTAGTGGCAGCCAAGAAGAAATATAATAGTCTATTTACATTATATTTTCTGAAGGGATAATGTATACAGATAATGATAATAAATGTTCTAGTTTGTCTTCCATTGCTGTGACAAAATACTCTGGCCGACACCAACTTGGGGAGGAAAAGGTTTATTCAGCTTACATCTCCTGGGTCACAGTTCTCACTCAGGGAATCCAAGGCAGGAACTCAGGGTAGGAACCTCGAGGCCAGGAGCTGAAGCACAGGCCATGGAGGAATGCTGTTCACTGGCTTGCCCCCCCAGCTCATGCCCAGCCTGCCTTCTTATACGGTACACAACAACCTGCCCAGGTTAGCACTACTCATTGTGGGCTGGGCCCTCTCATACTGCTCGACCATCAAGACAATACTCCACAGATGTCGCCACAGGCCAATCCAAAGGAGCCAATTCCCCAATGGAGGCTCCCTCAACCCAGGTGTGTCAAGTTGACACTGAAGCTATCCAGCACAATAAACAACTGAAAACTAGGAGATTTGGAGAGAACTAGAGAGAAGACAGGAGATCATTCAGACAAAGAGGTCACAAAATCAAAGAGAAAAGTAGACGTATCCAGGAATAACACTGAGAATTAATGAAGGTTCCTGAAATAGGAATCCGTGTATACACCTGTGGGACAGGCAGCCAATGTTGTTCAATGAAGGCCCTTCAGCATGTTTGGAGTTCAAAGCTGAGGGATTACCATTATGTCCACACATTAGATTTTAAATTATAACCTGGAACATTAATACTCATTTCCATTGGGATAGACATTAAGAGAGATACTTAGAATGACCAATTTCACTTATTTCTTATTTTTAATTAAAGTTTTGTAAATTTCATATAATACATTTTACTCTATTTAAACCCCTCCCTATCTGCCTCTCTCTTATAGATGATATCCTGTACTTCTGGAGCCTGGTTAACATGTCTAGTTTCACACCCGTAAAGAAAATCAACTCTACCTCTCCCAGTAGTTAATGGTTCCCAATAGTTCTATTAAGGTTGGGGCTTCTTCCTTAACCTATTACAAAAATTCAATCACTTAGGAATTAAGTTTAATAATTCACTAATGAGACCAAATTAGACTAAAAAGCTTCTGTACTTCAAAGGGAACAATCATTCAAGTGAAGAGGAAGTCCACAGAGTGGGAGAAAATCTTTATCATCTATACACCTGACAAAGGAAAATCCAGAATATATAAATGATTCAAAAAAAAAAAAAAAAGAGAGAATCAAGAAAACAATGGTATACAGCTCTGAACAGAGGTCTGAAAAGGTGAACTAGAAGTGGCTTAAAATATCCTTAAAAATATTAAACATCCATAGTAATTAGGGAAATGCAAATCAAAACTAAGATTTTATCTTACCCCAGTCAGAAGATCTAAGATCAAAAGAATAAATGTCACCAAATGCAGGCAGTGATCTAAGGAAAGGGGAAATTTCATCCCCTGCCATTGGAATTTCAAACTGGTACAATCACTGTGGAAAATCATTAAGCAGAACTCTTAAAAAAACAAAACAAAAAGTCTACCACATGATCCGGTTATAACTCTACTTCACATGTACCCAAAGGACTCAACATCTTAATGCAGAGATACATGCTGAGCCATGTACCTTAATCCTCCTCAACTGATGAATGGACAATGAAAATGTGTTGTTTGTACAGTGGGGTTCTATTTAGTGTTTAAAGAAAATGAAAACATGAAATTTGCAGATAAATGGATGGAACTAGAAAGTGTTATACTAAGTGAAGTAACACAGTCACAGAAAAAACAAGCAATGTATGTTCTCCATCATTGTGAATCTTGTCTGCAGATCTCTAGAAGTTGAGTATATATCCTGGTATAACCAGAGGAGCCAGGAAAATGGAAATAAATCAGGGAGTAAAAAGGGAAGAAGGAACTAAAGAAAGGGGTATAGTAGGAGATAGGTGTTATCAAAGTGGGAAATGGGGAATACCGTAACTGGAGAGAGAATAGGGAGTGTTCTACAGAGGGAGAGAGGAGAGACAAATGACACATTAAAAGCCAGAGGGAAATGCATTAGTTGAAAAGCCTACTGAAAAAAATCTAAAATATATGTACGTAAATGACATATACAGCTGAGTGCCACATAACAAAAATACAGTGCCAGGTAGAGGAAACCTCTCTTCAAGAGACTCCCAAAATAGCTCAAACTATTTCCACAGCTCTAGATAGCCTCTTAGAACTTGAAAGCAAGACCTTATTGCTGAAGACAGGACATGATTTAGACACAGGACTTTGAGCAAACCATCTGGACCTGGCAAGGAAACCTCCATCCTGAAGACTACTCCCCATAGTTTCAGAGGATATTCAGCAAACTAAGGGAGAAAACTAACTGGTGATTCTATCCAGCTGTGAAATCTGTGAGTAATTGACCCACCCAGCAAATAATCTCTAGTGGTGGAGTAGCAGCATTTTTATTTTAAGTTTACTCAAGAAGTATCTAATTGGACTTAAGAGCCATTAAATAGGAAGGGATGCATGTGTGGTAATGTAAACCCAGCAAAATATATATGGTTGTAGAGGTCATAGATGCTGGAGAAAAATCTACTTTTGTTACATCCCCAGACCAATGTAATTTCTTACTGTATTCTAAGTAAGAATCCTTACATTTACAGACAAGTATAACTTTACTACCCATAAAATAAGCTTCTTTTTGTAACAGATGGAGAACATTACAAAGTTCTACAATTTGTTAAAGGCATGGAATAACAGTCTGTAAGATGCCTAGGGGTATATGATAGACCTACAATGCAGCCCATGGTGGAACAAGATGAAGAATGAATACTAATGCATTTCTTTTGTTTTTAAGTTAATTTTTGTTGAGTGCATTTCATACAACATTTCTTAATCAAATTTAGACTCATTCCCCCATCCATGCCCACCCCTCAGCCTCCCCCACCTCCTCGCCAGAGCTCATGGATTCTGTCATGCATGTTAAGTCCTATCTTGCATCTTTTTCTCAGTCTTTTATAACCCTTTTGATGCACAAGTTTACTGTTTTGGTCAGTTCTTTGAATAGGTTTTTCTCTCTTGTTTTGTTCTGGTTAACTTTATATTATTCCAAAATATGCATATATACACTCCACACATGAATCAAAATTACAAATTCTGAAAATAAACTATATATAGGTTAATTCCAAAACACATTTAGAGATTCACATTTTAACTGTAAAGTTGCATGCAGGTAAAAAGAGGTCTAACTTTATTTTATATATATATATATATATATAAGTATATACATACATACAAACATACACCATACACGCATACACTTATCACTTGAATTGAACTTTTTTTTTTCTTCCTTAAAAGATGTCAAGTTTTCCTTAAGGAAATGCTCGAATTTTCCTCCTTGGCAACCCCAACCATCAAACCTGCACTTTTGTTCCACATTGGGGTCTTTCCCTCACACGGTCCCCAACATGAAGTCCAGTAAGCACGTGCCCTGTCTTGATCCCCCTGCATTAGCCTCTATGATACAGCCCAGGTAGTCCAACAATGACAGTCTACACTCTGACGAAGCTGACATCCCCTTAGCTGTTTAGTCCATAAGCTGGGTATTTCAGTGGTCCCCATCTGGCATTGAAGGTTTGGAGGATTCTTGTAGAGATATGAGTCTTCCGTCCATATTAGGAGGTTAAAAAGCTGTGTCTCATGCCTTTGAGGAGTGCCAAAAGCAGTGGCAGCCACAGAGTAGATGCACTTGCAAGTAAGAATTGGAGATAGGACAAACAACAGTACTCTCTCTATATTCTTTTTGTCTTTTTTTACTAAGATCTCAAATTCTGTGTCTGCAGTACAGTTTCTCTGGTCTTACTGATAATTTGTATCTGGTTGTACTTTCCTTTTGGGTGATTAAGGGCACATAGTTAGCCCAGATTAACCAAGGATTTTGTTTTCTCAAGGTCAGTAGAGGATCTGGTCCTCAGGGGTCTCTCCGATTTTTTTTGGGGGGGGGAGGATGGGAGCCCCTTGCTCCTTTCAGTTTTTCATTCACAAGTTCAATCCACTAGAGGTAAAAAGCAGGTCTTGCTAGACAAAGCTTTCTTTTCTGAAGCATGAGCAGATCATCCTCTCTTTAGATTGGACACTGGCAGAAGTCCCATCAGTGGCTCTCCAAGACCTACCTGAACAGGAAGACTGACGAACCACATCTATAGGACATTTCAAGAGGTTCCCTCATGCATAATCCCTTATGACTTGGTTGACCTCTGAGGGCAAGGAATAAAGTTATCCCTTCCATCCCTCAGCCGAATTGGTATGGAGTTAAGTATGGTCGTTAACCAGCCAGAAAGGCTAAGTTGCACAGCCTATTACACCTATATTAAGATTGTATCTTTTGGGAACAAACTGTTATTTCCATAGCATATTTCTTGATTTGCATCTTTCCATTTTAATCCCATAATACTCTAAAAGATGCACACGTCCCCTCCATCATGTACCAAAAACCTAAGGTCTGAAAATAAATGTTAGATCAGCTCTAGAACCTGTTTAGGGATCCACAATGCAAGAACACAGTTGTATTTAGATCACGAGGAATATACCATTAACCTTGTTCAGTTTGTCTTACAAATAGGTACTTGGTACTAGCATGCACAGATAAGGGATACCATTCATCTTTTGTTTTTTCTGGGATTGTGTTACTTCACTTAGCCTAAAATCTCCTAGTTCCATCCATTTACTTGCAAATTCCATGATTTTATCTTTTTTTTTACCTTTGCATAGAACTCCACTCATCCATGGAGGGGCATTTGTGTTGCTTCCAGCTCTTTGCTATTGTGAAGAGAGCTGCAATAAACATGGCTGTACATGTATCTCTGTGGTAGGAAGACTCTGATGGATATACTCCCAGGAGTGGTATGGCTGGGTCAGGTGGTAGGCTCATTTTGAGTCTTTTAAGGGTTCTCCATACTGCTTTCCATAGTGGTGGTACAAGTTTGCATTCCCACCAGCAGTGGATGAGTATTTTCCTTTCCCCACACCATCTCCAGCATTTAGTATCATTTGTTTCCTTGATTTTTGCCAGCCTTATTGGGGTGAGGTGATATCTTAAAGTGGTTTTAATTTGCAGATGGATGTTGAACACCTTTAAAGTTGTTTTTTGGCCATTTCTATTTCTTCACTTGTGAAGTCTCTGCTCAGCTCTTTACTCCATCTTTTGAGTGAGTCATTTGTTTTCTTCTTTGTTTTTTGAATAGCTTATATATTCTGGAAGTTAATGCTCTGTCAGATGTATCAACAGTGAAGGTTCTCCCCCCACTCTGTGGGTTGTATCTTCACTTCCCTGACTGTTTCTTTAGCTGTACAGAAACTTTTGAGTTTAATAAGGTCCCACTTGTCAATTGTCAACCTTATTTCCTGAGCAGCTCCTGTCTGGTTTAGAAAGTCTTTATCTACACCTATGTCTTGTAAGTTGCTGACAACTTTTTCTTCTATCACCTTCAGAGTTTTGGGTTTCACATTGAGGTCTTTCATCCATTTGGAGTTGACTTTTGTAGAGGGTGAGAGGTAGGTGTTTAATTTTATTTTTCTACAAGTGGTGATCAGTTTTGCCAACACCATTTGCTGAAGATGCTGTCTTTCCTCCATTGAGTCTTTTTGGCCCCCTTGTCAAACATGAGGTGGCTGAAATTGTATATGCTCAAGTTTCGATCTTCAGTTTTGTTCCATTCGTCTAAAGGTCTGTTTTAAGTACCAGGCTGTATTTATGACTATAGCCCTGTAGTATAGTTTGATGTCTGGTATAGAAATCCCCCCTGTATTGCTCTTTTCACTCAGGGTTGCTTTGGCTATTTGGGGTCTTTTGTTGTTCCATATGAATTTAAGAATATTTTTTCGAAGCCAGTGAAGAATGACCTTGGGATTTTAATTGGGATTGCATTGAATCTGTATATTGATTTGGGCAGAATGGACATTTTTACTATATTAATTTTTCCAATCCATGAGCATGGGAGGTCTTTCCATCTTCTGATGTCTTCTTCAATCTCCTTCTTCAGGAGCTTATAATTTTTGTTGTAGAGATCTTTGGTGGTTTTGGTTAGGTTTATTCCTAGGTATTTTATTGTTTTTGAGGCTATTGTGAGTGGGAAGGACTCCTTCTTCAGTTGATTGTTGTTGGTGTAAAGAAACGCTACTGATTTTTCTAGGTTAATTTTGTATCCCACCACTTTACCAAAACTTTTACTTGTATCTAGGAGTTTTCTGATGGAGTTTTTGGTGTCCCTTAGGTAAACTATCATATTGTCTGCAAAAAGGGATAGTTTTACTTCCTCTTTTCCAATTAGTATTCCTTTAATTTCCTTTTCTTGCCTTGTTACCCTAGCCAGTGTTTCAAGAAGAGGAATGGTGACAGGAGCATCCTTGTAGGGTTTCTACCTTTATGGAGAATCCTTCTAACTTTTCTCCATTTAGGATGATGCTGGCTGTGGGTTTATTATACATGGCTTTGATTATGTTGAGGAATGATCATTCCAGTCCAATTCCCTCTTATACTTTAATCATGAAGGGATGCTGGATTTTGTCCAAGGCCTTTTCTGCATCAATTGAGATGATCCTGTGGTTTTTGTCCTTCAGTCCATTTATGTGTTTTATGATATTTACTGATTTTCTTATGTTGAACCATCTCTGCATCTCTGGTATGAATCCAACTAGATTATAGTGAATTATCTTTTTGATGTGGGTCTTTGTATGGTTTGCAAGTATTTTGCTGAGAATTTTTGCATCTGAGTTCATTAATCAGATGGGTCTGTAGTTCTCTTTTTTGGTTGCATCCTTTCCTGGTTTTAGTATTAGAGTGATGCTGGCTTCATAGAAGGAATTTGGGAGATTTCCCTCTGCTTTTATCCTTCTGAACAGTTTTAGTAATAATGGTTGCAAGTCCTCTTTGAATGTTTTGTAGAATTCTGCTGCGAAACCATCTGGACCTGGACTTTTTTGGGAGATCTCTTATTACATTTTCAATTTCTTTGTGTATTACGGGTCTGTTTAAGTTGTAAATCACCTCTTGGTTTAGCTTTGGTGATTCCCCAGATTGCAGATATTCATCCATTTCTCTCAGATTTTCAAATTTAGTAGAGTATAGGTTTTTGAAGTATTCCTGTATGATTTCCTAAGTCTTTTTTACTGTCTGTTGTGCTATTTCCCCTTTTCATCATGAATTCTATTGATTTGGAGTTGCACTTTCTTTCTTTTGGTTAAGTGGGCTAAGGGGTCTGTCTATCTTGTTTATTCTCTTAAAGAACCAACTTTTTGACTCATTGATTTTTTTTGTATTGTTTTCTTTGTTTCTATTTCATTGATTTCTGCTCTGATTTTTGTTATTTCTTCCTGTCTGTTGTGTTTAGGGTTTATTTCTTGTTTTCCCTCCAGTGTTTTTAGTTTCAGTGTTAGCTCATTTATCTGTGGTCTTTCTGTTTTTTTTTTTTTTTTAATGTAGGCACCCAGGGCTATAAACTTCCCTCTTAGGACTGCTTTTAAAGTTTCCCATAGGTTTTGTTGTGTTGTACTGTCATCGTCATTTAATTCCAATAATGCTTTTATTTCTTTCTTTATTTCCTCCTTGACCCATTCATTATTCAGGAGTGTGTTGTTCATGTAGGTGGCTGGGCTTATCCTAGTGTTGATATTGAGCTTTATTGCACTATGGTTTGTTAGAATGCATGAAATTATTTCAATTTTTTGTATTCGTTGAGGTTTCTTCTGTGTCCAAGTATGTGGTCAATTTTTTTTTTTCTAATTAAATTAGTTTTTATTGATGCTTTGTGCATTTCATATATTTTTTCCAATTCAGTTCGGGCTTATTTCCCTCCCCCCCCCCCCCACCCCAGATCATGCATTCTGCCATAACTGTCCTGCATCTTTCTCTCCGTTTTTTTTTTTCATTTTTAGCTATAAGTGATAATCCATGAGTACAAGCATCCTTCATGCAAAACCTATCTGCAGGCTGTTGTGCCCAAACACCTACAGCCCCACCATCCAGTGGGGGGTGACAGGTTGTTTGTTCAATCAAGTTGATCAAATGAGTGTCCAGACTACATTGCTGTAGTTTCACCATTCACCCCAATCACAGCCCTTACATTCTACCACGCCCCCTCTTCCGCAGGTTGTTCCCTAGGCTTAGAAAAGGGGCACAGGTGGATGAGAGGTAAAACAGGTATGTGGTCAATTTTGGAGAATGTTCCATGGGGTGCTGAGTCAAAAGTATATTCTCTGGTGCTTGGGTGGAATATTCTGAAGGTATCTGTGAGGTCCATTTCCTTTATTGTCTTGTGCAGTTCAGATGTCTCTCTGTTTATTCTTTTATCTGTCCAAAGGACTCAGTGGTGTATTGAAGTCCCCCACTTTGAGTGTGCTGGGGATAATCTGTGTCTTGAGGTCCTGTAGGGTTGTATTTACAAAGGTTGGTGCACCAGAGTTTGGTGCATGTATATTCATGATTGTGAACTCTTCATGGTTAATTTTCCCTTTGACAAGGATATAATGCCCTTCTTTGTCTCTTCTAATTGCTTCTACTTTGAAGTCTATTTTGTCTGATATTAAGATAGCAACTCCTGCTTTCTTTTTAGTACCATTTGCTTGGAATATTTTTTTCCATCCTTTCACTTTAAGTTGATGCCTATCCTTAAAGGTGAGATGGGTTTCTTGTAGACAGCATATCAATGGATTTTGTTTCCTAATCCATTCTCCCAGTCTATGCCTTTTGATTGGGAAGTTTAGCCCATCGATATTTAAGGTTATGATTGAGAGGTATGTGTTGCTTCCTTCCATCTTATATGTTTGCATTATTTTGTGTAAGTTTCTACTTTTGCATTTCTGTTTTTATTAAATTTTTCTTTCATCTTGTTTATGTCATAGAAGATTTTTCTCTTTCTTTCAACTAGAATAGACATTTTTGTTGGGTATATTAACCTGGGTTGGCATTTATAGTTGTTTATTACTGGAAATGCTTTGGTCCACATTCTTCTTGTTTTCATGGTTTGTGCTGAAAAGTCAGCTGTAATTCTGATTGGTTTTCCCTTATATGTAACTTGTTGTTTTTCTCTTGTGGCTTTCAGAATTTTGTCTTTGTTTTGGGTATCTAGCATTTTAACTATGATATGGCAGGAGGAGTTTCTTTTCTGGTCTAGTCTATTTGATGTTCTACTTGCTTCTTGTATTTGTATCGGTTTGTCTTTTTTTTAATTTGGGGAAATTTTCCTCTATTATTTTGTTGACAATCTGATCAATACCATTCTCTTGGGATCTGTCTCCTTCCTCTATCCCTATGATGCAGAGGTTTGATTTTTTTCATAGTGTCCCACATTTCCTTGTTATTCCACTCGTGTATTTTTAAATTTTTCATAGTCTTTACTTGAGCTTTTTAGTTGTTCTGTTGTCTTCTAGGTCTGATATTCTTTTTCCTGCTTCCTCCAATTCTGCTTCTAAGGCTTTTTCCCATTCTTTCCTCTTGATTGGATGATTGTTCATTTTCCTTTTTCATCTCTTCCCGTATTTTCTTTAATATTTCCATTTCCTTTTGGAGCTTCTCAAACTTTCCTTGTAGCTCATTGGTTTCCTTTTTCAATTCAGCATGGAATCTTTCCAGTGTTTCCACTTCCTTCCTAAGTTTGCCATTTTGTCCCTCTAGCTCTTTTCAGGCTCTGTCATTTTCTCCTTTTAGTTCTTTCCGAAGTTTGTCCTTGTCTTCCTCTAGGTCCTTTTTGAGTTTTTCATTCTCTCCCCTTAGTTTTATTATTTCTTTGAATACATCTGTGATTGTTATTTTGGGATCTGTGTCCTGGGTTACCTCTAGGGAGATCCCATTGTAGGAGTCCTCCACTGGCTCTGTACAATTTGGTGTGGAATTATTCTGTGCTTTTCCCATATTGTTCTTTCGTTGTGCTCTTGGCATGTGGTTAGCCTTCTGCCTGCATTCTGATGCGAATCCTGAATGCCTCTTCACCTTGTTGAAGGATTGCTTTCCTAGATTCCTTCGGGTGTTTTTGTTGTATTCTCCTTATGAATGGAGTTTTGACTTGTCTAGGTTTTAGGCTTTCAATTTTGGTTATATATTGGAAGGTATAGTTCACTTTTCCCTTTCTGTTCTGCAAGAGCCGAGTGGGTTGCAACCCGGATTATACCTTCTGAACACTGTATTCCCTTTGCTGCCAGACACTGTCTCCTGAGTTACAGTTGGGGGGTTCCGGTTGGCGGGGGTGGGGGTGGGGTTGGATTGCTTGCTTAGCCCATGCAAACTCTGCCCTTAGCTGTTGCAGAGGCAGCATGTAAACCGCTCCAACTGCTTGCACAGCTATTTGTACTAATGCATGCCTTAACTCTCACCAGTGAAGCTTCCTTATGCAACAGATGGTGATTAATCCAGAAATCCACAACTGTCCATAATACAAAGAATAAGAGACTTGAGTGCTTATCCCTGAATAGCACCACTATATAAGAGCTCTGCCACCAAAGCTCAGGAACCATTGTCGAAGTGGAGCCGTAAAGATTGTAAAATCCAGATGGGTTGTATCACCTCAAGGAAATAACGTATTTCAGGCAACTAGGAAATTACTGATATAAACTAATAACAATGGTGATAGCATAGACAAGACCTATACAAGTTCATACCAGACAAAATCCTAACATAGAAGTTGAGAAGTCAGGGAGAACCCCAACCCTGCCAGAGGAACTATTGGTGATCAATAGCTACTGGGAGAGTGATAGTTCATTTTCCCTAAGGATGTAACACTATATAGTTTACAAGTCTCCATTGGCAAGACAAACACTGGAGGACATTTACAGACACCAACTTGGATCGATATGCCTTAACATATGGCAGAGTACATGAAATCTGGAGGAAGGGCTCTAAGAGGGATACTAATAGTGGACAGAGTCTAAATAGATCGAGTTATACTATATTCTTAGCTTGTTGATCAGTTTCATTGTTTTGTTAATGCTGCTACAATATTGTATTTATGAATAAATTATGAGGCATAATTCAATTTAGCCCACCAGATATTTTCATTCACTACTTAAATGTTTAGACTATTTCCATATGCAACTAATTACGCCTGGATCATGTGCTGTATAGAGCCATGTACTTCCAAGCATTCATGTTCCCTTTTTGTGACCCAGATAGGAAGAGAGCTCTTTGTAGACTTCATCAAGTTAATTTGGGACATGATTGAGAATGATGAACCCTAACCCCCAGGAACTAGAGTGTGGGAGTCAGTTCTTTCTTTCCCCTGTCATGTAGCTCCCTGGGATTGAACTCAGGTCTCAGTTTGGTGGCAAGCAGTTTTACCCATTCTGCCTTCTACCTGACGCAGGTTGAGCATTTTGATGTGTTTACTTGCTGTGTGGATATCTAGAAGAGTCTACAAATGCTTTCTCAACTTTTTTTCAAGTCATTGTGATCTATTATCTTTGCCTACTCTCTCATACTCTTTCAGAGAATCTGTTAATTTTTATAACATTACTTTTTGCTATTTAGATCCTGCTCCCTAAGAATATGGACTTCTGGATTACAATCTTTGGATATGACACCTATTAATTTTAAAAGTATTTTTCATTAAAGGAATTCCAAGAATAAAAATAAAACATATTTCTCATAATTGTAGGGTTTTATATATATATATATATATAGTATATATAATATAATCTATATATATATATATATGTATGTATTTTTGAGACAGGGTCTCCCTTTAGTCCGAGCTGGCCTGGAGCTCACTATGTAGACCAGGCTGGCTTTGAACTCACAGAGATCTTCCTGCCTCTGCCTCCCAAGTGCTGGGATGAAAGGCTTGCGCCACCATGCCCAGGTTGCATATTTTAATTCAAGAAAGTACTTTAAGATATATATTTCATAATATATTTTTCTTAATTTTTGTCTATGCTTAAGTGTATCTGTGTGTATATGTACACATGTATAACGGTGTCGTCTGAGGCCACAATAGGTATCACATCCCTGGAGCTAGAGTTACAGGCTCTTTGAGCTGACTGACATGAGCACTAGAAACTGACTTCTGGCCTTTGCAAGAGCATCAAGTGCTTTTTTTTTTTTTTTGGCTTTTCGAGACAGAGTCTCCTTGTAGCTCCAGCTGTCCTGGAACTCGCTCTGTAGACCAGGCTGGCCTTGAACTCACAAAGATCCGCCTGCCTCTGCCTCCCAAGTGCTAGGATTAAAGGCGTGCACCACCACGCCCGGCTCAAATTCCCTTCTTTTTAATTGGAGTGCCTGTAAAATTTTTACTGAATTTGGATATTAGTATGGTTAGGCTTCATTCTTCCACTGTCCATTGCCACTTTCTCATCTTTGTAATCTTAGATGACACTGTATTTTATTTCAGAGTGATTATATTCCAAACCCTCATATAATTTATTTCAGGCACTTGAATTATTAAGTCAAAATTTCATGATTCTTGACTGTATAAAGAACATAAAATATACCAAAGTTAAGATGAAATGTGCTGTAGAAACATAATGAGAAGAGAATTCTGTATTCTGTCTTCCTCCTTTTTCTTTTATTCATTTTACCTATGTGGTTTGCAAACCACATGTCATTAAATCTGTCAGTCCTTTTATTTTAGCTTTGCACTTTGTATAATAAGCTATGGATTATATACATTCTGCTTTTTTTTCAGTTTCAGGTGAGCATTCTGTTTTGGTTTATTTTCTTTTTTAAGTTTATTTTTATTGATGCTTTTTGTATTTCATACATCATTTTCCAATTCAGTTCAGGCATATTTCCCTTTCCCTTCCCCCCAACCCACCGCACCCCATCCCAGATCATGCATTCTGCCATAACTGTCCTGCATCTTTCTCTCAGTTTTTTTTTCATTTTTTAGCAATAAGTGATAACTTATGAGTACAAACATCCTTCATGTATAACCAATCTGCAGGCAGATGTGCCCAAACCCACACAGCCCATGGGTCCCACCATCCGGGGGGGGGGGGGGGCTTGTATGTTCAATCAAGTTGATCAAATGAGTGTCCAGACTATATTGCTGTAGTTTCACCATTCACCCCAATTGCAGCCCTTACATTCTACCACGCCCCCTCTTCCACAGATTGTTTCCTAGGCTTAGAAAAGGGGCACAGGTGGATGAGAAGCAAAACAGTCTACTTTCTCTGGAGCTGTTGTCTTGGACTCTGGTCTGTTTCCTTTCATGGGCTGACAGTTTGTCCAGGAATAACCTTTCCATCCTACTAGCGAAGCACAAGCAATTAGATATTTAGGTATTTAAACAGTACTAATAGTTATGGTAGGTTACTTTGGTATAGACACAGATGTTTGGATGGTATGTTAATCTGTGAATATATTCAATGTGTATGCACATTTATTTCCTCTGATAAAAGTATCTATGATATTTGTAGGTACTATTTTATGTCAAAAAGTAATGATACCAAGTGTGCTTTGTAAAGTAAGTTTATTTTTCTGGGGCTGGAGAGATGGCCTAGCAGTTAAGAGCACCGACCGCTCTTACAGAAGACCCGGGTTTGATCCCCAGCACCCACATGGCGGCTGAGAACCGTCTGAAAGTGTAATTCCAGGAGAACTCCAGTTCCAGGGGAATCCGACACCCTCTTCTGACCTCCGCCGCATTGCACGACACGGTTGCACAAACTTGCAGGCAGACAGTACATTGATACACATACAGAAATAAATAAATGCTGGGCATAGTGGCGCACGCCTTTAATCCTAGCACTTGGGAGGCAGAGGCATGCGGATCTCTGTGAGTTCGAAGCCAGCCTGGTCTGTGAGCTCCAGGACAACCAGAGCTACAGGGAGACCCTGTCTCAAAAAGACTAAATAAATAAATAAATAAATAAATAAATAAATAAATAAATATAAAGTTTATTTTTCTAAAAGGGATGCAAGTTCCTATAGTAACTGGATAATTGAATATACTATATATGCAATGGTGATTTTGTAATTTGTGCAGGTGGAATCACCTAAAAGTTTAGTTATTTGATAACTGAATTATATACTCAAGTCTGATCACATTCAACACATTTCTTTCTTCTGATTCTCAAGGGAACACTTATTATTTGCCCTTGAATTTAACTTAGGATATGGAGAAGTGCACTTGCTTTGCAGAATAATATCCCATTGTATGAACCAGACAATTCCATTTGATTAAATCCAGATTTTACCAGCAGATCCTCTACCATAAGAAAATTGATTGATGTGGAGAAGAAACGACTTAATACTTGTTAATGAAGGTCTCAGACTACAGTTTTGAGAAATGATTTACTAGCACCCTGGGGAAGAAAATGGCCAGTCAGTCCTTGATGTGTCAAGCAGTGAACATTTTCTCTGCCAGACATAGGTCATGCCAATGTGAATACCTTGTGTTTGGCTTGTCCAGTTCAGTCCTCTGCTTAGCTAAATGGTCTGGTGGAAATGCAATGTCAATAAATGACTTTGTCCTCAATAGACAACAAAATAAAATAAAACAAAAATGCACTAAACATGCATACATTCACAAGAAGAATCATCCATAACAAGCATAAAGATAGGATAGCTTGAGTTAAATTTTAAGCAATTATTCATAAAAATAGAGCATATGATAGATCTTGCTGCCTTCAGAAACTTTCTTCTAAAGGGTGGATGTTTAATCACTCACAGCTATCTTCTTTATAGAAACAATTTCAAAAACAATTTTAGCAGTAATTAAGACATACAGCTAAATATCATTAATCATATCTGTTAATGATTGGTGCATATGAAATAACATAAAATGCAAAGAAATTGTTAAAGATAAACTATAAATATCTTAGCATTTAACTTCTCATTTCAAATCTCAAAACTCTAAATTTAGCATCACAATTAGTATAAGTCTAATATTTTGTAAAGGGTGAATAACTGAGAACACTAAGAAAATGGAAATGCATGTTACTTCATCACCCTCAGGTACTTAAAAAAGTCTGGAGAATTAAAACATTTACTTTCATATTATTTTCTGCTTAAGTATATTTACTGAAATATGCTCATATGTTTCTTTATTATTAATCATAGGTATTTATATGCTTCAGCACATAAAGTCGTTATAAAGATGAACAACTGTGCATCAACAGAATAAATACATATTGGTTCATATTTTTCTTTTAGGCTCATGAAACCTCAGTTCTTTTCATCACGGTTTGAACAATTAAACTTGTTCTAAAATAACAGTTTTGGAAAATGTTATCTTTGTTGTTGCTGTTGTTGTTTGTCGTTGGTGGTGTTTTTGAGATAGGGTCTCCCTTTAGTCCTAGCTGGCCTGGAGCTTGCTATGTACATCTGGCTGGCCTTGAACTCACAGAGATCCGCCTGCAGAAAATGTCATGTTAAATTTAAATAAGCTATGTTTGAAGATCAATTAACACATTTAACATTTATCAGAAACATGTTTGTTATAGGGCTAGGTGTGGTGGCACACCTCTTTAATCCTAGCACTCCTGAGGCAGAGGCAGGCAGTGGGTGTTTATGGGATTGAGGATAGCCTGTTCTGCATAGAGAGATCCAGTCCACAGGGATACCCTGAAAAAAAAAATAACATATATATATATATATATATACTTTATATATATATATAATTATAACATATAATATACATAGTATATACAATATATATATTATATAATATATATATATATATTTGCATCAGGTTAACAATAAAGAAGGACATTGAAAAGTAAATTCATCATTTCAGTAGGCATAGGAAGGGCAGTTATAAAACTAAAACATGAAGTTTACATACAAAAGTTACATACACACATGCGCACACTTAAGGTTTGCCACATACACTCAAACAGAGCAGAATCATATGCTATACAATTAAAAGATCTACTACTTGATTCAGAGCATATAATCTGTGGAGTGGAAAAAGGAGAATTTGTAAAGTGGGTAGAATAATCGGGACCTTTAAAGTAATACAGTTTAAAAAGTGAGTAATAAAGGATTTGGGAGTATTCTAACCACTGTTAAAATGAGCTAATGATGAGAATTAAGAATACAAAATAAATAAGGATAGATGGATTCATGTAGGAAAATATATATATAGAAAAGAAGCTTGATTTTATGAAAATGTGTGTGCTAGTTGTCAACTTGTTGGATTCTAGACTGCTCTGGGAGATCAACCCAAGTGTGCCTGTGGGAATTATCCTGATTACAGCCATTGGGGAGAGAAAACCTAGGCCCTATGGGCAGCACCATTGCCTAACTGGGATCTAGGACTGTGTAAAATGGAGCAAGCATGGTGAGCATTCACATCCTCCCACTGCTCTCTGCCCTCCCACTGTGTATACACTGTGACCAGTTTCCTGCAGCCTGCTACCTCTGCCCTCCCACTGTGGACACAGTGTGACCAGTTTCCTGCAGCCTGCCACCTCTGCCCTCCCATTGTGGACACACTATGACCAGTTTCCTGCAGCCTGCCACCTCTGCCCTCCCACTGTGGACACAGTGTGACCAGTTTCCTGCAGCCTGCCACCTCTGCCCTTCCATTGTGGACACACTATGACCAGTTTCCTGCAGCCTGCCACCTCTGCCCTCCCACTGTGGACACAGTGTGACCAGTTTCCTCCAGCCTGCCACCTCTGCCCTCCCACTGTGGACACACTGTGACCAGTTTCCTCCAGCCTGCCACCTCTGCTTTGCCCTTGTGAAATGCACCTTAGATTGTGATCTAACATAAACTCTTTCATCCTTACCTTGCTTTTCTCAGGGTAGTTCATCAGAGTAGCAGGAAGGGGGCTGAGAGGAGCAGTACGGACTCATTAACTATTCAGCCATAGAATCAATGTACTCCAAATAACATTTCAGAAAAATAACTTTTGATTAAATTCTGCCATCTTATATTTACAGGAGAGGTGAAGAAAATGGATACACTTTTGAAAAAAATAGAAGTTGTAGGTATAGAGATTTTTTGTTATTTCTCTTTAATTATTGTTGTTTGGTTTAAATATTTTCTGCCTTTCTAGATGAAGAAAATGACCTTATCCAGTGGAGGATTACATTTATCAGTTTTCATAAGATTTGTAATTGGAAGTCAAAGGATTTGTGACTGTTGCTGACTTTAGTTTCACTGATACTTTAATATCCCAATATCTATGAAATTATTTTAAAGATGATTTCATATCAAGAATCAGATCCGAGATTTGTGAGATGGTTTCCAACAACTATATCTAAGCATTGCACAATAAGCCTCTGTATTTCTAAATTTGTCACAAAAATTGCTTTTGCATATCAATCCTAACAAATTCACATATCATTCACATAGATATTGAGATAATAAAATGATTGATTTTTTATTTGTTTTTCCAGCTTCAGATTCATTTGTACAAACAGCCAATTACTGGCCCTGCTCAATCCAACCAGGGGGTAGTGGAGTTTTCTCTCCTCAACACTGCTGACAGAAGTCTTGACAGTGGAGTGGGAGCCGGAACTGAAGCAGGGGCAGAAACTGCTTATTGTACTTCAGCTTGGCCTTAGTTTGAGCTGTTGCCTTGACTTCTGGCACTCAGAGCCTGACATCTTTGTAAACATGGACACAAGCATGCTTCTAAGTTGGGGTGTGTGGTATAAACAAATTAACTGTGCTAGACACTGGAACTATTTGAGAACTATGCCTTAGTTTCTTGGTTTTTTTCCAGAACTTTGATGGCCTTGCTGTCAATACTCTTGGCCTTTGAGCTATTGGTATACATCTTCTTCAGGCCCTCTGATTGTGCTTCTCGGCAAAGTGCTCCTTGGAACCTTGTGGTCTATGCTAGTAAGAGTTTGATACGTGTATGATTCTGTTTTGGATGCTGTTTCTGTGCCATTGTAAATACTGATCCTGTGTCACATGATTGTCAGACTTGGCAGGGTCTGCTACATAACCTGTGGTGCCAAAAGAACTGGAACTGGAAGTGAAAGGTGGTCACTGCTTGTGGGTGCCTATGATTTGTATAACACAATGTTAGTTTAAAAGGAAAAGGTCTCCTTCCCAGTCTTTCTCATTTGACAGATGCTATGCCTCCATCCTTCAAATTCAGGTACAGAACTTCTATTTAATCTTATGTGCGTGTTTTTCATTGAATAGATGACAGCATTGTGCTTAATAAATGGTTATTAATTCTATGATTGAAAGTGGTTGTATCATAATTAATGCTTGCATATTGGGAGTACATCTTCCTCACAAGGCATCATTGGTAGTATTTGAAGTACCACACACTATTCTGTCACTAGGGCAGTGTTCTTACAAATCTTGTGGGAAGAGAAAGGAATAAACAAATACAAAATGGAATAATCTACTAGTGATAATTTAAATGTAACTATTTCAAAGAGAAAATACTATACCACAGTTATAATGTCAATGAGGCTGTGGAATGTGGACTTTTGGTGGACAAAATAGAACCTCTTCCAATAAACATGTAAGCCCAAACTAGAGAAGTTTGATTTTTAGATATATTTGAGTGATTACACTGATTTACATTTTATATATTAACAGTATAATATATATTTATAGTATATCTAGTATCATGTATTTATATATAAATACATATTATATATTTATATAGCATACAAATATATAGTATATCTTTATATATTTATTTATTTTATTTATTTATTATTTTTTATGTGTACTGTCTGCATGTAGGTCGGTGCACCTGTGGTGTCGTGCAATGCAGCAGAGGTCAGAAGAGGGCATCAGATTTCCCTGGAACTGGAGTTAAAGACAGTTCTTAGCTGCCATGTGGGTGCTGGGAATCGAACCTGGGTCCTCTGCAAAAGCAGTCGGTGTTTGTAACTGCTGAGCCATCTCTCCAGCCCCATATCTTTATATATTTATAATATAATACCCTTCAATGTCCCCTTCGATGTATTATTATTCATGATTGACTGGTGAAATGCTTACTGACAGTGCTGATTGTTGTTTATGGAGCTATATATATTTGCTCATTTATCTAAAGTTGGAATGTATTTTCTTTTTAGTTTTAAAGGAGGGTTTAATTTAATTATGACCCCGTGCTGACACTCAACTCGGGAGGAACGTGGCTAAGAGGTATAGGTTACAGGGCTTTTTATAAATACACTAGCCAATCAAAATTTAACATTACAGTTAAAGTTACCAATCAAGGAAAAGTGCAAAAAGCCAGCAAACCAGTCATTCCTAGAAAAACTCGGGGGAAAATGGCTTAATGGTATTTGAGGACAGTGTCTCATTATTTCATTATCCCTGTTGTTGTGAGGTCTTTCAAATCCTTCATAAGAGCTGACTGCAGTAGGTGTTTCTGAGGTGGAATGATCTATGCTAGGGAGAGGGTGTATTGAGTCCTTAACACCATGAGTTTGATAGAATTTACCCATTGGTTAATAGACCTGTCAAGTCATCTAAAGGATGCATGGGCCACAAGTCAGAGCAACCAGGAGGATAAGTTTACTGGCAGATCCAGGAAGTCTTCAGCTCTCTGTTGAGAAAGAAACTGGCTCTTTGGGGGATCTTGACCCTAAACTGCCTAGCCAATTTTTAGCTCCTACTTTTATCACATTACCCTCTGAGGAGGTCACCCCAATTGCCAAGAGGGAAGCTGGGTGCCAACTGCTCTGCCTTCTTCCATGTTGAAAAGGGGTGTAGGGGAGCCGGGTGTGGTGGCACATGCCTTTAATCCTAGCACTTGGGAGGCAGAGGCAGGAGGATCGTTGTGAGTTCAAGGCCAGCCTGGTTTACAGAGTGAGTTCCAGGACAGCTGGGGCTACAGGGAGACCCTGTCTCGAAAAGACCAAAAAAAAAAAAAAGAAAGAAAAGGGTGTAGGGGGTGGCAACTGGGGTGCCCCTGCTCAGTGGATCTCTCTAAAAGACCCCCAAAAGTATAGCTATAGAAAGAACAAAGTCCTTGACTGGGGTCTGTGAAGAAGTGAAGGCGAGAGTAGTTAGGTACATTTTCTAGGCAGGAAACCAGGAGATGAATAGGGTGAATTAAATGTCCAACTTAAAAGTCCATTAGAATTTCTCATCAAAAGGTTACGAAGCATCCATTATTGGTCTTCTCCTTTTGTTCATTTGGCCATGGTGTCTGAACTCAGGATCTTCTTTCCAGGCATTTTAGTAGTCAAGGTGTGAGTTTCCTCTTAGGTAGTTGCTAAATAGAAAGAGGGAATTTTATTATTTGACAACAATATATCTCATATGACTTTAAATCTAATGATTGGAAGCACAATCTCTCAGACTTTAAAGGAAATATAATAATTATTTATCCTTTTGTTTTACTTTCCTTTTGGGTATTTCAGTCCATACAGTTAGCCCAGGTTAACCAAGCTTTGGTAACTTTTGACAACAACGTTCAATTGTGGCCTCATGTACAATTTCTTCACAAGATTCACTACAGTGTGTGACCCTCAGTACACATTGGTTTAATAGGTTTTGTTGTTTGTTTGATAAAGGGTTTCACTATTTAGCTCTGGCTTTGTAGAGCTCATTACATAGACCAAGTTGACCACAAACTCACAAAGATCTTCCTTCCTCTGAGTCCTGCCAGTAAGAAGAAATACATGATAGGCCAGATGCTGCATTCATCTCTGGAAGACAAATAGGCAATAGCTAAGATTTTCACTTATATTTTGCAAATCTATAATTTTTTCTTCAGTTCAAAAGCAGCCCAGTCTGGCCAGATAGAAGGAGCTATTTATAACCTTATTCAATGTACACTGGTCTTTTTCTTACCAAATAAAATCTAGAACTATTCACAATTATCTCATTATATTCATTTGAGCTATTTTTATTCTGTCAATTTATTTTTTTAATCTGTATCCTACTTTGTCCCATTTCATTATATGCTTCCCATGACTTGGTATTGGCCAGAAGAAGAAGTAGCTCTATCATTCACAAACTTTCCACGGTGATTCTGAATGCAGTTTGATGGAAAGGGGTGAAAATTCTCTGGTAACTTAATATCTCACGATTATCACCTACATTTTAAAAACTCATTCTGGGTTGGAGAGATGACTCAGTGCTTGAGAACTATCCTGCCATTGCAGAAAATATGAGCTTGGGTTCCAGCCCCCAAATTGGACAGCTCAAAACAGCCTATATCTTTAGCTCTGGGGCAC
Organism: Rhizomys pruinosus; assembly: GCA_009823505.1. Lineage (NCBI taxonomy): Eukaryota > Metazoa > Chordata > Mammalia > Rodentia > Spalacidae > Rhizomys > Rhizomys pruinosus. Next base: position 609,835 of record VZQC01012039.1, on the reverse strand, counting down.
CCAATGTCCTAGCTTGGCCTCCATGAACACTTGTACTCACATGAACATAATTACACATAGACACATCTATGTACCCATAATTTACAAATAAGTCATAAAATAAAAAGGTTTCCATTGTTTTTGTTCTTGAGATGCATCCTGGGATACTGTCTTAAGGTCACATTCAAAGCATTATGAAAGGCGGCATGTAGTAAAGTTATGAGAATAGTCACTTCTGTTGTCTTCGAATATGCTGTAGACTGTCATCTTCTATAGCTATGTGCCCTGAGATAAAATATAATCTTAATCAAGATGTTTTATTTTGTTGATATGAAATCAACAAATGCCTCTGACCATTCAAATAAAGGAAAGTTTAGTTTCGAAGGGTTGAGGGATTATTTAGGTGTTCATTTAGGAGGAAACAATTATCATGCATTCTTTCCAAGAAATATAGTTAGGAAATCACTCTATCTTTGGGAAAAATGTTATAAGCAGTAGCTTACCATAAACATACTTCTATTTCAAAGAGCTTTTCACATCTGTCCAGAGATTTAATAATAAAGTTGACTGCAGACACACAGAGGACAGGACATACTAAAGCCACAAAGAAGTCATAAAGCAGTATGCAATCTACCAACTACTACCATGGAAGTCAGAGATAGAGACCCTAAAACTAACCTAAGTGATGAGGTATCCTAAAGTCCAGAGGACTCTGGAAAATAAAACACCTCAGGATAAATTCTCAGAGAAAGAGTGATGTCATTTGGGCTACAATACTCAGATACTCTCAGGAGCCCAAATATGTTGTACAGGAAAGTGGGTCGAATATTGCTCTCTGGGGAATATATAGGTTAAAAAATATTTAAAACTTTGGTTCTTGAGATGGATTAAACAAAACATTAGATATGAAGTAACCAGGAAAAGCTGCAATTATTTCTGTATAGCTGTGCCTCCTAAATAGGAAAAGAGCTAAACATAAGGAAAGCAAAAAGAACTGCAGCTTTATTTTTGTAGTTATGTATCTAGATGGTCAGAATTCATCTTTGTGGTTAAACTTTATGGTCAGGTTTATTTTTATTTTTATTTTTATTTATTTATTTATTTATTTTTTGGTCTTTTTGAAGATGGGGGTCTCCCTTTAGTACCAACTGGCCTGGAGCTCACTCTCTACACCAGGTCTGCCATGAACTCATAGAGATCTTCCTGACTATGCCTCCCAGGTGCTGGGATTAAAGGCATGCACCACCAAGCCCGGTTTATGGTCGGGTTTTTTAAGCTTTATCAACAACCAAGGATCCAGAGGGTTTGTTGCAACTTCCACACATGATCATGCACAGAGTCTGCATCTTCAGAAGATTTGGAGTTCCTTCTATCACTTACACTGTAGTTTCAGTCTAAGTATATGTATTTTTACATTTAAGATAAATTGAAAAGCACAAAAATCAAAATCAGAACAAAATCAGGAAACATACACACACACACATATATATATATATATATATATATATATATATATATATATATACCTATGAAGTCACAATTGTAAATGCCTTCAGTGTGCATCCATCTACTAGAGCCTGGTTCAACTACCCAGAATTTAAAGAAAACTGACTATCCTCCCAGCAATTATTGGTTGTCAGTTATTCCTCAGATAAGTTTAGGTTTTCTTAGCCAATTCTCCAAAAAAACTATGGTGGGATTTTGTCTGGCTTGGGCCTCCATGGGACATAAGCACATTTTCACCATTGCTATGAGTTCATGTAAGCAGGAATACATCTTTGTGGTCATCAACTAGTACACTTTTCCTGCCCCCTCTTTCTCAGTGATCCCTGACCCTTGGAAATAACTCATATAATTGTGTGTGTGTGTGTGTGTGTGTGTGTGTGTGTGTGTGTATGTGTGTGTGTATGTGTTACCCCATGTATGCAGGTCCCCAGAGGCCAAAGTAGGGTGTTATAGGTATATAGATCCCATAGAGCTGGAGTTCTAAGAAGTTGTGAGCCAAATGTCAAGGGTGCTGAGATGCAAACCCAAGTCCTATCTAAAAGCACTCTATACTCTTAAGTGTGCAGCAATCTCTCCAGTACTGGATCACTTTTAACATCTTTACATGGGTCATGGCAGGACTGCTCTAAAGACCAGGGAATGAAATAGTGCTTTCAGTAGAATTCCAGACATCTTATTAAATATAATGAAATGTTCATATAGTGTGAAGTGAGTATTGAAATTTCTCATGTCCATTAAGATTTTTGCAAGGGTGATGAGTTTTAAAAGAGACTGCAGTAAATTTAGTGTAGCATTTTCAATAGTTCACTGAATATCTGTAGCTTTTAGCTTTTATAAAATTCATGTTCATTAAACATTCTGATTTCTGCCATATAGACAGTTTAACTGAACTTTAGTGTACACAAAATGAATTATCCCCAAATCATATAAAATTAAATAATTGGATTCATTCTATAAGAGTTCCTATGATTTATTATTTAAAAATAATTTCATTTTAATTTTGTGGTTAGTCTATGGTGTCTTTATGTGTGTGTGTGTGTGTGTGTGTGTGTGTGTGTGTGTGTGTGTTGTGGCTGTTTGCAGGTATGCATGCAAGTGTGGATTCACATGTGAATGGATGGATGCAGAAGCCGGAGATTTATGTCTGGTGTCTTCCTTGATTGCTCCCATCCTATTTCTTGAGACAGTCTCGTGCTGAACATGAATCTCATCATTCTGTCTATGTTTACTGGCAGGTGAGCTACCGCGATCTTCGATCTTCCTGTTCCCATCTTTCTAAGCCAGGAAATATGGAAACCTGGCACCATGCCTAGATTTTCAAATGGGTGTTTGGAATTCTAATTAATCTTCTTATGATTGCCCAGCAGCCATTTTAAAATACAGAGTAATCGCTTCTGCTGAAAAACTTCATTTTAAAATGAAAAACTAGAAAAATTATTAATTATACAAAGAAGTAAGTAAAATTATTATGAGTCTGGTTGGATTAGAAAGGATAAATCTAAAAAATGTGTGTGTTAATACTGGTAGATTCACATGTCGTAGTAGTTACTTTCTGTTGCTGTGATGCAAACAGCACAGCCAAGGGAACTTATTAAAGGAAGAGCTAACTTGCCCTTAAAGTTCTAGGCAAATTAGAGTCCATCATGGCAAGGAGGCACGGGGACAAGTGGTGCCCAAGCAGGAGCAGAAAGCAGAGACTCACATTTTTTTTTATTATTATTTTTTTTTTTTGAAATTCTGTTAAGTTTATTTGTGCTTCCTGACATCTCCGGCTTTTCTGGGCTAAGCATGTGCTTTCCCTTCATAACATAATATAATATAATTAAGATATAATATAATATAATCCAGAAGATCCATAACTTAGAAATACGGGTTTTGACTTAACGTGCAAGAAAGCTCATTGTAAGAATTTGCTGACAGAGTGACCTGGTTGTTCCTCTCAACCTCGGTACAGTTGACTCAGCATAGTCAGGAATACCCAGGTCCTGGAGGACACTGGCCAGGGCCTCCCACGATAAGGAAGCAAACTTCAGTACTCCACCCATCCTGTTACCTCACTGGTCCCTGGACAGCAGCAGCAACGTTTGCAGGATGAGCCAAGTTGAAAAAGTCTGTCTTCTGTCTGACCCAGGGATGCTGCAACTCACAAGACCTGAAATGCCAGGAGGAGCGTTTGTTCACAAGCTTTGCAACCTTGGTCGAGCAGCTGTGCCAGGGATCACCTGCACTGGCCCTGCTGTGTTCAGTGAGGGCTGAATACACTGTTTAGAGCAGGGGCTCAGAACACCAGTGTTGTTTTAGAGGTACTGAACACAGAGGGACACATTAGAACAGGTTGGGAATTATGAGCAAGGTAAATATTCAACTCAGTGCACAAATTCTAAAGTGTAGCTATGTCTAGACACCATGTTGTATTCTGAATAACTTTTGTGCCAATAAATGACATCAGAATTTAAAAAAATATATATATATTATATTATATTATATTATTATATTATATATATCTTAATTATATTATAATTATGGAAATCTAAGGGTTCTGCTGTCCCCTACTGGCCTCCAGAGGCACCTGCACATGTGTGGTGCACATTACAGACAAGTGGGCAAACTCATGCACACATAAATATACTTTAATTTTAAAATCTAAGTGAAGTTTGCAGAAATAATTTTTACCAATTTTTAGAACTTTGAAATAATGTCTGCCAATAAATTTTCAAAATTTTACTTATAAAACAAATAATTTAATATGGAGAAACACAAATGCTTCTTAGTATAGACTTATGCTAATAGATCACATTTGACTCTTGAGGTGACCACAGTAATTTAGTTCACGTCAGGTATTGATAATATTTTTTTATTTTTACCATTAGGTATGTTGAGGATGACTAATCTTTTTTCTTTTTCTTTTTTTTTTTTTTTTTTTTTTTTTGGAGACAAGTTCTCCCTGTAGCTCCAGCTGGTCTGGAACTCGCTATTTAGACTGAGCTGGCCTTGAAATCACAGAGATCCTCCTGCCTCTGCCTCCTGAGTGACAGGATTAAAGGCATGTGCCACTATGCCCAGCAGAGTATGACTAACTTTTGAGACAATTATAATTTAAAAGCATTTAATAAGGCCAGGGATATAGCACATGCCTTTATTTCCAGCACTCGAGAATCAGAGACATGTGGATCTCTATGGGTTAAGGCCAGCCTAGTCTACGTAGTGAGTTCCAGGCCAGCTCAGGCTACAGGGAGACCCTGTCTCAAAAAGACAAAAAATATTTATTCATCCTCAAAAAAAATTTAGTCGTCCTCAACATACCTAATGATAAAAATATCAATACCTGATGTTTATTAAATTACGGTGGTAACCTCAAGAATCAAACAACCCCCCCAAAACAAAAAAAAAAATTAAACTATATTAAATAAAAACATTCTTTACTTTCTCAGCAAAGTTATTCTTTGTGAGGATAAGAAAATGATTATATATTTTCTTTAAAAGATATATAAATATATATTCATTTCCACTACAGCTGTATAAGTTTTGAGTAAAGCTAATCATTACACACAATTCATTCCAAGTGTCTGAACTATTCATGGTGTGAATGGCAGGTATGATTCTACATTCATAAAATTTACATGGGGTAATACTCATTCCATTAAAATACCTGCTGTATAGTACCTTTTCAAAAATGAAACTTTCATGTAGAATCTTCTTGTGATTTTTCTATACATAGCCTGCTTGCCAGTAGACAAATGTCTTTTGTTTGAATTTTTCAAATGCTGCAAATTTTGAAAATGCATTCTTTATTAGTATTTTTTTTCTGGAAATCAGTGTAATAGAACAAAAACGAGCTTTTAAATTTTTGCACATTATAAAATATTGATATATGTACTTTCTATTTCCTTGTATCTCCCCAGTATCAAATGCTTAGGACTGTTTATTTCATATATTACATGATGATAGTAGGAATAAAGTATGCTATATAAAGAATAAAAATTTAAAATATTAATTATTTTTAAGTTAAAGTCTGAAATTTCCTTATGTGAAGGTAAATTCTTTCTGAGGACAAATTCTGCAGCACCAAGTGGGAAGCAATAAGGTTTTATAGATTAAATTTTTTAATGAATGAATTCCTTTGAGTTTTCAATGAATTAAATAGTCCTTAGGTCATTACATATCTATGCAATTGTGTGTATGACAGAGAACCAATAACATTTGTGGTACTTCTCTTTGGTTGAGGAACTTTGAATAAGCTGTTTTGGTAAACAAGTACATAAAAATAAATGAGTCTTATCATTATAAACTGACATTGCATGTTAAGACTATCATTTTGAAACTGAGTTTCAATTTTATTCCATCAAACTGAAAGAAAAAATATGCTTGACCCATCTCAGTACAGAACTTACAAGTGCTGGACAAATGCTATTTTTAACAAACAACACTGCAGAGTTTAGCGTCTCAGTATTATGGTGTATAGCTCCTCCTCAGGGCCAGTACATGTTCTTTTCCCAGGGTTTTGCTTGAATGAAGTAGTTCGAAGTCATAACTTTAAGTTCCAGTCATTTATTTTCTTCCTTTTTCTTTATCTGCTTAACTTTATTTCTTTTTGAAAATGGAATTTTGTCAGTATAAGATAGAGGCAGAATGAAGAATCAATACAGTTCAGTTTGGAAGTAAACAGAGTTATGCAAGCCTATATTTTAATAAAAGCACTATTATTCTAGCAGCTATGTGGTACTCGCTCATCCTAGAGAGGGAGTAACTGTAAAAGAAGGTCTCTGGATGTCAGAGCCAACATTTTGATAAATGATAAAATTTCTGTGGAAATTTTTTTGTGAGCTGCAATCAGTCAATGGTGATACGTAGTTGTGGCATAATATCCCAGGCCTCCTCAAATCTCAGGTTTATCAGTTCCTCCAAAATAAAATAAGACATAGAGGTTTTTAAAGCCACGTTTTTTTTCCAAAGAATATATGCAAATTCCAAATGGAATATTAAAGGATGATCAACACTACTGATCACTTGGAACTACAGTCACAGTGCGATGTTACCTTATACACAGGTTAAAATGGCTATCAAAAAAGGAAAAGCATTATAGAATCAAATACCAGCAGGACTGTAAAGAAAAGGAACTATTGCACATGCTTGATGGGAAAGTAAACTAACAGAGCAAAAGTGAAAAATAGAATGATTGTTTCCAAAACATTAAAACGTATGGAATCCCTCTTCTGGTAGATATTTGATAATGAAATCAGGATCTCAAAGCAAAGACTCTGTCTCTATTAGTATTATTCAAAGTGACATTCTTGAAGTACATTATTTTGTACTGAGCACTGAGAAATTCATGCTGTTACAATCAACAAATACTCTTAACTTAAGTAGTCTTTATTTTTAGAATGTTTAGAGACTATCATACTCACCTAACATCAGTATGGTATAATCATCACAGTTAATAAAAATAATGTAGTCACTCAAATCTGTAATCATAATTTGTTGATCATATCTAAAGTCATTTTTTCTGTTCTATAACCCTATTCAGGATAGCCAATGACCACTAGTTATCAGGTCTCCTAAGAATGCTTAGAGTTGTGACTATAAATCAGTCTTTGATTTTGATTACTTGAAGTAGAGCTGCACACATACTTTAGAGATTGTTCCTATATTGGAATTGGTCTTATGTTTTTTGCCTTGGTTAAAGCAGAAATTTGAGATATCAGAGGATGAACCCAGAGATAAAATTTCATTTTATTAACATTAAACTAAGGATTCATGCCACTATGCATGTTAACTCTATCTCCTGTCTGTGATAATATATATGAATTTAACTAGTTTAGTAATGTATATCATTACTAACTGTTGGATATTTATTTTGTTCTTTGTGCTTTAATAAAATAAAATCCTACTGTGTTGCTGAAGTTATTCCACTTTGGACCACTTGAGACTGTTATGTTGACAGCTACCTCTTTTATATAAAATGTTCCATGTTAATTGTTCTTAGAAACTTTTATGCTTCCTCTAAACGATGTTTCCAACTAATGTTATATATTCCCTGCCTGTTTCTCCAAGGAATCCATTTCTAATTCTAGGAGATTAGAAACTGAAATGTGCCTGTAGATATACTCACTGCTACTGGTAAATTGGTGCTATATCTTAATAATCTGCTGATAAAGAAATGTGAGTTGTTAGCTTGTGTCAGACTCATATCTGTAAGTACTCCTTCATGTAATCATCTTGTATCTATACTGACTAGGAGTGAACACTGAGGACTCCATATGGAATCTGTAAATACACGGATCTTTCCCCTCTCTGCAACTCCTCCTCCACTAGTAAAGCTCCTGCTTCTCACCATCCGCAGTTTGTTGACTTAAGATAACTACTGATGTATGTACCTGTAACTGAGCTAGAAAACAACTCAGCTCAGAATACCGTGCTAATGTATACATCTTTGCATATTTATTCTGCCACCTGTGCTATAATTGTCAATGACTCTTGTACTTTAATAACAGAGCTGTGATTTTTGTCTCAGTCTACATTGTGGTATTACTCACTGAAAATCTGTATATTTTAAGGTTTGCTCTGTGTTGTGAATGACATGGGTTTTAATGAGCACACAGTAACACTATGTATAAAATATATCATATACAATAATTTTCATTGCTTTTAAACTTCATCTGGCCTCCATTTGTCTGAACACTCCCTCCTCCAAATCCTTAGGAAAAGCACCTAGCTCATATGAAATTTAGTATTTCTCTACACTGACTTCTTTTACACACCACTGTTTATTGTATATGTATATGTGTATGTATGTGTACATGAAGGAGACTGTATGTGCATTTGTCTGCAGGTACAAGCATGTCTGTGGAGAACAGAAGTTGAATTTGAATCTCGTCCTCAATTGTTCTCCTATTTATTTGTTCAGACAGAGCTTCTTGCTGAACCTGGAGCATGCAAATTTGCCTAGATTAGCTGTCCACCTAGACTAGGTCTCTCTGCCTCCTCGAGGCTGAAGTTAAAAGCACAAGGGCACCCAGGTTTTCTACCTGGAGGCTGGATATTGAACTGAGGTCCTCATGCTTAAGTGGAAAGAATTTTAACAATTGAGTTATCTTCCTACCTCCCTCCTCAATCTGTATTTTTGGTTCAGGCTGAGTTATTTTGCTATTTATTCTCTTTGTTGTTCCCTGAGTCTTGGGAAATGGATTAGTGTACATGATCCATTTCAGAAACTGCCAGCTACTATCATTCCAAATGTCTTCTCCTTTATCTCCCTTAATTCATTAGGTATTCCAACTGCATGGGTATACCATTGAGAATTATTCTATAGCTTTGTTCTATTGCTACAGACATGCTTTTCCTTTTGTATTTATCAAGGGATAATTTTGTTGACATTTTCAGACTCACCAATTCACTTTTCTCAACGAGTCCATTATTGAGACTATCGTACACATTCTTTGTAATAATACTGTGACCCTTACTATTTTGTTTTGATGCTCAAAGATTGCATCTCTCTTCTTTCATAATCCATATGCTTACTATGTTATAAACTTTGCATTACTTAATTTCACTCCAGAACTTTGGAAGTCTTCATTGATAATAATATAGTCTGGATATGCTTTGTTTGTGCCCCTCACAAAGGCTTCTGTACTGGTATTATCTTGGCTCATAGTGTGGAGGTGTTAAAGAGGTGAGTCTGGGTATGGCAGTAATTTGTTCACACGGTCTTAACCTTCTTAACTGAGACAATGCTGGGTTGAGTCTCATATAGAGTGTGTTTGATTTTATGTAACCTATTATAAAATACACTCACTCCTTGTGGTTGGGTCTATTTTCTCTGTCATTATTTGGTGCTGCTACATGGCCCCTCATCAGGGGCTGGCAGCTCTATTCTGTATTTATATTCCAGGCACTAGGATCATGAGGTATGTCAGTCTCTTCTTTTTATACATTTTCCAGCATCATTGTTTTCACTGTAAAACAAAATCAACTGATTCATGTCTTGTTCAAGACTTCTTGTGTGGATTATAGGTATGATCCCCACAAATCTCCGAGGGCTCTGTAAAGACTGCAGTCTCTGACTCTCATGCTAATTCCCAGTCTACTTCCAGATTGAATCAAAATGTCAATTTAAACGTTCCTTCCCATGTATGAGTCATGCCATTTCTGCTCCCATTTCAATTCCTCTCAGTTATAATTCTTTGTACAAATGATCCCTCATATATGATGGGGCTATATCTAAGAAACTTTTAACTGATGATACTACAAGTTAAAAATGTGCTCAACATTTGTAACTTAATGATACAGCTTGCCTGCTCAGTAGTGGAGAATGGACCATTGACCCTCAGGATTGGCTGGCTGAGTGGGAGATGAGGCTTGCTGCTGCTGCCATTTTGCTAGACATTAGTAAACCCCTGTATGCTACTAACCTGACAAAAGACAACATTTAAAGTTCCAGCTATATTATCTACTAGATGCATATTATCCTCCTCCCATTCAAAAGCAAAAACAAAATAATTTAATTCATTATCACCTACATGATCTATATAAGTCATTGCAGATTTCGGGCTGGTGTTTCCAAATATAGCCTCAATACTCTGGAAGGTTCAGGAAAGGTCGTTGGAAAGGTAATAGTCTTTAACATTCAGTTTAATTTTATTGTTGTGAAAGGGATCAATACCTTTAGAGTTTTGCTTATCAGATCTGCAGTAGAGGTCCACATAGTTTTCCTTTTCTTTGTTTTCTGATTGAAACAATTTGTACAGGTTTTTTTTTTTCTTTTTTGTCATTAGTAAGGACCTAGTTGAAGAAATCTTCAAATCCTCTCTGTGAGTAATATTTATACCCTTTGAAAGAAAATAAACACAAGTCTCTCATAAGAGATTGTAGATCATAATAATTTCCAAACATATGGTCCTTCCTCCGGTTACTCTGCCTCATTACCCTGTGAGTGTCATTTATAAATTTTCTTTCCAATAGTTTCTGATTTGGAGCACAAACAGCCTAAGATTCCTTAGTCATGCTGTGAATAGCAAAAATCACACCTCCTTGAGGCTGCTCAACATGGGATTAACCTTCAAGTTCTTCTCTTCTGTGGAGAGTGACTGGTGAGCCCTCTTATCCTCTTATGGGAATCAAACCTTTATTTTTCCATATTCCAGTAAGATTTGTATTTCCTGCATCCTTCTGATAAAAATTCTTAGAAATTCCTTCATCATAAAAAATTCTGCCTGTTTTGAACCCAATAGTTTATTTAGAATAATATTTTAAGCAGCACTAATAGTTATGGTAGGTTACTTTGGCATAGACACATATGTTTGGATGATATGTTAATCTATGAGTTACATTTTTCCCCCCTGTTAAATATGACAGGGTCTTACTGTGGCTTATAACATCTCCTAACCTGTAGAGGATGTAAGCTTGTGGCATCAGCCATGGGTTATTCCTCCAAGGAGAGAGCCAATAGCCAATTAGATTTGGGATATACAGGCACATGGCTGCCTCTGCTGCACAGTATTTCCAGGCAGGTGAGGTGTAGCTGGTGCTGACGGTAGAGTCTTGCTTGACTCAGGGAGACCCGTATTTGCTTCATTAGTTTAGTGGCCTTTGGCAGCACTCTTTGGCATTCCAGAGGCCATCTGTACACTTGCATGTGCAGGCTCAATACATCCCTGTCACCCCCCACTGGATAGTGGGGCTGTGGGGGTTTGGGCACAACAGCCTGCAGATTGATTTTGCACGAAGGATGCCTGTACTCATGGATTATCACTTATAGCTAAAAAATGAAAAAAAAAAAAAAACAGAGAAAGATGCAAGACAGTTACAGCAGAATACATGATCTGGGATGGGGTGGGGGTGGGGGGGAAGGGAAAGGGAAATATGCCTGATCTGAATTGGAAAATGATGTACAAAATGCACAAAGCATCAATAAAAATTAAATAAAAAATAGAATATTTTAAAAAGCTCTCCACTAAATAATTAAGGGAGGACAAAATAAGCTCTATAAATAAGGAATGTAGTATAATGAATAAAAATAGAGAATGGATAATGAAAATATTTGGATGAATTTCAATTTGTTTTCAGCTATTGCATGAGTCATTTGTCTTGTTAGACCAATTATAGAATGCACCTAATTACCTGAATACCCATGCTGTTTTATGTTACTTTCTTCCCCAAACATTAGGGCATAAGGAGATTTTTGTTATAGGCCTTAATTTTCTTAAAGGACACTATTTTTACTATAAATATTTTAATGAAACTCATTTATTTACTTGCTTGTATGTCTGATTGTTTGTGCACCATGTGTATGTACCTTCTATGGAGGCCAAAAGAGAGTTGAATCACTTGGAACTAGAGTTACAGGTAGTTGTTACCCACCTGGTGTGGGTGCTGGAAACTGACCCTGACTCTTCTGCAAAAGCACAAAGTGCTCTTAATCATTGAGCCATTGCTCTCATCCTATAAATAAAATTTATTTGATATATTAACTAGTCACACTCTATGAGTCAGATTATGTCACAGCAACACACTTCATATACAGTGCCTTAGAAGACTCAGGTTTATTCTGACTGACTGCCTGATAAGGTTCTTTTCTGTCTTCTTAATAATGTCCTTCACAAATCTTCCTTATCTTCTTGCCAGGGACTGTGATGAGCAGGCTGTCTCTAGTGTCAACATCCTGCTGACTTTGGCAGAGATAGCTTGGAGAAGTATACCCTGGCTCTTCAAGATTGTTCTAAATAGAAACAAGTATGCCTTCTGCTCATTTTTAAGTTTCGCGGAAAGAAATGCACATCGAAACCCACAAATGACAAAAAGCAGAATCCAATATCCTCCCAAAATAATATAATTCTGAAATGGGTAAATAAAAATGGAGAGGAAGACTGTGCATGGCTTTGTAATAAAGGTAAATCAAATTAATGATTTCCTCACGAGATGGTTTCTACATCAAAGCAAATAAATATAAATGCCTATATTAGAAAAGTAACACACCTGCTTCTCAAAGGAAATGTTGTCAGCTCTTTTTAATAACAGGAATGCCCAAATTGGAAGCTTTATATATATACACTTATATTGTGTATAAGGTAAAGATAATTTCTTATGAAAAAGAAAAGCATTTCAGGCCTAGCTCTGTTTCCTGCAGGTGACTGCTCAGGTCTGCCTGCTTGGGTCTTCCAAGTCATGTTTCTGTAAGTCTCTCTCAATACCCCACCTCTAAGCAAATTCAGTGACACCTAGAACATTACAGGATGTTCCTATTTGTGCCACCAAAAATATAACCTATCTGCCTTCTTGAAATTTCCTCCAACAGACTTAAACAGAGTAAGAAAAAATCATTTCCATGATGTTTTTGAAAACTGTAAACTTCAAAAATATTATTTGCCAGTATGTGAACATCTTTGGCCTCATTAATTCCTTAATATGAAACTGGTTTTAATCTTCATTTTATTTATTTAATTTTTTTTACATGTTCACATTATGTGAGTTTATAATATGTAGATGTGTCTATGTGTATGTGGGGACTAAAGGAGAATGCCATCCAACATTTGTTTTTAAATTTGGATACATAATCTGTAAGTGTTCTGGAACTAGCTAATGAGGCTGTTACCTGGGTAACTTATCCCCACCTCTCAAACACTGAAATCCCAAGGGCTTTCCATTAGGCTAGGCTTCATTTTATGAAAAATTTTATTGAGTTTTCCTCATTTCATACAATAGTTGTTAATCAAATTTAGACCCCCTCCCCGTCCATGTTTCCCCCAGACTTTACATAATCTGCCAAACATGTTAATTTCTATCCTTTCAAGCATTAGTACTCAGATGTCCTACATTGCAGATGCATCCACTGCCCTGTAGTCAGCCTGTCTAAAGATTGTAAGGTCTATTCTCTCTTACCCAGTAGTAATCAGTCTCCAACAGCTCCCAGACTATGGCCAACCCACCACCCATTTCTCTCACTACAAACTAGGCCCTTGTGTGACTGAGTTTGGCATGGGTCCTGTGCTCAATGTTACCATTGCCACAAATTCTCATGTTCAAACTTCCAGTGGCCTGGAAGTCTCTGCTTCCCTATGTTCATGAGATAGCCCTGGTTCTTATTATCTTTCCAGCCCCTCTTTGGCAATGGTCTCTGAACTTATTTCAGTTTGGGTTCTCTTCAGTATTTCTACCTTTTTCATGCATTCACTATTCATGTCCTGAATTGTATTTGGTAACTCATTATGTTAAATGTCTGTATTTTTTTTGTTGTTGTTGTTTTTGAGACAGGGTCTCCCTGTAGCTCTGGCTGTCCTGGAACTCACTCTGTAGACCAGGCTGGCCTCGGACTCACAGAGATCCCCGTGCCTCTGCCTCCCAAGTGCTAGGATTAAAGGCGTGCGCCACCACGCCCGGCATTTATTTATTTCTGTATGTGTATCAATGTACTGTCTGCATGCAAGTTTGCGCACCCGTGTCGTGCAATGCGGTGGAGGTCAGAAGAGGGTGTCGGATTCCGCTGTAACTGGAGTTCTCCTGGAATTGGAGTTTCAGACGGTTCTCTGCTGCCATGTGGGTGCTGGGGGCCGAACCCGGGTCCTCTGTAAGAGCGGTTGGCGCTCTTAACCGCTAGGCCATCTCTCCAGCCCCAAATATCTGTATTTTCTTGAGCTTATATCACCATTCCTCTTTGAGTTGATTGTCTGTTTTTTCTTTAAGTTCTTTGATCATATTTATGCTTGTTCTTTTTAATTTTATGAATTCAATTTGCTTAAAAGTAGCATACTTCTTTAAGATATTTCATACATGCTTTGTTTTTGTTCATTCCCCCTCCTCTTCCCCCCTTTCCCACCCTTTCCCACTGCACCCCTCCACTCTGAGTTGTTCCTTCCACTTTATGTTTTTCTTAAATATTTTTATTGTAGTTTTGTGCACTTTATCAGCATTTCTCAGTCAAAACTAGACTCATTCCCCTTTCCACGACCCTACCACACCTGAGTTCATGAATTCTGCCATACATGTCTTGCATCTTTTCCCCTGGTCTTTTTAAAGTTGTTTTTTCTTTTTCTTTTATGAAAAAGTTTAGTGTTTGGGGTAGAATTTTACTGTTTCAGTCAGTTCTTTGTCCCAGTCCTTTTGTTGTTGTTCCCTCTACTTTGTATTGCTCAAAACATGCATTTATATTTATGTCACACATATTCCATAATTATGAGATCTAAAAATAAACTGTATGTTAATTCCAGATTTCCAGATTATATTTAAGAATTCACAGTTTTCTCATTTAATTCTCTATTACTCTAAAATATGCATACATACCCTCCACCCATATACCAAAATTACAAAGTCTGAAAATAAGTGGTAGGTTACTTCTAGAACGGATTAAGGGATTCACATTATAAGAGCACAGTTGCATTTAAATAAAAAGAAATATAACATTAATGTTCCTTGGTTTGCCTTACAACTGGGGATTTGTTGCTAGTATCCACAGATGAGGAATATCATTCATCATTTGTTTTTCTGCTGAGACTGTGTTACTTCACTTAGCATAATGGCTTCAAGTTCCATCCATTTACCTGTAAAGTTCATGACGTCATCTTTCTTTACCTCTGCATAGAACTCCATTGTGTAGATGTACCACATTTTCTCTATCCACTCTTTGGTTGAGGGGCACTTTTGTTTCTCCCAACTCTTCTTCACTATTCTGAAGAAAGCTGAAATAAACATAGATGTGCAGGTATCTCTGCAATAGGATGATTCTTGTGGATATATACCCAGGGGTGGTATGACTGGGTCAGGTGGTAGGCTCATTTTGAGTGGGATTTTTTTTTTTTTTTTTTTTTGTCTTTTTGAGACAGGGTTTCCTTTTAGTCCCAGCTAGTCTGGAACTTGCTATGTAGACCAGGTTGGCCTTGAACTCACAGAGATCTGCCTGCCTTTGCCTCCCAGCCGAGATTAAAGCCATGTGCTATAATTTTGATTCTTTTAAGCATTCTCCACAGTGCTTTTCAAAGTTGTTCTATGAGTTTACATTCCCACCAGCAGTGGATGAGTGTTCTCCGTTCCCCACAACCTCTCAAGCATTTGGCATCTTTTGTTTTCTTGATCTTAGCCAGCCTTATCAGAGTGAGGTGATATCTTAGAGTGGTTTGAATTTGCATTTCCTTAATTATTAATGATGGTGAACACTTTTTAAAGATGTTTCTCAGTCATCTTTACTTCCTCACTAGTGAAGTCTCTGTTCAGCTCTTTATTCCATCTTTTGAGTAAGTCATTTATTTTCTTCTTTGTTTTTGGAGGAGTTTACAATATTCTGGAAGTTAATGCTCTGTCAGATGTATCAGTGGTGAAGGTTTCCTCCCACTCTGGGTTTTCTTTTCACTTCCTCGATTGTTTCTTTTGCTGTACAGAAGCTTTTGAGTTTAATGAGTTCCCACTTGTCAAATTGTTTACCTTATTTCTTGCACAGCTGCTGTCTGATTTAGAAAGCCGGGTGTGGTGGTGCACGCCTTTAATCCTAGCACTTGGGAGGCAGAGGCAGGCGGATCTTTGTGAGTTCAAGGCCAGCCTGGTCTACAGAGTGAGTTCCAGGACAGGTGGGGCTACAGGGAGACCCTGTCTCAAAAAGACCAAAAACAAACAAACAAACAAAAAAAATAGAAAGCTTTTTCTTATGCATATGTCTTGTAAGTTGCTGCCAACTTTTTCTTCTATCACCTTCAGAGTTTCAGGTTTCACAATGAGGTTCTTGATCCATTTGGAGTTGAGTTTTGTACAGGGTAAGCGGTAGGGGTTTAATTTTATTCTTTTTCAAATCGTGATCTATTTTTGTCAACACCATTTGCTGAAGATACTGTCTTTCCTCCACTGAGACTTCTTGGCCCCTTTGTGAAACATGAGGTGGCTGAAATTGTATATGCTCAAATTTGGATCTTCAATTTTGTTCCATTGCTGTATGTGTCTGTTTTTGGGCCAGTACCAGGCTGTTTTTATGACTTTTGCCCTGTAATATAGTTCGAAATCTGGTATAGTGATCCCACCTGTATTGCTCTTTTTGCTCAGGGTTGCATTGGCTATTTGGGGTCTTTTTTTCATATGAACTTTTTTCCAAGGATGCTTTTTTCCAAGCCTGTGAAGAAATTCATGAGGATTTTAATTGGGATTTCATTGAAGCTGTATAATGATTTGAGTAAAAAGGGCATTATTACTATATTAATGTTCCCAATCCATGATCATAGGAGGCCCTTCCATCTTCTGATGTTTTCTTTATGTTTGTTCTTTTACTGCATTCTGGATGTCCTCAGGGTGATTCTCATTGCAGTGCACTTCTATACCACTAGAGGACATATTCTCTTGATTTTTCATATCACTTGTGTTTTTACACTGCCATTTGTGCATATGGATGTTCTTTTTTTTTGGTCATGTTTCTAATTGCTACTCTGCTTTTGATTAATTGAATTTTGTTTCTGTTTATATAGTTTTTGTAGCTTGATTGCTTTTGGTCAGATATGAAAAATAAATCAGAGCGCTTTTCAGGTTCTTTCAAGGTAGTAGGCTGGTCTGGGTAGTTGGTAGGGTGGTCAGGGTAGTAAGAGTGCTGCTCTGCATCAAGAATAGCAGGAGGCAGAGTAAGATGGGGAGCACTTTTCATGAATTAAAAATAATAAATATTTCTCAAATGCTACAGTATTTTCTGAATATTCTTTTTAATATCTTATTGAAGTTTTATACATTTCATACAACATTTCTCAATACAATTTAGACTTATTCCCCTTTCTATGCCCCTCACCCCACCTGAGCTCATGCATTCTGTCATACATGTCTTGCCTCTTTTTCTCAGTCTTTTAAAAGTTTTTCTATGCAGAGGTTTACTGTTTGGGGCAGAAGTTTACTACTTCACTCATTTCTTTGCCCCAGTCCTGTTGTTGTTGTTTCCACCAATTTGTATTACTCCAAATATGCATACTATACTATATATATATATATATATATATATATATATATGATACATATACCAAAATTATGACATCTGAAAATAAACTATATGTGAATTCCAGAACATGTTTAGGAATTCATATTTTTCTTTGTTTTATTACTCTAAAATATGCATGCATATCCTCCACCCATATTCCAAAATTACAAGTCTATAAATAAGTGGTAGGTTAATTCTAGAGTCTGTTAAGGGATTCACATTTTAACAGTACAGTTACTTTCAGATAAAAAGAAATATAACATTAATGTTGCTCAGTTTGCCTTACAACTAAGGATTTGGTGCTAGCATCCACAAATGAGGGACACCATTCTTCATTTGTGTTTTTCTGTGTTACTTCACTTAGCATAATGGCTTCTAGTTCCATCCATTTCCTTGAGAAGTTCATGATGTCATCTTTCTTTACCGCTGCATAGATGTATCACATTTTCTTTATCCACTCATTGGTTGAGGGACACTGGGGTTAACAAATGACACCAAATTCTGGAGAGGTTGTGGGGAAAGGGAAACATTCACTTCTGGTGGGAATGCAAACTCTTGCAACCTCTATGGAAGTATACTTAAAAAACTCAAATTAAACCTACCACATGACCCAGTCATACCACTCTTGGGTATATACCCACAAGACTCAACCTGACCCAGAGAAAATGCAAAACCATGTTTATTGCAGCTCTCTTCACAATAACGATGAGCTGAATGTTCTTAATACAATATAAAGGAATTCTTACTGACTCTACTGAGTATACACCATTACAGTGAATAGAATGTATCTCAGTGCTTTCCCAGCTATCTCAGTACCCAGGCTTTCCAGTTGATAACCATGTTAATCGCTGAGAAAGAAGTCTGAGAAATCTATCAGAGGATTAGAACTCATTCTTAGCGCTATCATCTCTGGCTTTTGAGAGCATGTGATCACCCATCATTTCGTTGTTGAATTTACTGAAGAGAGATTTCTTTCCTACAGCTAGTGAGCTTGAATGAATTTGAATCCAGGTAGTGCACAGTACCCTCATGAGCAAAAAACTAAGTTTTGATGTAGGGTGGGGCATTGGCAATCCAGGTATCTTTCATTCAAGTATTGGACATTTTTTAAAATTTATTTATTATTTCTTTTTTAAGTTTTTTTTAATTAATTAATTTATTTTCGTATGTGTATGAATATACTGTCTGCATGTAGGTTGGTGCACCTGGGTCATGCAATGCTGCGGAGGTCAGAAGGGGGTGTCGGATTCCCCTGGAACTGGAGTTAAAGACAGTTCTCAGCCGCCATGTGGGTGCTGGGGATCGAACCCGGGTCCTCTGCAAGAGCAGTCAGTGCTCTTAACCACTAGGCCATCTCTCCAGCCCTATTTATTATTTCTTATGTGTATGAATGTACTGTCTGCATGTAGGTTGGTGCACCTGTGTAGTGCAATGCTTCAGAGGTCAGAGGAGGGTGTTGGATTCCCCAGGAACTGGAATTAAAGACTGTTCTTAGCTGCCATGTGGGTGCTGGGAATCAAACCCGGGTCTTCTGCAAGAGCAGTCAGTGCTCTTAACCACTGAGCCATCTCTCCAGGCATGCTCAAGTACTGGACTTTTACATTGGACAATTGTGCTGGATAGCTTTCGTGTCAACTTGACACACCTGGGTGAGCCTCATTTGAGGAATTTCTCCCATTGGACTGGCCTGTGGCCACATCTGGGGAGTATTGTCTTCACTGTTGAGTAATGTGGGAGGGCCCTGCCCACTATGGGTGGTGCCACCCCTGGGTAAGTGGCTCTATACTATATAAGAAAGCAGGCTGGCATGGGCCAGAGAAGCAAGCCAGTAAGTATCATTCCTCCATAGCCTGTACTTCATTGGTTCCTGCCCTGAGTCCCTATGTTGGGTTTCGTCAGTGATGAACTGTGACCTGGGACATGTGAGCCAAATGAACCCTTTCCTCCCCAAGTTGTCGTTGGTCAGAGTGTTTTGTCACAGCAGTGGAGAAGCAATCAAGAACAGAAATCTTACAGCAAATGCATAAAGAAAATACAAGAGGCAAGATGGGTATTTAAAAAGGCCGTTTGAGCTTTATTTCCCAAGAAATGATATTGTTCTCAAAAGCAGAAAAGAAAGTCTTTTAGGAGGGTTGAAAATATGAAGATGTTTCTTTTTTCCCCACAGGAACATGAAACATTTTGCTTGGAAAATCAAAACTATAATAGCTTGTAATGAAGTATTATACAGGTAGTTCATTACGACAACAAAGTTATAATTATAAGTGAACAGCTGGGTGCATTATGACTTGCTTTTTTGTTTTTTTATTCCTTAAAATATCTTTAAGTAAAAGACTACTGAAAGATTAAGGAATAAAGGGAAAACAACGCTTTCTTTTTTTTTTTCCCCCTTCGGCAAGTTGTTAACTTACAAAATGACTACAAAGACAAACTACAATGCTCAAGACATTTTCTAACATCCTTGTTAACAAAGGACAATTCATTAAACTATAGAGCAATGAGCTTGAATACTTTGTTTATTAAAAGTAATTTTAAATACTTCCTTATCTAAAGCCAAATTGTTTTATTTCTGATACTTGGGACAGAATATATGGCTGTAATTTATCAAATAATTTTTGAAGCAAAATGGAAATTTTCACTTGAGTCCTCAACGAGTTTTTGTGTGAAGATTCTGATCTTTGTAAGTAGATTCCTGGGTACCAGAGACTAAATTGCATCCCCACAGAGCCTATATAGAAGCCCTAGCACTCCATGTGATTGAAATGGATTGAAGGACATTAAGGAGATAATTAAGGTCTAGTGTGGGGCATCATCAGGTGCTATTGGTGGCCTGTAATAAGAGGAAGACAGAAACTTCAAGTCTTGCTTCCTTTCACAAGACCATTTTACCAGTTACTTATCTCATCATCGTGATCAAATTCCTGAAAGAAGCATTAAAATAGAAGAGACATTTATTTGGCTTTTGTTTCCAGCCATATGGTCTGTATGGAAGAGTAAGTGTGGCAAAGATTATCCCAAACACCTGTGTGGCATGAATGCTTTGCTGAGCTTTTCTCATCTTAGCAGACTATGAAACAGGGAGAGCTAGACTAGAAGGAGCATCTTTAAAGTATCAATTTCATTTTTTTTTATTTTTATTTTTTTTTTAATTTTATTTATTTCCGTATGTGTATGAATGTATTGTTTGCATGCAAGTCTGTGCACCCGTGACGTGCAATGCCGCAGAGGTCAGAAGAGGGCGTCGGACTCCCCTGGAACTGGAGTTCTCCTGGAATTGGAGTTTCAGACAGCTCTCGGCCGCCATGTGGGTGCTGGGGATCGAACCCGGGTCCTCTGCAAGAGCGGTCGGCGCTCTTAACCGCTAGGCCATCGTAAAGTATCAATTTCAATGAAACTGAGTCAGATAGGCCCCCAATTCCTAAAGGTTCTCAGTCTCCCCAGACTGTACCATGTGGGAACAGTGGGGGAGATATTCCACATTGAATTAACAAACACCTCAATTTTTCCTTGTTGTATGTATCATTCATCTATCTGTGTGTCTGTCTATCTGCCTGTCTATCTATACATCATCTATCTTCATCATCATCATCATCATCATCATCATCTTCATCATCCATCATCCGTTTATCTACCAAAGAAAGAATATATAAAGACATAACAAGAAAATGGCTGTCTTTTTTAATATATAGTTTTCTTTTTTTAATTTAATTTTATTTTTGTATGTGTATGAATGTATTGTCTGCATGCAGGTTTGTGCACCCGTGTCGTGCAGTGCCATGGAGGTCAGAAGAGGGTGTCGGAATTCCCCTGGAACTGGAGTCAAAGACAGTTCTCAGCCGCCATGTGGGTGCTGGGGATTGAACCCGGGTCCTCTGCAAGAGGAAAGACATTTTGCTCCAGGTTTTAGATACTATTCCTTATGATGAAGAGATCATGGCTAAATGAGTAGTTAACATCGTGGAAGTGGAGAAACAGAAAACAGATCCTAAAGGCAGAGACCAGTGTGAGACCAGAAGGATGTCATCTTGGCGACCTAGTTCCTCCAACTCTGCTGACCTCCTACCTCCACCCCTCTCAATAACACTGCATTAAGTATCCTCGAAAAGATTAACTCATTCATTAGATGAGGGCGTTAGGACTGTTTCCTCCCATAAAGCCAATGAGCTGTCAATCAAGTACCCAACACTGGAGGCTCTGTGGGACATTTCATATTTAGTTAAAAAAAACAACAACAACAAAAAAAAAACCCAAGACTCTATGAGGAAGCTGATAGTCCCAATAAAGAAGCCAAATTTGTTAATCTATAGGATTTTTCCTCAATAAAACAAAATTTGGTTAACTACTCTTCCACTTCTTTATTTTATTTTATTTATTTCTGTATGTGTATAAATGTACTGTCTGCGTGCGGGTCTGTGCACCCGTGTCGTGCAATGCCGCGGAGGTCAGAAGAGGGTCTCGGATTCCCCTGGAACTGGAGTTCTCCTGGAATTGGTGTTTCAGACGGTTCTCGGCCGCCATGTGGGTGCTGGGGATCGAACCCGGGTCCTCTGTAAGAGTGGTCGGTGCTCTTAACCGCTAGGCCATCTCTCCAGCCCACTACTCTTCCACTTCTAAAGGGCCACTCATTTCTTTGTTCTAGGTACCTCTTTCTGTTAAGGAGTACTCCATAAGAAAGCTGTATAACTGGATGTAATACAAACAACATTAAAGTACTCAGAACGTAAGAGCAGCCTTCTTCTCAAAATAGTGAGGTTGTAAAAGAACATCTATTTAGGGAGCTGTAGCTCACTACTCCTCTTCATTTCCGTAACTAACTTCATCATACTAACACTGTTGCATCATCATTTGACGTACAACCAAATTAGGAATTTTGAAGATGGCTATGCTGCCTGAGGATGAATAGATGGAGATATCTCTAGCTCAACGACAGGCTTGTGCTAATTGGAACCCCAGCTATTTATTTCATCCCTATGACTTCCTTACATAGATGTAGAATCATCTGTCTAGAGATTTTATCTAAGATAGGTAGCTATTTCCAATGTTTGGACTGGCAATCCAAGGTTGTATCTTTGTAACCTACCTCCCTAGTCTTGCCTTCCTATCCCAACTGATAGAAACAAATCTGGCCAATGTGATAGGGAGGAGAAGAATATCTTGAGGACCAGCTTACAAATAGAGAGAATGGAAACAAAACAACAGTAATAGAGTCAAGAACTGCAAACTAATCTTCCTGACTGGTTAGTAAGTTTGCGAGCTGTGTCGGTTGCCTTGTGGATTTCATACAGATCTCGAGCCTGAGGGCTCTTACTAAGGTGCTCTAAAGTTATGCCAACTACAGTGACACTCATTTATTTTTTTTTATTTTTTTTTTTTGCATGCTTTTTTTTTTTTTAATTTTTTTTTTAAATTTAATTTATTTCGGTATGTGTATCAATGTACTGTCTGCATGCAGGTTTGTGCACCCGTGTCGTGCAATGCCGCGGAGGTCAGAAGAGGGTCTCGGATTTCCCTGGAACTGGAGTTCTCCTGGAATTGGAGTTTCAGACGGCTCTCGGCCGCCATGTGGGTGCTGGGGATCGAACCCGGGTCCTCTGGAAGAGCGGTCGGCACTCTTAACCGCTAGGCCATCTCTCCAGCCCGACACTCATTTATTAAAATTAAGAAAAAGAATATCAGTGGCCTCTAATTGATGGAATTAGAAATATACTATCAAATGTTCAATATAAGACCAAGCCCTATAACTTCTTTATGTGCTAACTAGTCTGGGTCATGGGACTCTTATTTTGTTCAGTGTGTATGAGATGTGTCTATGAGGATGATTCTGACTGATAATTGCAAGGATAAGCAAGGTGGTTTATCCGCCTCCCCCCAAGTGTGTGAGCAACTCATCCGACTTCTTCAAAGAACAAGTAGAATATAAGTGTGCCTAAGAAAGAACTATACCTGGGCTGGTGAGATGGTTCAGTGGGTGAAATGCTTATAGTAGTAGCTGGAGGACCTGAGTTCAGATGTCCAGTTAGTGTGTAAAGACCTAGTCTGATGGCATGTATCTACAATACCAGTAGAAAAAGACTGGCAGAGTCAGTCAACATGGGGAACTTACTGGTTAAGCCCTCTAGCTAAAGAAGTGTGCACCAGGCACACTGAAGAAGATACCCTGTCTCAAGAAGCAAGGTGCAAAGTGACAGAGGAAGATACTCAACATTCACTAATGGCCAGCTTGTCTGAGCATGCACCTACACAAAATACTTGAACCTGCAAGACAGTCTATCCACCTTATTCCTTGGTCTTAGACTTATGTTTTATCTTAGACATCTCTGCCTTTGTAATCACATGAACTAAATATTTGTCATTAGCTTTCCTCCTTTTAAAAAGCAGGTGCTCTGAGATTAATACAGAGTCACTGAGAACATTCTAAGTTTATTTCCAACATATCTTTTTTCACCTGATTTTGAAACTGTCAGGAACAGATAGAAGTGCACGAATTACAGAACACAATAAATATATAAGACACAACCGTCTGCCTTGGAAGACCATAGGCAAAGAACAATAACATTCATAATGTCAATAAAACATGAGATTTAACCTCAGTAAAAGCATAAAAAAGAAGAATCAGCATCATTGTTCCAGTCTGGACCAGTCCTCTGCCCTTGCTGCATAAGCTGCAGTTTGGTTAATTATTGCAGAAATTGTAGGTCACTGTTTCCCTGTATGATATATATTTCCCTTCCTGTTAGCTTTCCAAACTGTAGTCAGCTACATTTTGAATACTTTTTGTGTAAGGCCACTAACCTCATACTTAACCATGTCCAAATAAAACCCAATAGATTGGAATTTCCAACTGGTTAGAGATGTCTTCCTGTACTACACACAAAATAAGTATTCCTTAAAATGTTTCTCCAGGTGTTTTAATAGGTGATCCCAATACCAAATAGATACCAAAATATCTCAGTCTAAGAGGGTTTTTAGTGTGCATTAGTCCTCTTGGTTCTCTTGAGGTCAGACATGCAGGATCTATACTATTACTTCCTCAAGAACTGCTTTACCTGGATGTGTACAAAGGGGATGACATGAGGATAGAAAGGCACCTTGTTATCAGTGACAGCCATTTTCCCATAAAAGGTAAAAGTTATCAAACCTAATTAAATACTCAAAGTAGCTAAGAATATTTGTCATTTCAATAATCCAAATTAAATATTAAATTTGATGAACATCTCAATAAAAAGTGGTCAGAGCAGAGATGCAATGTACATTTATAAAGTGTGTTCACATTGATGTACTGACAGGGAGCTCAAAGGGCCTTGGAGCAACACAGAACTGCAAGCTGGGAACCTCACACAATGGCAGAGAAATTATATTAAGAGAACATGACAAGATTATCAACTGTCTACTCCTCAAAAACTACCAGAAAGCCTATTAGGTAGACAAAATATGATTTCTAGTTTTAGAGCACTCTAGAAAATATCAATTTTACAGATTGTGGTGGTTAATCATGTTAATCCTTGGTGCCAACTTTAATGGATTTGGGATGAACAAATATGAGAAAGAGATCTTCAGATTGGATTATCTCAAGCCAGATGACCCACTCCAAATGTGGGCATTATTTTCTCATGGCAGCAAGTATAAAGGCCATGGCAGAAAGGAGCTGGTCCTTTTGTGCTACTTCCCTTCTCTCTCACTGGAGAGTTCATCTTGCTGCTGTGATCAACTCTTGGGTCCTAGCATAGACAGAAGATGGGGAGATGTCCCGGAATCCATCAGGCCTTCAGCACTGGATTGGGACTAATAAGACATCCAGCCACCTTGCCTGAGTAACTACCTGGATTCTTAGCCTCTCCTGTGTGAAGCGGCTATTGTTGGACTACTCGGACTCTATCCCATGAGCAAATTTATATATATATATAATTAGTATATAGTATATATTCATTCTATTGATTCTGTTTCTTTAGAGAACCCTGACTAATACATAGAGCATTAATAAGGTCATAGGAGAGTGAAGCTGCCCTGCTTACACATATAATGAATACATTTTGAGACTTACACTTTACACAAATTCCTCAGATAGAAATTCCTATGAGGCTCAGATTTTCTGTGAACTGATAAAAAGATATTCAATAATCTATTTTAAAATGTCAGTAGTAGGGCTGGAGAGATAGCCTAGCGGTTAAGAGCACCGACTGCTCTTGCAGAGGACCCGGGTTCGATCCCCAGCGCCCACATGGCGGCTAAGAACCGTCTGCAACTCCAATTCCAGGAGAACTCCAGTTCCAGGGGAATCCGAGACCCTCTTCTGAACTCCGCGGCATTGCACGACACGGGTGCTCAGACCTACATGCAGACAGTACACTCATACACATACAAAAATAAATAAAATTAAAAAAAAATTAAAAAAAAATGTCAGTAGTAATTTAAATTTAACTGTCATGTATGAAGCAAAGATTTATTCATTAGGACAAATTATTTCATCCACTTTATTCTTGATTTGTCTTTCCTAGTAATAATACTTTTCAATGACATAGTCCGTAAAATGCAACAACTTCATATCAAGAAAGTTAAGGTAACATTTTCTGGAAATCATATTGTGATGGTTAATCCAGGGTGTCAACTTGACTAGACTAAGGATGAACAAATAAGAGAAAAAGGATCTTTGTATTGGACTACCTCAACCTGGATGGCCCACCCCAAATGTGGACGTTACCTTCTGCTGGCAGGCAGTTATAAAAGGTCATGGCAAAGGGAGCTGGTCCCTTTATTCCTGCGGCTTACCTCTCTCTCACTGGTGAGTTTGTCTTGCTGCTGTGATCAACCCTTCAGATCCCAGTATGTACTGAGACTGGAAGATCTCTTGGAATCCATTGGGCCTTCAGCACCAGATTGGGACTACTGAGACATCCAGCCTTGTGGACTGAGCAGTTCCCTGGGTTCTCAGCCTCGCCAGTGTGGTGCAGCTACTGTTGGACTACTTGAGCTCTGTCACGTGAGCAAATCAATAAATTGTATATAGCTATATATTCATCCTGTTGCTTCTGTTTCTTTAGAGAACCCTGACTAACAAAAATTTTTGGTACCAGAAATGGGGTATTGCTGTGACAGACCTGACCTTGGTGTTTTGGGGAAGGATTGTGAAGGCATTTGGAATTTTGGGCTGGGAAGATCATTGAATGCCTAGCAGTTGTTGCTGTGGAGCTTGGAGCAGTTTTGCTGAAGGATTTGTAGAAGATGGAGGCTTGGCTTGTGAAGTTTCTAGTTTCAAAGGGGGAACAGAGATCATCAGGACTGGGTAATCTGTGGGTTCTGGTCAGCTGAGGCTGAAAAATCAGCTGTAAGTAACAAGAGACCAGAACCTGAAGTGAAATCTTTGTTGTACTGGGATAATTGATGCTGGTTAGCTGGGGCTGAAAAATCAGCTATTAAGTAACAAGAGACCAGCATTTTTGTGGTGAAATCTTCTGGGAAGAATTTCTTCAGGGTCAGCACACAGAAGCTGTGGTCCAGAAGGAGCCTGAGTCTCCATGTCAAGCCAGAAGCAGGACTTGGTAGTGTGTAAGAGTCTCCTGTATGGTTCTGGTGTTGAAATTTGAGGGGGTCACAAAGAGCAGCCGAGGCTTGGCACTGAGAGGTCAGGAAAGACCATTGGTGGAAGTGCACCTCGGTTGCAGTGGAGACCCCAGGATTGCAGGGGTCATGGAGAGAAGCTGAGGTTTAGCACCAGGAGAGGTCAGAAGAGACCATTGGTGAAGGTGCTGCCTCAGTTTCAGTGGCGACCCCAGCTTTTTGGAGATGCCAGGACCATGGGATGACCACTAAGAGTAGTGGCAGGTGTGGAAGAGAGTCGGCCTGGACCTGTGAGATGAGCTGTGTGTGCCACAGATGGCAGAGTCAGAGAGGGGGGAGCTGCTGAGACCCTTTGAGCCCAAAAGATCATGAGTGAATCCTAGGTGTCCAGCCTTGAGTTAGTTTGCTGGACTTAGGTTTTGTTTGAGAGTGCCTGATTCTTCCCTTTGAAATAAGGCAGATCTTGTTTTGGATTTTACAGCAGCCCACAGTTAAGAGACTTTTAATGGACTGTGAACTTTTAACTGTTTGGACATTTTAAGGACTGTGAGGCTTTTAAGGTTGTACTCTCTTAGGTTGTGATTAATGTTAACATCATACTTTGGGGATAAGAACTGGAAAGGTGGTGGTTTGATAGTGATGTGTATTGTGTGTCAAGTTGACAAGGGGTCAATTGTGCTGGAAAGCTTTAGTGTCAACTTGACACACCTGGGTTGAGGGATCCTCGATTGGGGAATTGGCTCCATTGGACTGGCCTGTGGCCACATCTGTGGCATATTGTCTTGATTGTCGAGCAGTGTGGGAGGGCCCAGCCCACAATGAGTGGTGCCACCCTGAGCAGGTTGTTGTGTACCGTATAAGAAGGCAGGCTGGGCATGAGCCATGGGAGCAAGCCAGTGAACAGCATTCCTCCATGGCTTGTGCTTCAGCTCCTGCCTCCAAGTTCCTGCCCTGAGTTCCTGCCTTGGTCTCCCTAAGTGATGAACTGTGACCTGGGAAATGTAAGCTGAATAAACCTTTTCCTCCCCAACTTCGTGTTGGTCAGAGTGTTTTGTCACAGCAATGGAAGACAAACTAGAACAGAAATTGGTACCTGGAGTGGTTCTAGACAAACAGAATTGAAAGGATGAATTTCTTTACTGGGCTTGGTAGTTTCTAGAGCCAGCTCATCAACCCAATGAAGCCTAGAGTTACTGAAGTCTCTCCTGGTGGCATGAAGAGGAATGATAATCCTTGGTGCAGACTATTTGATGTAATTATGAAGATAGATCCATTTGACTCACCTAACTCGCCTCTTGTGAGGAGCAAGGTATTTAGCGATTCTATATATAAAACATTTGAGAGATTGCGGAAAATTAAGGAAAATAATGATGTTGCCTGGTTGTTCCTAGCATCTCTGGATAAAGTGATAGAGGAAAATAAGGATCTCAGTGATAAAATTGACCAGCTCCGGATTCGAAAGAACAGTTTAAAAGTTTCCAAGTGTGCTCTGGAAGATAATCTTCTCTCCAGCAGCCAAAGAGCTAAAGCGGCAGAAAGTCAAGCTGGAGCCCTTATTACACATTTGGCTGATTTACAATGAAAATTTAATTCGCAACCACGAAGAGTGTCAGCAGTCAAAGTGAGAGCACTGGTCGGGAAAGGGTGGAACCCTGAAACTTGGGATGGAGATGTGTGTGAGAACCATGATGATGAGGATTTTGAACCCTTGGATTCTGAGGAATTTTCTTTATCTGAAGAATTAATCTCCCCACCCTCAGCAGAGAATCCACACTCTGCAGATCCCTCCTCCCCTCCCTTGCTTGAGGAAACTAATCTCCCCCTCCCAGTGGGAGCTAATGTCCAGCAGGGCCCAACAATTTTTGCCTCTAGACCTAAAACCAGAGTCAAGGTTAAGTAAGCCCCTAGAGGTGGGATGGAAAGTATGGTCCATGAGGAGGTGCACTACACCACTAAAGAAATTAATGAGTTTGCAGATTCATTCTGGCAGAAGCCTAAGGAATATGTGTGGGAATGGATTTTAAGGGTGTGGGATAATGGTGGAAGGAATATAAAATTGGATCAGACTGAGTTTATCGATATGAGCCCACTGAGTAGAGATTCTAGGTTTAACATGGAAGCTTGAGTGGTTAAAAAAGGTGTTAAAAGTTTATTTGAATGGTTGGCTGACGTATTTATTAAAACATGGCCTACTAACAGCAAGTTAGAGATGCCTGATATTCCTTGGCTTAGTATTGATGAAGGGATTGTGAGGGTCAGGCAGATGGGCATGCTCGAGTGGATTCGAAGTGTAAAACCACATTCTCCACAATATGAGGACCCAGAGGATATGCCATTCACTGAGTTTATAAGATGGAAAGTACGGAGAGTGACACTAGAACAGTTGAAGAGCTTTGTTTTTGCTCTATTTCTTATGCCAGAACTTACAGTTAGAGAACTTGCGCTCACTTGCATAAATTAAATGTACATGTAATGGGTTTAACAAGACCTCAGGGTAGGCGTCAGGTGGCAGCACTGAATCACAGAAGGCCAGATGAGCATAGTTATTGGAGTTATCATAATGGGCCGCAAGGCAAAACAATGCCTATAATGGCATGACCTGAAATGATCTTTGGAACTGGCTACTTAATCATGGCATTCCCAGGAACCAAATACATAAGAAGCCTACTAAGTTTTTATTTGACCTGTATAAGCAGAAAAGCTCTAGAACAAATGACAGGAAGTCAACATTGGATTTGAGCAGTAGCAAATCCTGTACAGTTAACAAGTTTCTAGACTTGAGACAGTTCACAGACCCAGAACCCCTTGAATGAATGGGTGGCTGGGTTCTGATGAGGAAGGACCTTGTCACAATACCAAAGAGTTATGCTGTTTGGCTTCCTCTTGTCCTTCCCCAGAGGGACCTGAGACCTTTTATTATGGTAACTGTACACTGGGGAAAAGGAAATAATCAGACTTTTCAAGGCCTATTGAATACTGGTTCTGAGTTGACACTGATCCCAGGAGACCCTAAAAAGCATTGTGGCCCTCCAGTTAAAGTAGGAGCCTATGGAGGTCAGGTGATAAATGGAGTTTTGGCTGAATATCGACTCACAGTGGGCCCAGTGGGTCCCAGAACTCATCCTGTGGTTATTTCCCTGGTCCCCGAATGTATAATTGGGATAGATATAATTAGAAATTGGCAGAATCCCCACATTGGTTCCCTGACCTGTGGAGTGAGGGGTATTATGGTTGGAAAGGCCAAATGGAAACCACTGGTGTTGCTTCTACTGGGGAAAATAGTGAACCAAAAACAGTATCTTATCCCTGGAGGGATTGCAGAAATTAGTGCCACCATCAAGGATTTGAAAGATGCAGGGGTGGTGATTCCTACCACATCTCCATTTAACTCTCCAATTTGGCCTGTGCAAAAGACAGATGGATCATGGAGAATGACAGTTAACTATCGAAAACTCAACCAAGTAGTGACACCAGTTGCAGCTGCTGTACCAGATGTGGTGTCCTTACTTGAGCAGATTAATATGTCTCCTGGTACCTGGTATGCAGCTATTGATCTGGCCAATGCTTTCTTCTCAATACCGGTTCATAAGGACCACCAAAAGCAATTTGCTTTCAGCTGGCAAGGCCAACAGTACACATTTACTGTCTTACCTCAAGGGTATGTCAACTCTCCAGCCTTGTGCCATAACTGAGTTAGAAGGGATCTTGATCGCCTGACTCTTCCACAAAATATCACACTGGTCCACTATATTGATGATGCTATGCTGATTGGACCCAGTGAACAGGAGGTAGCAGCTAGCCTAGATTTGTTGGTAAAGCATATGCACATGAGAGGATGGGAAATAAATCCAACTAAAATTCAAGGGCCATCTACCTCAGTGAAGTTTCTAGGAATTCAATGGGGTGGAGCATACAGAAACATTCCTTCTAAGGTAAAAAATAAGTTGTTACACCTGGCCCCTCCCTCCACCAAGAAAGAAGCACAACATTTAGTGGACCTTTTTGGATTCTGGAGGCAGCACATTCCTCATCTGGTGTGTTACTACGATCTATATACCAGGTGACTCGGAAAGCAGCAAATTTTGAGTGGGGCTTGGAACAGGAAAAGGCTCTTCAACAGGTCCAGGCTGCAGAGTAGGCTGCTCTGCCCCTAGGTCCATGTGATCCAGCAGACCCAATGGTGCTTGAGGTATCAGTGGCAGATTGAGATGCTGTCTGGTGTCTGTGGCAGGCTCCCATAGGGGAATCATAGCGGAGGCCCTTAGGATTTTGGTGTGAGGCTCTACCTTCATCTGCAAACAAACAACTATTCTCCCTTTGAGAGACAGCTCTTAGCCTGCTATTGGACCTTAGTGGAAACTGAACATTTGACAATGGGTCACCAAGTCACCATGTGACCTGAGCTGCCCATCATGAGCTGGGTGTTATCTGACCTACCAGACCATAAAGTAGGCATGCACAACAACAGTCCATTATGAAATGGAAGTGGTACATATGTGACAGGGCCCGAGCAGGCCCTGAGATCACAAGCAAGCTACATGAAGAAGTTGCCCAAATGCCTATGGTTCCCACTCCTGTTACAATGCCTCCTCTGCTTAAGCATGCACCTATGGCTTCATGGGGTTTGCCCTATGATCAGTTGACTGAGGAAGAGAAGACTACGGCAGAACTTTGGTCAGTGCACATGGTTGTACGTTTTTCCTGGAAGGAGAAATGGCCAGAGGTTCGATTATATACTGATTCATGGGCAGTAGCCAATGGGTTGGCTGGATGGTCAGGGACTTGGAAGGAGCATGACTAGAAAATTGGTGAGAAAGACATTTGGGGAAGAAGTATGTGGATAGAGCTCTGTGAATGGTCAAAGGATGTGAAGATACTTGTGTCTCATGTACATGCTGATCAAAAGGTGATCTCAGCAGAGGATGAGTTTAATAATCAAGCAGATTGGATGGCACATTCTGTGGATAGTCAGCCTCTTTCTCCAGCTATCCCTGTTGTTGCTCAATGGGCCCATGAACAAAGTGGTCATGGTGGCAGAGATAGAGGTTATGCATGGGCTCGACAGCATGGACTTCCAATCACCAAGTCTGATATGGCTACAGCTGCTGCCGAGTGCCAGATTTGCCAACAGCAGAGACCAACACTGAGCCCCTGATATGATGCTATTCCATGGGGTGACCAGCCAGCAACCTGGTGGCAGGTTGACTACATTGGACCACTTCGATCATGGAAGGACAGAATTTTGTCTTTACAGAAATAGATAATTATTCTGGTTATGGATTTGCCTTTCCTGCAAGTAATGCTTCTGCCAAAACTACCATCTAGGGACTTACAGAATGCCTTATCCACCATCATGGCATTCCTCACAGCATCGCTTCTGACCAAGGAACTCACTTCACAGCCAAAGAAGTGCGACAGTTGGCCCATGGTCATGGTTTTCACTGGTTTTATCATGTTCCCCACCACCTGGAAGCAGCTGGCTTGATAGAATGATGGAATGGCCTCTTGAAGGCACAGTTACAGCACCAATTAGGTAACAATACCCTGGAGGGCTGGGGCAATGTTCTCCAACAGGCAGTATATACTTTGAATCAGTGCCCACTATATGGTTCTGTTTTTCCTATAGCCAGAATTCATGGGTCCAGGAACCAAGGGGTGGAAGTGGGAGTGATTCCACTCACTATCACCCCTAGTGACCCAGGAGGAAAACTTTTGCTTCCTGTACCCACGACCTTGCATTCTGCTGGTATAGAAGATTTGGCTCCAAAGCGGGGAGTGCTTTTGCCAGGAGATACAGCAAATATTCCATTGAACTGGAAGCTAAGACTTCCCCCTGGCCACTTTGGGCTTCTACTGCCCTTAAGCCAACAGGCTATGGAAGGAATAACAGTAGTAGTAGGAGTGACTGATCCAGACTACCAGGGGGAAATTGGAGTTTTTCTCCACAATGGGGGCAAGGAAGATTATGTCTGGAAGGCAGGAGATGCTATAGGGCGCCTTCTGGTGCTACCATGTCCTATGATTAAGGTCAATGGGTAACTCCAACAACCCAAACCAGATAGGACAATAAATGGCCCAGACCATTCAGGGATGAAGGTATGGGTCACTCCTCCAGGGAAAGAGCCAAGACCTGCAGAGGTGCTTGCTGATGGTGGAGGAAATACAGAATGGGTAGTAGAAGAAGGTAGTCATAAATATCAGCTGAGGCCATGGGACTAGTTGCAGAAACGTGGATTATAATAGATATTAACTTTGGTATTATTTGGTTAAGAATGTGCTGGTTCATATATATACATATATTAAGCAGATACTTTTGTTCCCTTTTGAATGTGCAACTGAGATAATTGTTAAGTGTTGTCATATTTAGGTTATTAGATACTGAAGAACTAAGTGTTCCTCAAGGATATTACCACCTACTCTAAGATATAATGCTTTGCTCTTGCACATGAGACACTTATAACATATTAGTTGGAATTATTACCTTGCCATTGTTCACAATTGTCATTTAAGCATAACATGAGGACAGACAACTTATTCGGTGTCAAGTTGACAAGGGGTGGACTTGTGATGGTTAATCCTGGGTGTCGACTGGACTAAGGATGAACAAATAAGAGGAAAAGGATCTTTGATTGGATTATCTTGACCCTGATGGCCCACCCCAAATGTGGGTGTTACCTTCTGCTGGCAGGCAGTTATAAAAGGTCATGGCAGAGGGAGCTGGTCCCTTTCTTCATGCGGCTTACCTCTCTCTCACTGGCGACTTTGTCTTGCTGCTGTGATCAGCCCTTTGGATCCCAGTGTGTACTGAGACTGGAAGATATCCTGGAATCCATTGGGCCTTCAGCACCAGATTGGAACTACTGAGACATCCAGCCTTGCAGACTGAGCAGTTCCCTGGATTCTTAGCCTCTCCAGTGTGGTGAGGCTACTGTTGGACTATGTGTGCTCTGTCACGTGAGCAAATCAATAAATTGTATATAGCTATATATTCGTCCTGTTGCTTCTATTTCTTTAGAGAACCCTTACTAATACACATATACTCCAATATTTTTACTGAAATTATTACAAAGATGTTTTAGGCAATAAGTAGTTTTATTTCGTTCCTTGTATTAATATTGAGAATAGAAATTGCAACTGTATTATATGGAAACTAATTTTCTGATTTGTTTGAAAGCCAAAATATTACATTGGCAAAAAATGTAATATCCATTGAATTTTCACAGTTCAAAATTACAATTATTTCTATTATTTAAAACAGCAAAAATGATAAAAAGTTGGAAATACTTTTAGTATTTTTGAAACTGTTTCAGAAAATGAAATAGTAATATATTAACCTGAAATTGTTAATTTGAGATAGAATGTAATCCTTCCTTTCAACATAATTTAAACATTACATTCTTTTAACATAACATAAAAATTTATGGAAACCAGAAGCATAAAATGTCATGGCGTTGCTAATACCTCCCTCCATTCTAGCTTTATTTAGACATAGATTTCTTTATACTTACATCTATTGCTTACTCATAAGCTATCACTTATTGTTAAAAAATGAAAAAAGACCTGAAAGATGCAGGACAGTTATGGCAGAATGCATGCTCTGGATGGGGTGGGCTGGAGTAGGGGGAAGGGAAAGGGAAATATGCCTGAACTGAATTGGAAAATGATGTATGAAATATACAAAGCATCAATAAAAAAATGAAAATTAAAAAAAGAAATAAAAAGATAAAAAGGATGGCTATTTTCCCTACAACATAACTGTAAATTCATTGATATATAAATAAATATTTAAAGTCTATCCATATTAATAATACATAGAACACTGAATATTTAGGATATTTTAGTCAAATTCATACAAAGAGATATGTAAAAATTTAAAAATCAACCAGACATTTAGTCTTAGAACAGTTATTTTTCATTGTAATTCTTCTATAATTACACATATGTATGTGGTGGGAAAAAATAAAATCAGCCAAGGCAATTAAAAAAGACTCAATATATATAATATATTTAATAAAATACATTTTTGAGCAAAGCATGAATTCTGCTCCAAGACAAATATATGTTAATTGCTGAATGTTAATTAAGATTTTGCTGGAATTCTACTTAACAGATTGTTTGATTTGAATAATGCAAATTAAATTGCATGTTTAAATATATCAATAGTCTTTAGAAGAACATGATAGCATCCTGAGTCTGAGTAAATAATCCTGAAGGTGTTAAGGGCATTTCTAATATTATTTTTATGAGAAAAAATATAACTGAAAAATGTGACTAATGCTCATGACAAATGCAGTTGGTTTGCTGCGATGATCAGATATGCATATCAGAGGACAGGTTTGTATAATTGACAGTATAACTAGGCTCGTGACATTGAGAGCAATGAGCTTATAAGGAATAAAGATGGGAAAATTAAAATTTTTAAATAGGTGGAATGGATTTCTTAAACTAGAATTTCTGAAAAAAAATTAGTAAGCTTTACAGTAGAATAGTAGGGCTTGGTACAGTAAAGATTTACCAGGCATGAATAAAGAAATGGAAATTATCTAGCACAAAAAATAACCACTTATAAAATGGAAACATTTCTGAGATAGCTAGTAAAATAACAATATAGTTAACAAACACGATTTTAGAAACAAGTAAATAAAAAAGAGAAAATGGATCAAAAACAATTTACTTGAAAAATATTCACTGTAAATATCCACTTAATGCTCAAACTCATCTGTATAAAAACTTGGGAGGTTCAGTAAGACCCTCCAAGGACAAATCCACAAACAACCATGCCAAAGTTCATAACCAAAATAGGTCAAACAATAAAAACAGCAGAGATTGGGGAAAAAAAAGGAAAAAAAAAACCTTTCAACAGTGAATCTATTACATTTCCAAAAAACATATCCTAGAAGAATGATCATAGCAATAAGCCATTTAAAAATGAAGAAAATCTGTTTTTCTTCAAAGAACGTGCCCTGAAGATTTTGGAGAAAATCTTTAACCTAAATATAAAGAATGTATTAGGGATCAATATAAAAGTGACTACAGATACAGATGATGCAATAGAAATGAAAACTTAAAACACATAAAAATTTCTAATGCAAAACGAGGAAACACATTTGTGTTCTTAACATATATAGATGTAATTTTTATGACATCTCTAACATAAATTCAGTTAAAAATTATAAAATTTCAGCATGGAGTGAGGAGGTGATTATGAAGCCCCACCATTAGCTGAGGAGCTATTCATTATTGGTACTTGCTAGGAGAGGGACAGTAAGTTTTATTTAATGGAAAGAAACATGGTGGTTTAACCAGACTTCAGAAGATGGATTAATAAACAAGTATTTGAGGAACAGAAATTGTACTTGATAAGCTTAAAAAATGAAGCCAGGGTGGACATGAGAGGAGATGGGAGAGAAAGTTCAAATAAAACCAAAGCACATTATATGAAATTCTCAATACATAAAAATATTACTTAAAAAGAAAGGTGTGGAGCTGGCATGGTAGATCATCATGGGGCTGGATCTAAGAGAACACGGACAGAATGTATTCTATAAAATTCTGTGTCCTGGGATTCCTCAGGGTTATTCTCATCATAGTACACTTTTGTAAGGCTGGTGGGTTTTGTTCAGGTCATATTCTCTGGGTTTTTCTCATTATTTGTGTTTTTCATATTATTTGTGTTTTTCATTACCATTTAGTCGTAAGGATTTCTTTTGTTGGCTGTTTGTCTGACAGGAAATTCTATTCTGTCTTTCTTTAGCTGAAGTTTGTTCATGTATATGTTGTTGATATAGTTTGGTTGCTTTTTTCTGAAGTATGAAAAGCTGGTTGGCATGTGCTTCATATTCTTGGGGGGTAGTAGGCAGACCAGGAAGGTTACCAAGGGTACAATGGAGATGGAGACAGCCTATGGAGTGTCTAACAAAAAGAGAATTGATCTTATCTGGGTACAAGGGATCAGGAAGGAGTGGGTGGGTCTGGACTAAGAGCAGAGGCCAGAGATCTGAGGAGGTAGAGCAGGAACAAACCTGGGCTCAAGGCTAGAAGAAAGACCAGGTATGGAGGGAGGGGTAATTGTGGGTGCTCAGTCTGCAGGAGAACACAGGAGAGAGAGTTTGGATAACATCAAAATACACTGTATGAAATTCTCAAAGAATTAATAAAAATATTATGTTGCAAGATACAATAACAACTGTTCTGCCAAGATATGCCCACAAGTGTGATCATGACATGAAGAAATAAAGAAGGAAACAAAAGTGTTCATAGAATTAAATGAAAAACACACTACAACACAACAAAACCTTTGGGATACCTTAAAAGCAGTCCTAAGAGGGAAATTTATAGCCCTGGGTGCCCAAATTAAAAAAAAAAAAAAAAGAGCACAGATAAATGAGCTAACACTGCAGCTAAAAACACTTGAAAG